>JASKMD010000020.1:4277512-4303844 GCA_030144725.1 Haematococcus lacustris | reverse complement strand
TACACTGAGCGCAACCTGTTTGGCCTGAACCAGAAGCTGTCAGCCATGGTGGAACTGGGACAGGTGAGGGCGGGGGAGGGCAGGGGGCAGGGGGCAGGGGGCAGGGGGCAGGGGGCACAGGTCATGTGAGGTTCAGGGTTCGGGGAGGGGGGGAAGGGGGGGAGGGGAGGGCGCAACAAGGGCAGCTGGTAGGGCAGCTGGCAAGGGATGACAGGCATGGATGGTGCATACCTTCAGCTGGCGTGGCTGTCACCTCTGCCCACCCCTCTTCCTGCTGCTGCTGCTGCTGCTGCTGCTACAATTGCCTCCATTGCTGCCCCTGCTGCTGCCATTGCTGCCTCTGCCCCTGCTGCCGCCTGTTGCTGCTGCCACCACTGCTGCCGTCGTGGCTGCTGCTGCCCCTGCTGCTGCTGTTGTTGTTGTTCCAGGTTGACAAGATCTTCAAGGTGCAGCACACAGACCCCTGGATACTGGGGACAGGCATCGCACCAGCCGTACCCTGCAGCTGCTCACAACAGGAGCTCTGGTGAGGGGGGGGGGGGCAGCAGTGGGGGCAGGGCAGGGCATTGCAGGGGTGGAGGCGCCAGCTAGCTGCAGCGGCTGTGCAATGCCCTCCCCCCCTCCCCCCTCCCCCCTCCCCCCTCCCCCCTCCCCCCTCCCCCCTCCCCCCTCCCCCCTCCCCCTCCCTCCCCCCTCCCCCCTCCCCCCTCCCCCCTCCCCCCTCCCCCCTCCCCCCTCCCCCCCTCCCCCCTCCCCCCTCCCCCTCCCCCCTCCCCCCTCCCCCCTCCCCCCTCCCCCCTCCCCCTCTCCCCAGACACGTCATGACCACCACAGACGGTCCATGCGTGCCATGCAAGCGCAGGGGTGGCCACGCATGGCCGTGCTGAGCCCTCAGGCCCCTCCAGCAGCAGCCCCACCGGCAGCAGCGCACCCCTGGCCAGCGGGGCGGACGCTGCAGGCCTGGTCATTGGCCGGCTCATATCCGGTGAGGGTCTACACGCCTGCCAGGCCCTGGGCCAGGTGCTGCTGCACAGTTGTTAGCAACCCCGTGGGTAGGGTCAGGGTGGGGGGAGGGTGAGGGTGAGGGTGAGGGGAGGGTGGGGGGAGGGGGGAGGGGGGAGGGGGGAGGGGCACAGAGCACAGTGAGCTCGACAGCCTGCCACAACTGCCTCACTGCCATCTGGGCGGGTCGGTGTCAGATATGGGCTGGAGCAGGGAGTGGGCCAGGGAGGCAGGGGCCTTATGAGCCAGGCCTGAAAGGGCACCAGCACCATGGCTTGTAGGCTTGTGGCCATGCTCAAGATGAGGGTCGCGCATCATGCATTCTTTACTGTACTTGGGTGCTGCCTCATGGCAGGGCTCCCTCCCAACCAAACCTCAATGCTGGCTTCCTTCACCAGTGTCATCCTTTGCATGTCCTCACTCTTCCAAACGCCATCCTTTGCATGGCTTGCTAGCTTCCCATGGTGGATGCCTCAAGGCTCCTTCTTCCTGGCCTGCCCGCCCGCCCGCCCGCCCGCCCGCCCGCCCGCCCGCCCGCCCGCCCGCCCGCCCGCCCGCCCGCCGCCGCCCGCCCGCCCGCCCGCCCGCCCGCCCGCCCGCCCGCCCGCCCGCCCGCCCGCCCGCCCGCCCGCCTGCCTGCCTGCCTGCCTGCCTCCCTCAACCCCAACACCCGGCCGTACACACCTGCAGGGGTGGAATGGCGCCGCCCCCTGGGCAGCTGCTGGTCAGCCACCTGGGGGGGCAGCTGGCAGCGCTTGGGCTGCCAGGCAGCAGGCGGCAGCCCCCTGCTGACCGACTGCTACGGCGCGCCCCTCACAGCCAGCCGCCGCGCTGTTGACCACATGGCTTGCCTGGCCACCAGCGCAGCTTACGGGTGAGGGCCACAAGAGAGGCCAGGACCCTGACCCTGACCCTGACCCTGACCCTGACCCTGACCCTGACCCTGACCCTGACCCTGACCCTGACCCTGACCCTGACCCTGACCCTGACCCTGACCCTGACCCTGACCCTGGCCCACCTTTGCACCCGTCCCCGCCCTCGCCGCCCCCTCTGCACCCGCCCCCGGCCCCGCCCCACACCGCCCTGCCTTGCCTGGCACTGCCTGTCCAGCAACCCTGATGCTGATGCTGGGCTGCTGGTCAGCGCGGAGGCGGGTCTGCCCCTGGTGCGTGAATGGCTGAAGTTCGCTCGGCTCCGTGTCCGCGCTGACAAGTCCCTCCCGCTGCTGGGGCCCTTCAGCCTACACTTAGGGTGAGGGGTGAGGGTGAGGGGTAAGGGTGAGGGGTAAGGGTGGGACAGGAAACGAGTGAAGGGAGATGATGGAGGTGGGTGGGAGTTGGGGAAGGTGAGGTGGAGGTGGAGGTGGAGATGGGGAGGGGCAAAGGAGAAGGAAGAAGGGAAGGCAGGGGAGGGGAGGCAAGAGGGTAGGTGACTAATAGTAATTGGAAGGCGAAAGGTGAAGGAAAGGAAGGAGGGGAGGAGGAGGCAGGGGATGAGAGGCAAGCGGAGGAGGGCTTATGCTGACAAGCAGCCAGGCAAAGGATGTAGGAGTTGAGGTCAGTGTGGGAACCATGTGCCAGAGGGCTGGGGGGCAATTTAGCATTGTGATCACCCTGCCTTGGTATGCAGGGTCAGGGGGGGGCTGGTGCTTGGAGACCTGCCTCCCTATGACGCATTTCCAGTGGGTGGCACCAACTCAGTGCGTGGCTATGCAGGTCAGTGGTCACGCCTCTGGTCACACCCCTGGTTACACTCCTGGTCATACCCCTGGTCACACCCCTGGTCACACTCCTTAGCACTGGCCGGTGCTCGGACTGTCAGCTCCTCACACGGTTGGCCCTTGTGGTTTTGAATGGCAGTGCTATGTGAGAAGTCTAGCCGGTGTTGCTGCATGCATGCACATGGTACACTGCTCAGTTGCTGGCGCCTGCGCATCCATGCCATCTCTACTTGTGCTGTTCAGTATAGTTCGTTGCCTTGCCTGCAGTTCCATATGTCCTGCCTTGTACTGCTATCTCTGTGTGATGTTACTCTGTTCTTGGACACTGCGCCCCGCCTCCCACTGGCCTTAATGGTTCCGCACGCCCTGCTGACTACCTCTTAGCAACGTGGTAACGGGCCGTGGCGCAGATGGCGGGGTCGGCACCGGGCGGCGATGGCTGGAGGGATCCTCGGAACTCCGCTTCCCGCTTGTCGCCCCATTGAGCGCGCAGCTGTTCGCCGATTGGGGCTCCGACTTGGGCTCTGGGGCCGCTGTCCTTGGCAACCCCGCAGGTGCGGTTTGGCGGGAACCCCGCAGCAGAGTCGCGCATGCACCGTTTACTGCTGCGCGAGGGTCGCGAAGCTGGATTCTTGTGGAACTGTCCGCTGCAGGTGTCCGAGGCAAGCCCGGGCACGGCTATGGGTACGGCGGTGGGGTGCGCATCGACACGCCGGTGGGGCCGTTGCGGTTGGAGTACGCGTGGAACGCAGCGCGTGCAGGGCGTTTCCATGTCGGCGTGGGCTATGATTGACCGATTGCTTAGGATCAACATACTTACCCGCTAGGGGTCAGGTTAGACATGGTCTCTTGTAAATAGGGTACATGGCTGTTCTTTACACCCCGACCACCATTCGCTACCGCAACTGCACTGTCGGCTTCAGCGTGCTTAGAAAGTGAGCAGGCCCGCAGGCTCAATGCGGGTTTTTTGGTCGAAAGATAGGTGGCTTACACCGCTTAAGCCGTCAGCCGTTAGGCTGCTTGGCCGCCCAGTCCGCTAGGGGTTCGGGGCTTTCTGTAAAGCACTTCAAAGCAAGGTGCACAAACAAAGGTGCACATGGGCTCAACATGAAGTCATGCAAGTTCTCATCACTGTCCTGGAAAGTCATGGCAAATTCCGCCTGCTGCCTGATGGAACTCGTGGCAGTGCACTCAAAGATGAAATGCATGGCATCATCCACTACCCCCTCTGTGCATCTTGTGCATGTGCGATCAATGAAAGTAACCCCCTCAAACCGAGCCTTCTCCACCCCCAAACCGCTGTTGCCTAACCTGAACCTAGTCAAGCTCGTGCGGACCTCTGTAGAGAGCTGTCTGTTTAGAAGGTGGTTAGAACCATGCTTGAACCATGCAGCATACGAGCATCTCTCCTGATGCACCGTCTCAGGCAGTCTAGGGTCTCCCTCAAACCCAACCCAACGCCTCCCCCACCTCTCGAGCCACTTGGCTTCCATAGCCTTGGTGCCTAGGACCATGTCCGGGCTCAAGATGAACTCACCCCCCCTCAGCTCTCTGGCGGCTAGCTGGAACTGAGCACTCCAGCTGGCGTGACACCTCCTGCCGGACTCCACATCTGCCTTGATGACCCTCATTAGCAGGTCGCTGTGGGATAGTTTGGCAATGTTCCAGAATTTGCATGCAGCCCTAAGCCAGTAAAGCTGGAGGGGCAGCTGCCCCAACTCATGCAGCACCATCAGGCCTGACACTGAGCTACGTACCCTGGCAGCAAACCTAGGAAAGCTGAGCATGCGTGTTTGCACTGGGTTAGGGAGTTGCACACCATGCCCAAGGAAGGCAGTGCCCCATACCTGGTTGCCATACAGCCCCAATGGGAGCACGAACGCTCTAATGAGGTGACAGGGAATATGGATTATGCGGGGCGGGGCCCCTCTTCAGCCCCTCTTCAGCTCAGGGTCTTTTGACTTACAATTTCATGGCAATGATCAGTGCAAACCAACAGCCAAGACGCTGGTAATGCAATCCAGGGGTGAATTCCATTGGGCCTTTGTGACTGACAAAGTCGTCGGAAACACCCTACCGTACTATCCCTTTTGATTCCCGAGGCCTCGGAAACTATAATTAAAATATTATTCCCGAGCCATATTTTTCATTGTTTTAAATTCCCCGATGGCTAAAGTACGTCAAAAGTTAGTTTTGAGAACGTCTTCGTGCATAGAAATAATCAAGCCTCCCACTCCATTAATCTCGCATCAAAATCATATGATCCACATAGTCTACTGTCGTGGCCTCTCTTCTAGTGGCATTATCGCCTGACCACGTCACATGGGGCACTGAACCTCGCTAATACAGTCGTGGTCCTCCTGCCGCTGCTGGCAGTGGCGGCATATCTTATCATCTGCCTTGGAGCATTCAGACTTGCGTACTCCTGCCGCCACCCATTCTGTTGCCTTGGCCAAAGCACCCCGCCTTGGCCGGCTGACCGAGTATGACCAGTCGCCTCCCCCCTTGACATGGTTGCCAGCCTGGTTGCCACCCTTGCCTGTCCTGTGACCTCAGCCTTTGCCCCAGCCTGGCCCACCTCCCTCGACCTTGCCCTGGGCATAGCAGCCACCCTTGTTGCCACCCCGGCCTGGCCCGCCGCACTAGCCTTTGCCCCAGCCTGGCCCGCCCTCTCTGGCCCAGCCCAGGGTGGGCTGAAGCCTAGCAGTTTGCTACCAGTTCTCATACGCTTTGCCGGTGCGTGCGAGAGCAGGAGATGTGCTGGGCGATGCGGCAAGATTAAGGCGTGGAGAAGGCCCAAAATGAGTGGTCCTAGGTAGTCGCTTCTCAATAATTGCCGCTTGACGATCAAGAGACATTTGGAAGCATTGTTCATCGTGCATAAGGAGCTCGCGGTGCAGATTATCAGCTGCGTCGGCGGCACTGATGCCCCGGACCACAAACTGGTCCATTGCTGGCACTTTCGTCAAGGTCAACTAATTGTTTGACTACTTCCCGAAAGACCAGAGAAATACATTGTTTAATCATTCCCGGTTTCCCGAAGGACAAAAAACGATTCGGGATAGGGAATCAAAAGGGAGAGTACGGTATACCACGAAGACCATACCAGGCTTACGCTCATTACGGTGTAAAATCTACACTACAGAAAAGCCACGAAATACTGTTTTTAATAGCCACTAGCAATGAAGAGGCCATTGGCAATGCAGGCTATTGCAACAGACATCATCACCACTGCAGCACCTAGTCTCATATTCTCATAGCTTCTCTTGAACAGCCTGCAAACAATTAAGCATGCAAGCTTCAACCATTCCCATTCAGATAGACATAGCAAACATGCAGCATGCTCACAGCGAGTCTTAGAGCCCACCGATGTCCTGTTCATGCAGTGTTTCAGACGGAAAAGGCTATGGCAGTGACTTCCCTGAAATATACTCCTTGTAGCTGCATTCTACTCACAATAGCTGAAAGGCACAGGAGGGTGTGTGATAGAGAAAAAGTATGCAAAGTGGCGTGTGCCTAGCACAACACATTGAGCCTTGGACCACATATCTTACTGCGTAAGAAAAGCATGCCTGAATGCTAGGCCTGTCATGGGCACACTGGGACTGGCTGGGCATGTGAGAACACCACCCACATCGTATTCACATAGCTCGCGGGTTTCAAGGGAGCTGAGCAGCAAGCCAAACATACTACACTCCAGGTGCGTTGAGCGAGTCGTTTTGAGTGGTTACGCCCTTCAACAGTCGCACTCTTGGTATGTAATAATGATGAGCAAGATGACAGTGGTCAGTTTGATGGGCCAGGCTGCACACTGCTGGCAGTGACAGCTGGCAGGGGTGGCGGCAAAGCTTGCATGCTCACCTCGCACTGACATGGGCAGCGCAAGGTTCATAGCATGGCGGATGTGCAGTCATCCTGGTGCAGCGCAAGGAGCGGCCAGGGAGGGGCAGGTGGCTATGGAGCTGGTGCCAGGTGAACGGGGCATGGTGGCGGCTCCATGGAGGGCACCACGCAGGTCTGGGGCACCCTTGGGGTACGGGCACGGTGTGCAGGTGCGGAGGTCCAAGAAGGTCCTGGGAGCAGGGCCCACAACACCACCATTACCACCAGCATAGTGTCACCACCAGCACCACCACCACCACCACCACCAGCAGAATCAGAGCATTAGCACTTGGGGCATGCCAGCTTGACAACACTGCTCATGCTGTGGGCATTTGCATGGCAGAGCATTGTTAGCAGCAGCAGAAAGGCCTGCCAGGCCCTCATTGTCACCAGCAGCCTGGCCACTCTGACCACATCACCACAGCCAGACCCGCTACTGCCAGACACGACATGGCATGGGTAGGTTGGTTAGAGCGATGATGGGATGATAGCTACCTTGAGCTCTTGAGAGCACGCCGCCCAGTTCTTGCTGATGTGCCGCCCTGGTTAACCAGCTGTGCGCTTGCCCCACTGGGGGTGCTGGCTGCCCTCTCCCCACCCAGCTGCTGCTGCGCCTGTTGGAGCAGCTTCATGCCAGCTGCGTAGTTGAACAGGCCTGTGGCTGAGCCTGATGTGCTGACTTCATTGGTGCCACTGAAGGAGACAGAGCCACCACATGAGTCCTGCTGCTGCCCAGGCGGGGTGCGGAGAGGCTGGTCGCAGCCATCCCTCTGCATTGGCTGGGTGCGCAGGGCCCCAGAGCTGCTTGCTTGGATGGCGCTTCGAACCAGGGCTGCAGAGTTGCTGTCGGCTGGGGCGGGTTCCTTGGCCGTGCACCGCTGTGGTCCAAACATCAGCAAGCTGGGCACGTTGCTGGGCACTGCAGGCTGCTTGGCGCCAGCATTGGGTGAAGTTGTGGAGCGACGCAGAGCAGGGCGGTCCCTGTGGAGGGTTGCTGGGCCAGCAGGTGTTGACGAGGGCTGCTGCAGTTGCTGCTGCTGCTGCTGGTGTGGCTGTGGCACCCTTGGTGCCAGGGAGGGGGCTGCAGCTGTGCCTGGCTGACAGTCAGCAGGCTGTGGGGTGGCGGAGGTGGCTGTGACACTTTTGGTCGGGTCGGGGCAGGGCACTGCTGTAAGCTCGCGGCACACCTTGGGTGTAGGCATCATGCTGACAAGGGCTGTGCTGTGCTGGGCGCTGTGCTGGGCCTCCAGAGGTGCTGCTGGTTGGCTGCTGGGTGGCGTCGCATGCACTGTAGCCTGCGCAGGCGCATGCAGCAAAGCAGGGTGATGGTGTGCAGGCGCTCAACAACACCGTCACCTCACATGTGGGCATGCAGCGTTCATGCACATCTGGACGGCTGCAGACTCTGATGACCCATGCATATGCACGCTGCTGCAGGGTGCAGGTCACAGTGCAGGTCTGAGCAGCCTATTGGTGCCCTACCTCGACTGCAGGTGAGGAGCTGTCCACGTTCAGTGGTGGCTTCAGGGAGGTTTCACCGAAGACATGTTCCGCAGGAGAGAGGTGTGGAGTAGGCCCGGGCAGAAGTGCGCTGGCGTGCGGTGGCAGCGGACCAGAGGGAGGCAGCGGTGCGTCCAGAGCCCAGACGGGCAATGGCAGTGCGGGCTGCACGTGCTGGCCATCGCCTGGCTGGGGCTGGTTCTGGAGCTTGGGCTGGGGCTGATGTTTAGATTGATCATTTGTGGCAGGCTCCGCTTGCCTGGCTGCGGCTGCTGGGTGCTTGGTAGTCAGGCCCGGGCTGCTGTCACCTGCTGTGCCTGGACCCCGATCAGCTCTACCCTCTTGGATTACTGACACCAACTGCCGAGGCAGAACCAGCTCAGGCGCAGTGCTCCTGCTAGCAGCAGCAGAAGCCAGCTCAGCAACGGCAGTTCTCCACCTGGCAGCTGCTGCCCCTGTCTTGGTGGCTAAACGCGAAGCAGCGGGGGCTCGGGTCCCTGCAACAGTGGCCTTGTCCTGCAGCGCCTGCAGGTGCTCAGCGGCTGTGGCATCCTCCTGCCTCCCAAGCCTCAGCTTCTGCAGCGGCTGGGAGATCGCCGCAGTGATTCCCTTCTCTGCCTTGGTGGCTGCTGCTGCTCTTGCTGCTGCTTGCCCGGTGCTGTGGCTGCTGCCGCCTAGGCCCTGGGTGACGGCCAAGGCACAGGAGGCCCGGCTTAGGTTGGGGCTACCCAGGCAGTGACTGCCACGAGGCTGGTCGCCACCACCGGGGGTTGCAGAGCCAGAGTCTGGCAGGAGCAACGAGACTTGGGACAGGCGCATAGGTGTGGGCCTGGAGGTGTGGGGGCCAGCCTGGGGCCCCCTGCGCAACAACACGGGCCACATAGAGCCTGGGGTCTGCATGCAGTCAGCTTGAGGTGGCCAGGGGTGGCGTGAGGGGCAATGGACGGGACAGCAGATTGAGGGGGATGGCTCTGCCACTCCCCGTGGTCGGTTGGAAGCTACGTCACATGTCTGCTGTTGTACCTGGCAGTCTGCAATGCCTGCTGGCTGATGCCGCAAAAGAGGTGGCATACAGGTATGAAAGCATGAATGTCAATAAGGGGGTTTGAACATAGGCTTAGGCAGTCACCAAGTGCCTTGCACACTGATGCCAAAGTGCCTGTGAAGTTGCCTGCCCCACTGCTGCCGATGCAGCATCATAAGCAGTGCCAAGTCCAACCCATGCTGGCCATGCGCAGGCACAGGCGTGTGGGCAGGTTGGACGGAGTCCTCCTCACCAATCCAAAGAGGCCCTCAGAACGCCTTTCCTCCTCATGGATCCATTGCTCAGGCAGTTGGCAGCGTGCATCGCACTGTTGAGCAGCCGCAGGGAAGTGGGGCGGTCATCACCTCCATCTGCCAGCATGCTTCCTGCTGTTGAAAATGCCGCTGGGGTCGCAGCTGGCTTAACAGCATCAGGAGGACTGTGTCCAGCTGTGAGCGTCTCCAGCGCAGGCTCTTCCAAAAAGTAGGTTTGCATCATCCCCTGAGCGACACGTTGTATAGCAAACAGAGCACCCACATCACAGCGCCACGCTGACAGCCAGTTAGGGAGCAGGTAGACTAGCTACCATGAGGCTGAGGCTGAGCCTCAGGTTGAGGCTGAGGCTGAGGCTTAGGCCCACCCCATGGACCTGGTCTGAACCTCTACCCAAGCAAGAGTAACTGGCGCAGTGGGCCGTGATGAGCTTGCTCAATGCGGTACATTAGCTACTGCTGGGTGCAATCTAAGAATGACGGAGAGATGGAAGCCACAGTACCTGGTAAGGACACGTCACCCGCAGCAATCAACAGCCTCGTGAAGCACATCAATCACGGTGCCACAGCAGGTCACTGACCTGGCCCTTGACCTGAATGCCTCCTGTAGAGCGTAGGGGCTCATGTGGCAGCAGCCAAGCAGTGGCAGCAGACAGCTGGATGCGTCCAGGGATGCAGGTGGACTCCTGCAGGTGGCAGCACAGGGGGCCAGGGCTGATGATGATGATGGTGGTACTATGCCATTGTGACAATCAGCCTGGTGTGGATGCTTGGGCTTGCCCTTTAGTATAATGGACATAAGAAATGATGACACCATGCTCACGGTGTACACCCTTCAGGTAGGCCGGCGTAGACCTTCCTATACCATACTCTTTTTATTGCTGTACTCTCCCTTTTGATTCCCTATTTCGAAACATTTTTTGTCCTTAGGGAAACCGGGAATGATTAAACAATTTATCTTCTTGGTCTTTCGGGAAGTAGTCAAACAATTAGTTGACCTTGACGATTTGCAGCAATGGACCAGTTTGTGTCCGGGGCATCAGTGCCGCCGAGGCAGCTTTCCCACGAGCGAGGTTCAGTGCCTGGAACCTGAAACAATGAATAACATGGTTCGGGAATAATATTTTGTTTATAGTTTGTGAGGCCGCATAAATCAATCACCAAGGCCCTTGGCCCCATCCCAAGCCTGTCCAGCCCATCTACAACCAGCCACCACCAGATGTATCACCAGGGCCCAGCAGCCCCTCCATGACAGTCCATGTGCAGTCCAAATGGCGCACTTGATGCCAGGCATGACAAGACACGTCGCTGATCACATTCAACGCCCGCACATGGTGATGGTGACATGGTGCAGCTGCAGGAACACCGCAGTGGCACTAAGGCTGAACAAGGTGTGCTGGGACCACGCACCATCCTGGACGCCACGTTCATCGTGTCGCCGCTGCAAGGGCAAGCAAGCACACCAATACATATGCCAAGGTGTGTCGCAGTGTGCTCCAATGTGTGTGTTCCACACTGTGAGTCACTGATGCCAGCGCAGGTTCTCCCTCGCAGGCATGCAAGGTTTGGCAACAGCGGAGGGGGCAGTCGAAGACTGAGCAGCGCCAGGTCAGAGGCTGTACCCTATCCCGTGTACTTCAGTCCCGTGAGACAAAGCAGTGCTAGGTCTGCCTAGCCAACACTCACAACACGGCAAATTTTGGGATCTTCTGGCCGATCTGCATGAAAGGAGTAGCGCAGGGACCAAACTTTGCACACACAGCAGACCTAGCAGCACCAGCAGGGAGTTAAGCCATGCAGCACAGGCAGGCTATAAGCCAGGTCATCCAGGTCAGGTCAGGACAGGTCAGAGCCAGTGCTAAAGGCATATGAAGGCAAAGGGTGTGAGGCTCGCAACTCACCAGCCCTGACACGCAATTGCCGGTGTGCATGCCAATGCGAATGACCACCGGCTGATTATTGTGTGGGGTCATCACCTGCAAAACAGGCCACTGACCAGTGTTATGCCTTCAAAGGTCAGGCTTCACAATGCTGTAAGGTGTGGGCAATGCCTGGACAAGCTCATGAAGCTAGCCTAGAACATAATGGCACTCCAATAGTTTGTTCAACAGGTCTTATACACAATGGAGGTTCTGGCAGGGTCCCATTAAGGGCAGTACAAGAGCGGGTTTTGCTCTGGCTCGTGAGAGGCCATGCGCAGTGAGAGGGTGTGAGGTCAAGGGGGTACACAGTCTAGCACAACCTCAGGTTAGAGGAGAGGGTTAGAGGAGAGAGACGACAGAATCATACAAGCAAGCTGGTACAGCAATGGCCAGTCATAGGCGGGCGAAAGTGCGCAGGGTCACAGCAACCTGGCCCATGAAATAAACCCTGCAGACACTGCATTTGCCATTTGTCTCTGAGCCCATTGTGTGACTATACAGCCTACTCTGTGACAATACAGCTCATTGTGTGACTATAAAACTGATTGTGTCACTGCATCAAGTTGTGTCTGGTCTGGTGTCATATTCCAGGTTGGTCCAACGGACTGATTTCTTCGCACCGTCTTTGATGCAGCCATCATGTCCTTGGCAAAGGCCATCACCCGGGAAGCACTGTCAACTGGGTCATGCTCCTGCAGCACCTCTGTGAAGCCATCGTCCAAGACGCCCTGCAATATGCAACACACACCAGAGGTGGTCAGGCAACCAGGCTAGCATGTTTTCAGCCAGGTCTAAGCAGCATGCAAGTGATGATGAGGGATTGCAGGAGCTACGGTAGTAGAGCGGTAATTGCTCGCGATGTAGCAATCCTATAATCATATGAACCTTATGTACAGAGTTATTTTAAAGAAAAGGAAGAGTGGCGCCTAGCAGAAGCAGACTGCACCTCAACAGTGGGCCACCAGGACCAGGCACCAAAACAAGTGTCCTACTTATTGAGCCCATGTGCGCCAGGCAGCAGCTTTAGTGAAAGTCAAGAGCAAGTAGCTGCAGCAGCGGCAGCTCCCCTCTCAGCCCTGGGCTTGCCACTTCAGTTCAGAGGTATTGCTTGTGAATCATGCCTTATGCCTCTAGTGCCTACACTGTGCGTCGCTGCACCTGGCTGCATGGTCCACTCTTGTTGTTAGGCAAGCCCAGGATGCCGCCAGCCACGATGTAACAGCTGCAGCAACACAACCAACTGGTCAGGGGAGCCCTGCAGCTGCGCACTTGTGTGATGATGATGTGTTTGATTACGACCTGCAGCTCTAGGCCCACACAAGCATGAACACACATCCCGCAGCGAGCTGTTATCAGCTGACAATCACTGCAGGTATGTCATGCCAGTTCTAGGCTATAGCATTCTCACAGTGAAGGTGGAAGGCGCCCATGCCATGTGTGTGGGAGGTACTCCACAAAGACAACACACCACCGTCAGTGAGGGGACCTAATTCTGCCTTTGCATGGTACTTGCTGCCGGCTGGGCTGACGGAGGTGCTGCTCGTGCTATGGATGCGATGTGCAAAGCGCAGCAATGCAGCCCGTCCTTCTGGTCTACTCACTCGCCAGCCGTCTCCACCTTCATCACGCCTGCAGCAAACACATGGGACTACTTGGCTCACTTTGTGCCACGCTGTGCAGTGTTGTGCCAACCAGGATCGGGGCACTCATACTGATAACAATCCTATCCTTCACCCTCTACTGATAACAACCCTACAGAGGGGCAAGGGGCAGGGCAACTATTGGGCTGGTCAATGTTACCCCCATGCCAGTGTTTAATATATGCTCCTAATGCAACCTCACCTCCATTTGGCCTGCCAGGTGCCATGAGCAGTGTGTGTCTCATGTGCCGTGCAGCTGGAGGAGGAGGTGTCTCAGTGGCAGTGGGAGGCACACAAGGAGCTAATGGTGTTTGTTAGCAATGCTGCCATTAGCATGCGGGGTGGGTGAGGGGCCAATGCCGTGCTGGAGGCCTGCCACAGGTAATGGAGAGTCCCAGTAGCGGCAAGCCAATAGATAGGCAGTGCGGCAAGGTGGTGACAGTGGATGAGTTCCGCACCAGCCGGGTTAGTTCAGCTGTGGAGGTCAGTGGTGGAGCTGTGCTCAAGGCCTGGATGCTCAGCGGCTTCAGCAGGCTCCAAGAAGCTACGAGACCAAGTACCAAGGCCCAGGCTTGGCAGACTGTAGCACAGTAGTGTGTGCCATGCCTGAGCTTTTGCTTCCATACGAACATGTTCCCCCTGCTTTAATGGCTGCGATGGCTAGTTGGCTGTATGGCTTTGATGTCCCTACACCTTGAGGGGTTCAGTACACAACACCCCAAGCCGCTTGGCTTAGTAGCCGCTTGGCTGATTAGTACCACTTAGTTGCAATTGGCCCTCATCAGCCATGATATAGCCTGGGGCTAGGCACCAGGGCGTTGGTTGGTACAGCTACGTTGCTGCACCACCCCCACGGTAGTGTTGCTGGGATTCTGGCTGCTTCAGCCTGCCCTGCCCCGCCCTGCTGCTTCAGCCTGCAAACTGCTGCTTCAGCCTGCCCTGCCCCGCCCTCAGTCGAGCTCCTCAGCCACAGCACGGGCAATGCGGGGTTTGAGGCGGACCCCCACCCCTTGGCTTGATGCGCCTTGTGGCCCGGCTGCTGTCGTGCCACCCCCGCGGGCACCTCCCAGCCCCTCCACCCCAGCTGCTGCCAATGCTGCCAGTGCCTGAGCGGCAGCGGGCGAGGAGCGGGGCCCTGACACTGGAGTAGAGCTGGTGGGGTGAGACCTCTCAGGCACATCATCTTTGAGAACACCTGGCTGTACATAACCAGTGGCAGGGCCGGCAGCAGCAGGGGCTGGCGCTCCATGCAGGTTGTGGTCTGTTGAGCTTGGTGGACCTGTGACAGGAGCAGGCCTGGCAGCTGACGGGGGAGGGTGGGTGAGCTGCTGGGGGTCCAGGTAGTAGCCCAGGCCAAGGGCGCCCAGCTTGAACACGGTGCCAGGGCGGGCGCCTGTGAATGCTGCAGCAGCCTGGAATTGGGGGGCCGCCACCTCCCCTCCTGCTGCCCCCCCGGTTGCAGTGGCTTCTGGTGCACCCGCATGCGCCACTGCTGCCCCTGCCCCTGCTGCCCCAGGGAGGCACGCCAGGCACTGCTGGTCTGTCTGCCAGTCCTCGGCCAGGCTCCTTACACTAGGCGGCGAGGAAACACTGGTTTGCTAGCAATGATGTGTGCCAAAAACAACAGGCATGGTACGCCTGCAACCTGATGTATCGCAACAATGATGGCAGTGCGATGTTCATGATGTGCTCTCCTCCTCCTCCGCCGCCTCAGGGTTGCGGCAGCCACAGTCATATGATCATGATGTGTGATGTGCAAGGGGTGTAAGCTGCTGTGATCAAGATCTGACCACTGTGGGTCTCACCATGCTTATCACAGAGGGAGTCGAACAGAGCGAATAGCGTGTTTAAGAACACCATGACCGCCTCTGGGGGGACCTCCTTGCTGAGGGCCGTGAAGCCAACGATGCTGCAAGCGAAACGGGCAAGCACAGGTTTCAGGTTTGGACACTACGTCAAGGCATCGGAGCATGACTCAGGGCTCAGGACAGGGGCCCCGGGCATTTCACTCATCAGAGTGTCCGAGCTCTGAGATCAACTTTTCGAGCTCATAGAGTGGGACTTAGCCAACTTTGTCATTGTTTTGCTACACCCGCCAGACTGGACATGCAGCTTAGCTCACCAAGGGACCGCAGCAGCGGCAGTGAAGAGCAGCAACACAACAGCCTAACGCAAGAAAGCATACCGACTGGCAGTTGTGAGTACTGGCTGGGAGTACAGTAGAGCCCTGCACAGCTACCTAAGGGTGGTGGGATGCTGCGCCAGAACTCACTCCATGAACAGGAGGGTGACATCTTGGTGCTGGCGGGCTAGCTGTGCCATCTGTTGAGGCGCACTGACACTCTTGTTGGTGGAGAGGTACTCCACAACTGCTCATGCCAGGCTCGATCAAACAGTTTTGGTAAGCAGGGAGATGTTGGCAAATGCTGAGATAGGGAGAGAGCCCCTCCCTTGACATAGCACTTACTGTGGCGTGGGAACAGGTTGGCAGCCGTGTTCAGCTGTGTCTCTGCAACAAGCAGGCAAGCAGGGCAGCCAGCAATGGCATTGATGAAGCATGCGTGGTGCTGCTGAGGGTTTGACAATTCCATATGCTGGCTCTGCTCCAATACAGGCCACACACCTACCCAACCTCAACCCACTTTTCACTGTTGAGTTGTGTCAGTGGGTGATCACTGACACTTGATAAGTCACACGACTGATGCTTTACACCATGCCTACGACTGCTTTGTCGGTTCCATGCAGCGTTGAGGCTGCAGCTGCGTAGCTTACCAACAAGGTCAGCCAGCAGGGCTTCCATCTGAGCCCATGCACTGGTGTCCTGCTGCACCACCAGCAGGCCTGGCTCGCCTGTGGTCGGGTGCATGATGGCCTGCATCACCGCAGGGCACACACACAGAAGACAAGTGGGTCCCCTCATGTTACTAAGGCTCATGGGGTCTGGTTGGGAAGCGTGAGGTTGGGCTCAACAGAAGGGACTGGACCACAGCAGTGATGGGAACAAAGTGCAGCAGACAGCAGGGGGACAGACAAGTACATCCTTGCCAGGACCACAATCACCCACAGTTGCTGCAAGTCGTTTCAAGCTACCTACCAAAGACATCACATGGCCATGCATATACAATTCTTACCAGGGCCAGCCCATCACTGTGTACCTTGCGAAGTAGCATGTGGGGTTGTGGCTGCTTGTGCAGGGCGCATCACATGCCACCAAACCCAACAGCCACAGCCAGCCATGTGGACAGCGGAGCAATTCGATCTGATGCTGCAGGGGAGCTTCCAATGCCAATAGCCCCCGATCAGCTCGCAATGCTTCACACCAAAAGCTGGCCAGCCACAGCAACGCCCTTACCTTGACTGTCACTTGGATGTTCTCAACCCCAGGTTGACGGAGCAGCACTAGGCCGGGTGGGAGGGCACCAGCCCCTCCAGCCTGCTCTGTGTCAGACAATGATGGTGGGGAAGGTAGGGGCAGGTCTTGGACAGGCAGCCTGGCCTCCGTGGAGCGCATGTTTGACCTGCCGCCCTGCAGCATGTATGGTGCGCCGACCTCGTGGTGATAACGCATGGGCCCTGCAAGCAGGAAGCAGGCACAGGTCAAGCAGGACAGCTGTGCATTTGAACAGAACACGTGTGTGCGTATGGGACACAACAGCCCTTGCGCTGGGTCATGTGCACCCTTGCTCTCATGTCAGTCATCCTTTCTCACCTTTCTCACACACATTGCACGTGTGCGACATCAAGCTGCATAAGTTGGCGATGTTTTGCTAAACCGAACCTCAGGTTGGTTTGATGCCCTAAAAACCCAGGATGCATCATCATGATGCAAGGATAGCTATGGATACTGCCCAGTATTCTAGCAAACCATTTAAACTTTGCTTACACTACTTTCTGCAACTTTGCTTGCGCCATGGCATGAGTGGTGGGTGAGCTGCAACATGACTAGTCACAACCAGGCACCGCTGCTGAGGAGCCGAGGCGATGACAGATTGGGGATCCATGGAGTTTGAAGGATAAGTGATGTGATGACAACAGCACCATGTTTGGCACAGGGGACAAGGGTTGACGCAGTGTTCTGGTGGTGTGCAATCCTGAACAATTACCTCGAGATGCATCTTGGTGGAGCACGTTTATAGCCTGCATCAATGAACACAATGCCCCCCTGGTAGCTGCAGATAACATAGACAATGGTAAAGACAAGTTTAGCATGGAGCACATGGGCGTGCAGCATCTTAGGTAGCACCACAGGCAGTCACACTCACAGTAATGCTATGGAGGAAGGTGGTGTGTTGCTGGTGCATTGTGCAGCTGTGTTTAGACTAGAGGTCTTAGTGTGCCAATGCTGTGTCCACAGGTTCAGGCACTGCTCACCTGGGCTGCTGTGTCCACAAGTGGCTGCTCCATAGACAGTTGAAAGGCGCTGCGCAGCGTGCTGTCATTGGCAGGCTGGGTGCCATGGGCTGGGAGGTGGTGAGGTGGCCATGCCAGGTCAGCAACCCCAGTTGGTGCTGACGGCGTAGTCCCAGTCCCCTCTGGGTTCACCTCTGACTTAAGCTTGGCAAGGCTTGGAGGTGGTGGCAAGGCGTGTGGCACAACTGTCAGGGACAGGGGCAGGGTCACAGCTGGTCCTGAGGGATTCGACTTCCCAGACAGCTCCAGCCCCGGGGCGACAGCCAAGCCCTGGCCAGGCCACTTAGGCTCAGCTGTTGTGGTGCAACCAGAGTCAGGCCCACAGGCTGCTCGCGCCACTGACGCTGTGACGGCACCATGTGTATGGAAAGCGGGGGGGCCAGACATTGCGTGGTGCTCAACCTGCGGCAGTGGCAGTAGTGTCCAACATTGTAAGGCGTGAGAGCAGTAGGCCTCGCTCAAGCTTGGTGGATGACGCGTCAGCACTTTGGACTCCTGGTCATCATCGTCATTAAGGTTACATGGCATTCATATGCTTGCAGTCTAATTGTATACTGTCGGCAGTGTTGCAGCACATACAGCTCAAGGCTGACGACGTTTCGGCTAACAACAAAGGATGCAGAGCAGGCAGGTGGTGTTGAAAACATCCACACGCAAACCAGCCATCATACCGTCAGCTTCACGCTGTTGAGCAACATGTTGTGCGATGTAAATGCACCCCATACAGCTTGGCAAGGAGCCCCAGTGGGGCCTGGCAAACTCAGCAGGTCTGTTACTTGCGCGGCCTTGGGGTCAGGCACCTGCTTTGGGTCATAATCCCACACCCCAACAAGTGCATGCAGCCATGGATGAAAACAGTCCAGCACATGCAAGCAATGCTTAAGGCAGAACAGCAGGTGCTGATGTGCCTCTGCTGATACTGCCAATGTCTGGCAAAAGTAGCAGCATGGTGGGCATGGGGTAGGGGGCAGCCATTGGCCCCAAACCCATCCCCTGGCTCACGATGCCATCATACTGGCTGACGGCTCATACAGCCACTGCGAGTTCTAACAGCTAGCAGCAGGGGGTGTAGCCACCACCAATGTCAAGCATGCATTTGCACCCTTTTGTGAGTTGTGTCGGTGGGTTTGACCTGCTGTGTCTGGTCACTGCCTTTCACCGTGCTTTGTCTGAAGCATTGTCCATCAAAGGTTATGTCAACACATAGAAGGGTGGCCCCATAGACCACATGGATGACCATTGCATGCAGCCAGACAGCCCAGGCTCACACCTACCGAGTGATAGCGCTGGATTGCCGCAGCTGGGGCGCCTTCTTCCCAGGCAGGGTTCATGACCAGGGACATGCGGCGATAGGCTCTGGCCGTGGGCTGGGAACTTGCGACCTCTGGTGACTTAAAGCCAGCCCGGCTAGCAACCTGCTCATCAAACTCATCATCGTCTGCTTGCTCCTGCACGGCCCAGCAGCCAAGTTGCACAGCAAATGGCAGGATGGAGCTCCACATGGTCATCAATACACATCAACACTGAGTAGGCCTCCCCAGCTGTGACCCATGCATGACCCAAACTCCAGACCCAGCGAGTTAGCTGGTGTACTGCCCTCAAGGACCCCTGTCCTCCGCATCGTGACACTGTGACACTCTGCATACCGTGTACTGTGGTCTTATACAGGTCACAGTCATTCTGCCAATTCTGCTCCCCATCTGCATCCTTTTCTACAAAGTAGTAATTGCCTTGTCAGACAATGCCAGTCAGTTCATGCTGTGCGGCTCATGACTCAGTGCTGTACAACCCCATTTCCTCCCTTCTCTTCTCTAGCATGTGCCATGCCTGTTTTAAACCAGACCCCTGCTTCTGACCAGCATGGCATCAAGAGCACGGCCTGGTTCATCTCACTCACTGAGGGCATGACATCAGCATTGCAGCCTGCGTCCAGGCTCCCTGTGTTGTCGCCAGAGGCCAGGATGAGCCCCAACATGGAGGCAGTCTTTGTGCGGCGCCGCATGCGCTCCCGCAGTAGCTTTCCCCTCGCTTGTGCCGCAGAGAGCTGGGCCAGCTGGGCCTGAGCCAAGTGCGCCTGGCCCTGCGCAGTCAAGCATGCCCAGCCCAGCATTGCACACGCAGCACTGTGGGGCTGACTGCCTCTCCTGATGTGTGCTGTCGTGCTGTGTGCTGTGTCATGCTCAGGCAGGGGGGTCCTGATGCTCTGCCAGGCAAGGCAATCAGCTCTGCCAGGCAAGGGCTAGGAGTACCCTGAGCTGGGCTACAAGCGGGTGCGAGACGAGCCACCCAAGGCCCAGCAGCAGCAGTAGAAGCAGCAGCAGCAGCCTGCTGGGGCACAGTAGTGTGTCACCCTTTGAGCTGTCATCAGCTCACAATCAGTGCGTGTCAGTCATGCCAACTCTAGACTATAGCCCTGTCACAGGGGTCTAGCAACAGTGTAGGTGCCATGTGCCATGTGCATGGGAACCTAACACCATACAGCCCCATATCACCATCCTCAGTGGTCCCTAGTGGTCCAACTCAAATGTAGGCCCCAGTGAGGGACCAGGGGCCTGACTGCCTCCCCATGATTGAGCTGCCCTTGAGCACTGCACTCAGCATTTTTGAGTGTGGCTTAGCTGACACCCAGGTATTCTCACAGCCTCATCCAAGACGCTTGAGCACCAGCCACACGCCCACAGCTGGTGAGCCCAGCCTGCCAACCCAGCTTGTGTGCAGTGAGCACTGTGCTAGTGGCAGGTACAGAGCTGGCTCTGGCTTGCTGCCACAAGCACCAGACCAGGCCAGGGACGCACCGACAGACTGTCTGCAGTCTCAGTCAATGAAAGCCCACAGCAGTCCACAGCTTCAGGGGCGGGTAGACAGTCCATGGAACACTGGGCCTGGGTCTGGCACCTCCTGGCTGGTGAACAATGCGAGCCGCTGCCAGCTGGCTTGCTGCTTGGGCTACCCACAGGCTGCACACTGCTGCGTGTGTTGAGGGTGCGCTTCGTTGGGCTGCCACTGTTGTTTACTGAAGGCCTGCCACTCATCAAGTAGGAAGAGTTCGCAGTCAGGTTCGCTGCGGGTTCGCTGTCAGCCCACCGGATAGTGCTGCCACGGGCGCTGGAGGTCTTGCCGAGGACGTCATGCTTGGGGCTGCTGGTCAGCTGAGGGGTAAATTGACTGCACGTGTTCACTGTGTGCCACAGCCCAGGCAATGCCTCATGTTGATGTTCACTCAATGTTGAAGATGATCTATTCATAAAGCTGTCATGTGGCTGTTCAGGCTGCAGTGCCGCCATGGTATAAGGTGAAGACGCAAGTGGCACTCCAGATGGCGCCTTATCCATACTGCCGTGCTTAACCAGTGCCTCTGACTTTGAGTCGTGCCTGAATAGGGTTCCTTGCCAAGTGAGGCCTTGAGCTACGCACATCAAGACTTCATTCATGGCACTTGCATCATCTCCCAAGATATGGTACAGGCAGCTGGTGTGTGGAGTAGAACCGGCATAAGGGACTCCTTCCACAAACAAGAGCCTGTTCCCGGAAACATCCAGGACGCATGTACTGTACGGCACCTGGCGGAGGACAAGGGCATTACCGATGAGATGATGACGCAGGTCGAGGAAAAGGGCTGTCCGCAGTCACCTGCTGCAGAATTTCCTCCGCCCATCCTGCGGTATGCTGGACTGCGGCATACTTGCGGTCTTGCCGGCCACGGGTTTCCTGCACCCAAAGAACCTACAAGCTGTGCTACTGCTGAAATACAGGCTGTACATGTTGGTCGCACCTCGTCCATCAGATTTGCTCCACACAAGACACGCTGCAGCAGGCGATGAACACCCATAGCGCTTGGTGAGATGTTGTAGGAAACGGGTTGCTAAATGTTATGCATGGCAGCGTATCCAGTGAATCGGAGCCCAAGTGCGGATACCAGAGCACGTTTTCATAACCATCACCTGTCTCCCGGAGTTATCGGCCCCAATGGGACATAGTGCATGCATGTGTTTGCGAAGTATGTAAAAAACATTGCGCCCTGCCGCAATGATGTGCCGGCCCACTGCCATGATGACAAGAGTCAGGCAATGCATCCAGTGCAGGTCAATGCAGCCACACAGCCAACAGCCTCAGAGCCTGGACCCAACATTGCGGTGGGCTGGCGGGGGAGTGCTGGGTCCAGGCTCCGAGGCTGTTGGCTGTGTGGCTGCCTGGCTGCATGAGGGCTGTGGCAGGATGCCCGGGGCCACTACCGGGCACCACATCAGACCCTGCACTGGCTGGTCGCGCTGCTGGCCCTAGTTTGGACGCAGCAGGCGGTGGTCCACCCGCACTGCTAGGGGCTTCCAGTCTGCACGCCTGGTGGGCTTGCGTTTGTTTAGCCGGCTCTCACAGGGTTGCTGGCCATTCACTGCCAGGCTGACCCGGCTGGTGCAGAACTCATCTACTAGCACCACCCAGCCCCACCGCTGGTTTGTTCCCCTGGGCCTATGCAGCAGGCTCAAAGCACCGCGTCAGCACCCCAGCCTCTCTGGGTGCCGATGCCAGCTGCGCCAAAGAAGACCACCAGCTGCTTCACACAGCCATCACTCGCGCCGATTAAGGCCGGAAGTCGCCTACGTCATTTCTTCCCGGGAGGCATACTGCATATAGCCCCAGGAAAGGCCGACTCATCGCCGTTGTAATCGTTGAAAAACTCAAAGTTGCTGCGATGTTATAACTATTTGAAAAGTTACCTAACCCTGTACAGGGTCCTACCGACCCTGTACAGGGTCCTAGGCCACAGGGTTCTGCCGCACGGCTACAGGGTCCTGCGTCACAAGTCTACAGGGTTCTGCCGCACGCCTACAGGGTCCTGTTACCCACGTCTACAGGGTTCTGCCGCACGGCCACAGGGTCTTGCTGCATTAGTCTACAGGGTTCTGCCGCACGCCTACAGGGTCCTGTTACCCACGTCTACAGGGTTCTGCCGCACGGCTACAGGGTCCTGGTGCATTAGTCTACAGGGTTCTGCCGCACGCCTACAGGGTTCTGTGACACACGTCTACAGGGTTCTGCCGCACGGCCACAGGGTCCTGCGACACACGTCTACAGGGTTCTGCCGCACGCCTACAGGGTTCTGCGACCCACGTCTACAGGGTTATGCCGCACGGCTACAGGGTCCTGCTGCATTAGTCTACAGGGTTCTGCCGCACGGCCACAGGGTTCTGCGCCACACGACTACAGGGTTCTGCCGCACGGCTACAGGGTCCTGGCCCACACGTTTACAGGGTTCTGCCGCACGGCTACAGGGTCCTGTTACCCACGTCTACAGGGTTCTGTCGCACGCCTACAGGGTCCTGCGACATTTGTTACAGGGTTCTATGACATTTGTTACAGGGTTCTATGACATTTGTTACAGGGTTCTATGACCCTGTAGGCGTGCGGCAGAACCCTGTAGACGTGGGTCGCAGGACCCTGTAGGCGTGCGGCAGAACCCTGTAGACGTGGGTCGCAGGACCCTGTAGGCGTGCGGCAGAACCCTGTAGACGTGGGTCGCAGGACCCTGTAGGCGTGTGCCAGGACCCTGTAGACATCTGTCGTAGCACCCTGTAGCCGTGCGACAGAACCCTGTGACATATGACTTTGTGGTGTGGTGCTAGGTGTAACGTGCCTTGCACGGCCAGCGTAATCCTCTTAGTGCGGCTAAAGAGCTTTGGGCGATGTCTAAGCTCCCGGGAGTCGAACCCGGCCTTGACACCGGTCACCGCACTTTGAGAGTTACACTGGCGCATGGGGGCATTATATGGTTGTCCTTAAATGGCATATCAGCCAGGCGCATTGCCACGTAACATTCCCCCCCACCTGGTCCTCTCTGGACGCAGTTGTCCTCAACTGTAGGATTGTGCCTATAGGTGACTGCCCCGCCTCGGCAACCCACGATTGTGCCGAGACTCGCGCCTCAACGCTCAGTGTCAAGAGTGCCATGTTTTTGCTTTTTTGCAATTTGTACTCATTCATCTTTTTCTTCTAAGTCTGTAATGAGCCTATGGAACCGGCAGTGGTCCATGCTCATCAATGTACTGCTGCAGGGCCTCGTCGCAGTTCACTAGATTCTTTTGAGGCTCCCAGGTGTCATGCTAAGAAGAAGAAGAAGAAGAAGAAGACTACGCCGGTATTCACCGGCGTGCATTAAGGGAGGAGCAGCCGCCTGGGGCGCGGCCTGCTCCCACCATCAAGCTCGAGAAGCAGCCGACCCCCTACCCCCCCCCCTTTCTAGTAGCTCTAAGTCTGTAACTTGTTTTGGCAATGGTGTGGGCTGTTTCTACCGCATGTCTCGTGAGCTTGTTTAGTAGCTTGGTGGCGTTGGTTTGAGTGACCCCAAGGGCTATGAGGTGTTGACGTGTGTGTGTTTCATAGGTAATACCGCCTACACCCAGTAGGATTGGTCTGATCTCAACCATGTGGCCTTTCTTGCGCATGGTGTGTGCCAGTTTTGTGTGTTGGTTTAGGGCCTTGTCCAGTTGCTCCATCCACCTCGAGTCCGCACAGTATTTGATTTCTATGATGGTGATTTGTTTAGTGGCTTTGCCGCGTTTGCCCGTCTTCTTTTGAGGCGTCACCATGATAATGTCCGGTCTGGTAGTGTTTTTGGTCGCTGTTGGTTTCATGCCGAGTGCCCGTAGCGTGGTGTGTAGTGTGTCGTTAGGGAGGTCAAGGTTTTCTCTAGCGCCTTTCTCCCAGCTGCCGGTGTCCGCAAACCGGATGCATCCGCCCAGGGTTCCTTTGCTGATGGCTTTGGCGATGAGGCGGCCAGCTCCGTTGTGCCTCTCTTGCACGAGTGGCAGGGTCTCGTTGCATCCCGAGAGCAGGTGTGTGGCACTGTCGGCCTCCCCACAGAGGGGGCAGCGGTCGTCTGTCGCCTGCTTCCAGCGCATAGCTAGTTTCTGGTTGTATAGTCCTCCGGTACGGTAGAGTAGGGCGGTCCTTTGCGCGGGGATGGAGATGGTCGCATCGGTCATCACTCTTTCGCCCGCTCCTTTTGCCGCGGCTTTGGTGATATCTTGGGTCATCTGGTAGTAGATGCTGTCTTGGTTGGCGAGACCTAACTTGTGCTTGCTGTGCATGTGTGCTCGCACGCTTTGTCGGCAGTCCGGCAGCGGGGCGAGGGTTTCGCTATCGGTCCCGTGGTTGAGCCAGATACCTCTCTCCTTGGGTGTGGTCGGGTGGTACTCTAGTGTGTTTGCCTGCTCCGGGTGTAGCGCTGCGTGTTTAGCGAGGGCATCAGCGCCTTCGTTGCCGATGATGCCCGAGTGGGCCCGGACCTTGTAGAATTGGGTCGTGACGGGGCTAGCGATGATGAGGGTGGCGATGTCTGTCAGGATGTCGTTGTGTCTATGATTAATGAGGGACATCGGGTTAGCCAGGGCTCGGCGGATCTGATAGAGAGAGCATAGGCTGTCGGTGGCGATGCGTCTGGCCCCCGCTTTCAGTGCCGCGTGTATCGCTGTGAGTTCTGCCTTGTTGATGGTGTTGTTCTCTGGGTCGTTCATCGCAATGGTAAGTAGGGCGTTGCTTTCCGGAATATAGACCCCCGCCCCGACGCGCGCCGGGTCTGGCTCGGATGTCTTAATGCAGCTGCCGTCAGTGTACGCTATCGTGGTCCATTCGGTGATGGCCATCCGCGGTAGCGTGGTGGAGTGGTGCGTGAGCTGGTGTTGGCTGCGTGTGTGCCCCAGCGTGGGTAGAGCCCTGTCCAGCGGGAGGCGGAGGTGTTGTTTGTGGCCACTGGGGAGGGCGGCTGGCTGTTTTTGATTGTGAGGTCTACGAAGGAGAGGGTGTGTCTCCCTGTCCGGGTGTAGGGCAGTGGCTGTGCTAGCCATCCATCCTTGTGGGTTGCCTTTGGTGGTGAGTAGTTGCCCTGCTTCATTCCATATGACGTACACGAGGAGGGTGGCGTGCTTGCCAAGTTTGGAGCAGTTGGTATTGTTGAGGGGTATGCTGGCCAAGTGCTGACAGTACTCTGGGTAGCGTCTCAGGGTGTCAATGTGTTTGGGGTAAGAGATGCCCTTCTTACCAGGGATCAGCATAATGGTGGCCATGGCCTCTTCCTGGTGTGCTGAGTGTATAGCATGGTTGACGCATTTCAGTGCCATCGCATCATCGGCTGGTACGTTCCATGTGGATAGCCCAGTGTGGCGTACTAATAGGCAGTTGTGGTGTGCCCCAAAGGCCGTGTCATTGATGTCAGGGCTCCAGTAGGTAGTAGTTTCTGGCCTAACTGTAAGTGGATCAGCCCACCTTTGGACAGTGCTGGTGAAGGATCGTGTGGTGTGTAGGGTGGTGAGGGCTTTGTCTTGTGCCAGTCTCATGGGGTGGCGGCTGCTCTGTGTGTCCCGTCTCCTTAGGAGGGCCACCAGTTCTGTGGCCAGGTTGCGTGTGTGTGGTGTGTGTTGTAACCAAGCATGTAGGTGTTGGTGTTGTTGCTTGGTCAGGAGGCCTACTGTGCGGCCCGACTCGTCGTGGACCGTTACGTGTTGCACTAGGTCGTGTTTGGGCATGGTGGGCTCCCCCGTGCTGAAGCTCATCGCTGGGGTGGTCATGTCGGGGTGGAGTTGGAGGAAGGTTTCGCATTTGCCCGTCCCGACGATGTCCGTCTGCGGGTTGATGGGGTATGTGTGGAAGGTGGCCTTCGAGTGAAGGTTGGTGCACCGGGGTAGCCAGGTGTGCGGGTCCGGCAGTCCCTGCCGGGTGTGGCTTGGTAGTTTCGTATCAGGCCGCGCGCATCTAGCTTCTTGTATCCTCTTATTCTCCTCTTCATAGTCACTGCGTCGCGCCAGGTAGTCCAGGTGTGCCGTGATGAGAGGTGCCGGTTCGAGGGTGGGGCGCCAATGAACTCGTATAAGGTCCGAGTGCGCTGACAGACGCATAGTCGTTTTGAACTCGTTGCTGCCAAACTTGCATATTGGGCACAGCCAGTGGCCTGGTTCTTTGTGTCTGTA
>JASKMD010000020.1:4234702-4277012 GCA_030144725.1 Haematococcus lacustris | reverse complement strand
ACGCTACAGTGTCCCGACAAGAGGGCTTCCTCAAGGCAGGCTGGGTGGTAGGCCCTCTTGCAGTTGTGGCACATTGGGCTGTCTCCTCTTGGTAGCCAGCATAGCTCACATGTGCATACGTCTTTAGCGTCCTCCCTGCTGATGGGTTCTGTGTGTGTGGGTGTATAGCCTTCTTCTGCACATAGTGGTAGTGCCCATTTATCTATGATTGTGGGCTTCCAATGCACCTTGTAGTAGCTTTCTTTGTTGATGCCGTCCCATTGCCATCCATCTATGCTGGTGATGGCCTCTTGGTGGCCGTACATGGCCCCTAGTATGCTGCCTAGGTCCTTGGGTTTACAACGGCAGGCTTTATCCACCTTCCAGCTAGAGAGCCCTGGAAGGTCAAGGCCAGCTGTGTGCACTATATCCTTCGGGATGGTTTGGATCTGTCTGCCCTGAGTGTTCCGTTTCGTGCCCGCCTTGGGTCGGGCTGGTTTCGTTGGGGGCGATTGGATTTCCCTGTTCTCTCGCCTCAGCAGCCGGGAGCTACTCTTGATGGTCTCCTGGGCTGCGGGTTGTGTTGCATGTTCGGTCACGTGCGTCGCTTCGGTCGGTGTGGGCTTCTTGGCAGTCACGTACGCCCTGATATCAGCGTAGCGGTGTTTTGTGTCTTCCTCGACGTCGGTTGGTGCCAGCTCCGTCAGGCCCGTGGCCCATGGTTTAATTAGTCTTTGCGCAGCGGGCCGGTCTAGGGTGGTGTCTCGTTTGGCTGCGATGTCTTTCGCTTCCGTTGTGGTTGGGCATCTGTCCTGGGTCGCCATGGTCGTTAGTCTGTTGAGGGCGATATAGTGCTTTTGTTGGACTTTGTTGTGGAAGCGCTCTTTAAGCATCTTTCCTGATATGATGTAGGTATGGCCAGCGATGGTGTGTTGTAGCTCTGTGGCATGTTGGATGCCTAGGCTTTTGAGGCACGTCATGCAGGCACTAACTATGTCGAGTGGAAGGGGGCTGGTATTCTGTGTGATGAGTTGTCCAAGCAATTTGGTTTCCTTAGGGTAGAGTTCTTGTCCTTCCTGGGTGGCAGTGAGCTGCGCCGTGGTGGCATGTAGGAGTTGTCTGGCTCGTAGGGTGTGTCGCAGCATAATGAGCATGCGGTGTCCATGCTTGGCAGCTTGAGCGTAGAGCCAAGTGATTTGTTTGTGTAGCATGCATCTGGTTATGTGGGCATGTGTGGTGTCTGTGGACTGGAGGCTGTGTAGGAGGGCTGTAGTGTTTCTGGTATGGTACTCTTTGGCGGTTGAGCTGATGCCAAGGCCGAGTTTGTCAATGTCCTCCCTGACGACGGCATTGGGTGTGCCTAGTGGGAGTCTGAGTTTTTTCTTAATACATTGATTAATTGCTCTGTCGTAGAGGTCTAGGTCTCCCGGTGTGCATGGGGCTACGCAGAAGCTATAGGCCAGACTGGGGATGATGGCTGTTTTGATAATGTGGATGGCTTGTCTGGCGCTGGCGAATGAGCGTCGTAGTCTTTCTAGTTTCTGTCTGAGTTGTGTCACCATGGCTATGTGTTGTGGTTTCCAGTTGAGCGTCATGGTAAGTAAGACACCAAGGTAAGTGAAGGGGGAGGTCGGTTTGAGGTAGGTGACAGGCTTTCCTTGTAGCGTTACGGCTTGCAGTTCTCTACGGGCTTGCTTTTCCGCTTCTGCCATGGTGCTGCATCTGCCGGATTGGTGCGCTTTGTGGAGCGCCGCTGTGGCGAGGGTTTTGCTGTGGGATACGATTAGGTGGCCCCAATCCGAGTAGGCGGAGAGCTTGTCTGCCTGACAGCGTAGGTTGCTGATCGAGTTGCATAGGATAGCGATGTCATCTGCGTAGTCGATGCTGCCGATTGTAAATCGCCCGGCGCTGTCGGTTGTGTCGGATGTAAATTTGTACCCCCTCGCTCCTACTTGGAGCCAGCGCAGTAGGGGTTCGATGTAGATGAGGAACAGGAAGGGTGAGAGTGAGTCGCCCTGGATGGTGCCCCGGTCGACGGGTACGGTGTCGGTGTCATGCTCCTCAGAATAGCCCACCCATCGAACCAGAAACTCCAGAGCTTGCTTCACATTCTTGCTTGGCTTGCGCCCTTTCCCATTCCCCCGGCCTCTCACTTTCACCAGCTTGTGTTGCAGCAGCTTTTCCACCTCGTAAACTGGCTCGCCGTCAAGCCACTGTACAGGCGGAGGCGCTGCCATGTTTGGCGCTTGAGTGCCGAGGTAGGGTTTTACCAGGGAGACATGGAACACGTTGTGCATGCGGGTCCATCGATGAGGTAGCTGGATTTGCACTGCAACCAACCCGATCATGCGTAGCACCACGAAGGGGCCGACATATCGGGGTTTTAGCTTGCGCACCCCCACCTCATCCTTTCGTTTTCTCATGTTGACAGTGCTCAGCATTACCAGCTGTTCTGGTTTGTACGTCACCTCACGACGCTTGCCGTCTACCAAAGCTTTCATGCGTTGTTGCGCCTCACGCCAGCACTGTCTGGCTTTGCGCACCTCTTTCTCCACATTCTCCGCAAACGCAGAAGCCTTAGGAACCTTGCGCGGTAGATCCAACGTCGCAGGAGTCAGCGGATGCTGGCCATAGTTCAGAAAGAACGGCGTTTGACGGATTGACTCGTGCCAGGAGTTGTTGATAGCGAACTCAACCCAAGGCAAGTGTTCTGCCCAGTCTGTGTGGGCATCGTTCACATAGTGTCGCAGCATCTCCTCAATGACTCTGTTTACTCGCTCTGTCTGGCCGTCAGACTCAGGATGATATGCACTGGACATGTACTGGGCCACTTTGCACAGGGCGCATACATGTTCCCAGAAGTGGCTGTTGAAGTGGGGGCCACGGTCTGTGATCACCGAGGCTGGCATGCCATGCAGGCGCACGACCTCATGGAAGAAGTGTGTAGCCATGTCGAAGGCACTGATGCTCTCCCTGGTGGGTACGAGATGCACCAATTTGCTGAGTCTGTCTACGAATACCAGGATACTATCATATCCACGCTCACCACTCTTTGGCAGTTTTACAATGAAGTCCATACTCACACTTTCCCAGCGACGACCAGGTATAGACAGGGGCTGGAGCTTTCCGGCCTTGAGACGAGTGCTGGGCTTGTTGCGCTGGCAGGCATCGCATTGCCTGACATAGTCCTCTACATCCTTGCGCATGCCTGGCCAGGTGAAGCTGAGATCCACAATATGCCATGTCTTGCTCATGCCCATGTGGCCGGCATAGTTTGCATCGTGGCACGCCTCAAGCACTTCTCTTTTGACCAAGGGGCTTTTAGGTACAACCACCTTTCCGCCCAACATCCATAGCCCCGTCTCGCTCAACTCATAGGCCTGGGTGTATGCACGATCAGCAAAGCGATCATCGGTGCTGTACCCATTGATGATGGCCTTAACAAGTGAGCTTCCTTGCGTCGTGCTATGGGTTTTGCCTGCAGGTGTGTGTGTGGCCGAGTCCAGCTGCTTCTCCCCCCCATCAGGCCACTTGTCACATGGGACCACGGAGGGAGGAGGTGGACCACCGCTGGCACAACGCACACGCTTTTGCTGGCGCTTTTGCTTGCGGGGGGCAGCTGGTTGGCTAGGTGGCACCGGTGGGGGCTGAAAAGGAGGCTGCACTTGTAAGCCAGCCTGTCGCCTTGTCATCACCATGGCATACACACCCGACACACAGAGCTGGGCACCCATGGTGAGTAGGATGGGTTGGCCGTCATCATCGTCATCGTGATGTGTCAGACCAGGATTGCGACTCAAAGGATCTGCCACATTACCCTTGCCTGGTTTGTACTCAATGTGATGGTCAAAGCGTGCCAGGAATTCCATCCACCGGGCTTGCCGCCTTGAAAGATTGGTCTGAGTTTTCAGGTAGATCAGAGGGTTGTGGTCGGTCACAATAGTCACATGCACTGCTCCATCGAGGTAGCAGCGCCATTCTTGCATTGCTCTTATGATACCTAACAATTCTTGCTCCCCTGTGGTGTACTTGACTTGAGCAGGTGTGAACTTGTGGCTCGTGTACGCAACCACTCTGCCGTTTTGCATCAAGACACCTCCCGTGCCCGCGAGTGAGGCATCAGACCACACCTCAAAAGGTTGTAACGGGTCAGGGAGAGCCAAGACAGGTGCTGAACACAGAGCTTCTTTAAGAGCATTGAAAGCATTTACAGCAGGCTCACTGAGCTGTCTCCAGTTTGTACCAGCCGCCACCGCTTCACCAGTAAGGTGTGTTAGCGGTGCAGCAATGGTGCTGTAGCCTGCAATGAAACGCCGGAAGAAGTTTGCGAGGCCAAGGAACGCCTGCCTAAATTCTTTAAGACACGTGGGCATAGGCCAGTCCTTAATGACTTGCACTTTGGCAGGATCTACGGCAATACCATGCCTTCCCACGATGTGACCCAAGAACTTCAGCTCAGGTTTGTTAAACTCACACTTACTAAGCTTAGCATACAGGTTGTTATCCTTCATGACTTGCAACACCTCTCGAAGATGCTGTACATGCTCCGCCGGTGAACGACTCATGACCAAGATGTCGTCAAGATACACGAGTACCGTGCCCGCCAGCAGCTGCTTCTCAAAGATACGGTTCATCACACGTTGGAAGGTGGCTGGGGCATTCGTCAACCCAAAACACAACACCTTGTACTGAAACTGCCCTCCAGGTGTGACGAAAGCAGTTTTGGGCACGTCCTTAGGAGTGATGCGTATTTGGTGATACCCACTTTGGAGGTCTAGCGAGCTGAACACCGTCTTCCCTTGAACTCTGTCAAATAGGTCGTCAATTCTTGGCAGGGGGTACCTATCCCTCACAGTCAGTTTGTTTAGGGCGCGGAAATCAATGCACATCCTGAGAGTGCCATCACGCTTCTGCACAAACAAGACTGGGGCACCATACGGACTGCTGCTAGGCTCAATGAGCTTCTTTGCCAACAGCTCCGCTACCTGCTTCCTCATCTCATCCATTTCTTTCAGACTGTAGCGCCGAGCACGTTGGTAAGGAGGTGCATGTCCAGGTTCTAAGCGAATGGTGTGGCCTACCCCTCGGTCAGGCGGTAGCCCAGCTGGCATGTCCTGGAACACTGTTGGGAATTCCTCATGCACCATGCTGTCGATAACTGAGGCCGGCACAAGCCCAGGCCTCTCACACCCTTCTTGGTTGTTGACGAGAACGGATGCGAGGCTGCCGTTGTAATAGCCTTCTTCATCCTTTGCAGCCGATGGTTGGACCAGTGCAAGCACGCTGCAGCAGCCTTTTCTCAGGGCCCTTGCAGCTTGTTTTGCGCTCAGGACTTTCACTGCTTCACCACTGTCCGCCACAGCGGCGAGAACAGCTGCGCCCGGCCTAAACTTGTGGTGCTGGGAGTGCAGCTTGTGCAACTTGTTGCCGACTTTGATGTGGCATATGTTTGAGCCAACGTCCAGCACAGCGCCGTGCGACTTCTGCCAGTCAGCACCCAGGATTAGGTCAATACCCTCCAGCATCTCTGGTAAGATTTTGGCTGCCACAGGCGTAACACTCCTCTCAATTGACACAGTTGCATGGACTTGCTGGGTGATGGGCATGGATGCATCACTCAGGCAAATTAGTAACAGCATTTTTGAGATTCGGAGCCTCGGACTTGGTACATAGTCAAATGAAGGCATTGTAAGATTGGGGGTTGAAACTAAAATTCGTGATTTTGCGCGGTTGGTGAGATACGGCCATGCTACAGTACTGTAGGTATCTACAGTACTGTCGGGGTACCTCGCGAGTACACGTACAGTACTGTAGATGTCTACAGTACTGTAGATGTCTACAGTACTGTAGGTGTCTACAGTACTGTCGGGGTACCTCGAGAGACCACTTACAGTACTGTAGACATCTACAGTACTGTAGGTACCTCGAGGTACCTCGAGAGACCATTTACAGTACTGTAGACATCTACAGTACTGTAGACATCTACACTACTGTAGACCTCTACAGTACTGTAGACCTCTACAGTACTGTAGACATCTACAGTACTGTAGACATCTACACTACTGTAAACATCTACAGTACCTCGAGGTACCTCGTGGTACCTCGAGAGACCATTTACAGTACTGTAGACATCTACAGTACTGTAGACATCTACAGTACTGTAGACATCTACAGTACTGTAGACATCTACAGTACTGTAGGTACCTCGAGGTACCTCGAGAGACCATTTACAGTACTGTAGACATCTACAGTACTGTAGACATCTACAGTACTGTAGACCTCTACAGTGCTGTAGACATCTACAGTACTGTAGACATCTACAGTACTGTAAACATCTACAGTACCTCGAGGTACCTCGAGGTACCTCGAGAGACCATTTACAGTACTGTAGGTACCTACAGTACTGTAGACATCTACAGTACTGTAGATATCTACAGTACTGTAGACATCTACAGTACTGTAGACATCTACAGTACTGTAGACATCTACAGTACTGTAGGTACCTCGAGGTACTTCGAGAGACCATTTACGGTACTGTAGACATCTACAGTACTGTAGACATCTACAGTACTGTAGACATCTACAGTACTGTAGACATTTACAGTACTGTAGACATCTACAGTACCTCGAGGTACCTCGAGGTACCTCGAGAGACCACTTACAGTACTGTAGCCTTCAAGCACTTAGAAAAATTCTGAACATCTCACTTGCATACAGGCATCCGTCCAACACTTGGTCGCAGCATCGTGTAGCCGGTATTGCAGCGATGGCATCGCACGAGGTTACCCATACTCGCAGCCGCATCTAGCCCATACTCGCAGCCACATACTCGGCAATCAACCTCGCGGCCACACAGCTGGTCCACAGATGGCATCGCACGAGGTTACCCATACTCGCAGCCACATCTAGCCCATACTCGCAGCCACATACTCGGCAGCCACATCTAGCCCATACCTCGCGGCCACACAGCTGGTCCAGCAGCGCAGAAGCATACATGTGAGGCAGCTCGGTGCGAGGATCTCACCTCGCAGCCAGCCTCGCAGCCATTTTCCTCGCAGCCAGCCTCGCAGCCAGTTTCGCAGCCAGCCTCGCAGCCAGCCTCGCAGCCAGCATCGCAGCTAGCCTCGCGGCCAGTTTCCTCGCAACGATTCTCCGCAATGAATCGCAAGCATTGATGCACCAACGCAAGGCAGGTGCAACGTGTTGTGAGCAGCCAAGAGGCCAGAAGGACCATGGTAAGAGCTTAGGACCAAGGTAAGAGCTTAGAAGGAGCTAGCATTACGCAACATAGCCCTTAGTATCCAGCCTAACCGCTACCACACCTGATTGTTGCAGGTCTTACAATCACGCCTAGTACCCCCCTGATTACCACCCCCTCCCAGTCCCCCTCACCACCACCACCACCACCACCACCACCACCACCACCACCACCACCATTTCATCACCTCTCACAACGTTCCCACTATTGCCTCCCTTGTGTTGCAGCCTAGCCCAGCCCAGCCCAGCCCAGCCCAGCCCAGCCCAGCCCAGCCCAGCCCAGCCCAGCCCAGCCCAGCCCAGCCCAGCCCAGCCCAGCCCAGCCCAGCCCAGCCCAGCCCAGCCCAGCCCAGCCCAGCCCAGCCCAGCCCAGCCCAGCCCAGCCCAGCCCAGCCCAGCCCAGCCCAGCCCAGCCCAGCCCAGCCCAGCCCAGCCCAGCCCAGCCCAGCCCAGCCCAGCCCAGCCCAGCCCAGCCCAGCCCAGCCCAGCCCAGCCCAGCCCAGCCCAGCCCAGCCCAGCCCAGCCCAGCCCAGCCCAGCCCAGCCCAGCCCAGCCCAGCCCAGCCCAGCCCAGCCCAGCCCAGCCCAGCCCAGCCCAGCCCAGCCCAGCCCAGCCCAGCCCAGCCCAGCCCAGCCCAGCCCAGCCCAGCCCAGCCCAGCCCAGCCCAGCCCAGCCCAGCCCAGCCCAGCCCAGCCCAGCCCAGCCCAGCCCAGCCCAGCCCAGCCCAGCCCAGCCCAGCCCAGCCCAGCCCAGCCCAGCCCAGCCCAGCCCAGCCCAGCCCAGCCCAGCCCAGCCCAGCCCAGCCCAGCCCAGCCCAGCCCAGCCCAGCCCAGCCCAGCCCAGCCCAGCCCAGCCCAGCCCAGCCCAGCCCAGCCCAGCCCAGCCCAGCCCAGCCCAGCCCAGCCCAGCCCAGCCCAGCCCAGCCCAGCCCAGCCCAGCCCAGCCCAGCCCAGCCCAGCCCAGCCCAGCCCAGCCCAGCCCAGCCCAGCCCAGCCCAGCCCAGCCCAGCCCAGCCCAGCCCAGCCCAGCCCAGCCCAGCCCAGCCCAGCCCAGCCCAGCCCAGCCCAGCCCAGCCCAGCCCAGCCCAGCCCAGCCCAGCCCAGCCCAGCCCAGCCCAGCCCAGCCCAGCCCAGCCCAGCCCAGCCCAGCCCAGCCCAGCCCAGCCCAGCCCAGCCCAGCCCAGCCCAGCCCAGCCCAGCCCAGCCCAGCCCAGCCCAGCCCAGCCCAACCCAACCCTACTCTCCCACCCTGCACTTCCTACTGAGGTGAGGACAAAGGAAGGTGGGTTGTAATGGAGGGCTGCTACACCTGCCCCTCCATCTGCCAGCTCTACATCTCCCTACTCTAATGGTGAGTGCATCTAGTACCCATGTCCAATGTTTGCTTCGTTACACAAATCGTCACATCATTGCCGCAGGTCTTGTGCGCCTACACCTGAGACTATCAATGCGCTCCCCACTTCTCTCGCCCTCCCCATGGACCTCCCCTTCCCTTCCCTCCCCTTCCTCCCCTTCCTCCCACACACATATACACCACACCCCAGCAGAAGGTGAGTGCAGGTATGTGGCACCCTGTACCCACCTTAACCGCTAGCATGCCCCTTGTCCCGCTGCAGGGTTGATCGTCACACCCTTCCCCATCCCCTTTTCCTCCCCTTTCCCACGCCCACCACCAACGCCCAGCTTGTCGTCCCTACACTTCCACCTCTACCCACCCCCCACTTCCCCCCTCCCCGTCACCTCTCCCCTGACATCCCAGCAGCCAGGAGAAAGCCCACCCCACCCACCCTCTTCCCACCCCTCCCTTCCCCCTCTCCCTCCCTCTCCCCTCCCATACTTGTCAAGCCTACCCTTCCCCTCTCCCACCCTTCGATTGACGTGGCATCGCAACCCCCACCTCACCCCACCTTCCCTTCCCTAAACCCTACACTCCCCACCGCAGTCCCACCCCACTGGCGCATGGGATATGTTGCCTGGTGTGAGCAGGTAGGAGGCCAGGAGGACCACAAAGGTAAATCCACGGTGATAGCTAACACAGTGCCCAGCCTGGTCACCCTACCGCACGTGCACGCCCCTTCGTTGCAGGTCTGATGGGTCACCTCCCCTCCACTTTCCCTATACAACCACCCCCTCCCAATTCATCCTCCCCCGCCCCCGCCCCCGCCCCCGCCCCCGCCCCCGTCCCCGCCCCCGCCCCCGCCCCCGCCCCCGCCCCCGCCCCTGCCCCCGCCCCCGCCCCCGCCCCCGCCCCCGCCCCCGCCCCCGCCCCCGCCCCCGCCCCCGCCCCCGCCCCCGCCCCCGCCCCCGCCCCCGCCCCCGCCCCCGCCCCCGCCCCCGCCCCCGCCCCCGCCCCCGCCCCCGCTCCCTCCCCCGCCCTCTTCCACTCCCCCCCCCTTCACTCAGCAGCCAAAAGGTACTACTGCTGCTGCTGCTGCCCCCCTGCTGCTGCTGCTGCTACCCCCCAACTGCTGCTGCTGCTGCTGCCCCCCTACTGCTGCTGCTGCTACCCCCCTACTGCTGCTGCTGCTGCCCCCCTGCTGCTGCTGCTGCTGCCCCCCTGCTGCTGCTGCTGCTGCCCCCCTGCTGCTGCTGCTGCTCCTGCCCCCCTGCTGCTGCTGCCACCCATGCTGCTGCTGCCTACAGTACTGTAGATGTCTACAGTACTGTAGGTGTCTACAGTACTGTAGGTGTCTACAGTACTGTAGATGTCTACAGTACTGTAGGTGTCTACAGTACTGTAGGTGTCTATAGTACTGTAGGTGTCTGCAGTACTGTAGATGTCTACAGTACTGTAGATGTCTACAGTACTGTAGATGTCTACAGTACTGTAGGTGTCTACAGTACTGTAGGTGTCTACAGTACTGTAGGTGTCTACAGTACTGTAGGTGTCAGTACTGTTGGTCCCCGCCTGGTAGGTTGCACCCTACACCAGTCCAGGCAGATTCCTATTCCCATGCGCACTGGCATGGATGGGGTGCACAATGCTCACAGGCCAGTGGCTCATTAGGCTGGTGAAACATTGCCGGAGCAGCAAATGCTGGCTGCTGAGTGCCACCCTGCCGACCGCCTCCTTGGCCACCGTGGCCTCCTTGCCAACTGCCTTGGCCGCCACCCTGCTGGCCACCCTGGCCTCCTTGCCATCCCCCCTGACTGCCACCACTCCCAGGGCCTCCCTGGCTGCCACCAGATCCGGGGCCTCCTTGGCTGCCACGGCCCTGACCTCCCCGCGCGCCTCCACGGCCATAGCCACCCCTGCCTTGCCTGTCACGCCCATACGGGGTGCGCTCACCCTGGCTTGATTGGTCATATCCACCCCACTGGTGGTCATCACCCCTACGGCCTCGCAGCGGGCCGCCACGGCCTCCACCGCCATGAGGAACGAAGCCCTGTGGCACTGGCTGCCACTGCCCACCATCACGCTTGAACTGGTGGCCCTCATCAGAGGTCATGAGCCCCTGCACACCACGCCCACGACCACGGGCAGGGAAACTAGAGTGACCTCTATCCACACCCTTGCGTTGGTCCTGGTGTGACAGAATGGCTACTGGTGCTCCTGACCTGCTGCCACCAGGCATGGTTGCCTCTTTGCCTATAGCATACGTGATGCACTCATTCAAATCAGTCCATAGGAGTCCGGCAGAAGTGCGGGCACACTGTGCGGCTATGGTAGCCTTCAAGCCCTTCACAAACAAGTCACATAGCACCGCTGCGGGCAGAGCATCTGCACGCATGACCTCCAGCCTGAAATCTACGGCATACTCGAGCACGGTCTGATCTGTGCGTTGCTTGACACTGCCATGCACTAAACGCGTCATGGCAATGTGCTTTGCATCATGCATGTTGTAACCGATGAGCTCCTTGAGGCTATCTACCACCTCTTGCTCTGTGAGCTGCTGCAATGCGCTCAGCCAACTCGCCCACATTTGCCTCACTGGCTGGCTGGCCTGCACTCTTCGGCCCAACATTTTGCTGCGATTGAGCCACGCCTAGTGCCCCAACATTCGGGACAGCCAGTGCTAATTGCGACACCAATTGTTGAGAAGCAGGCACATGGGCCGTTGGCAGTGCCACAGAAACAGGGCTCATGGCCGCTGGGATCCCAGAACCAAACGAAAACCCAGCACCTAGCCCTAGCTCGCTTGTAGCGGCATTGTTGGAAACAGCCTCGGCTACTGGCCTATTTGGAGCAGCCAGAAAGGTGGTTCTCAGCTGTGCGAATTGCTGCTGCAATTGCTGAGGATTATTCTGCTGGCTTGCAGCCGATTGATCGGTCTGGGTACGCATAGCAGTCTGTTCTGGATCTGGAAGCAAACGGGCACCCAGCAGGAAACAGAGCATGTTGCGAAACTCTTGCTTTGTGTTGCAGATCAGGAGTTGGCTTTGTTGCTCACGAGTCAAACAATCTAAGGCTGCGCTAATCTGTCGTGCCTCACTAGGTGAAAACAACAGGTGATCCATGCTAGGCAACAGCGGTGTACTAATCTGGCAGCGCTAGATCACATACCCATTTTAAAAGTCGACTCGTACCACCCTCGGAGCTGCTCGCGATACTGCTCCAAGACAAACTCTTGGTCTTCGTTCCACGGAAATTCAACTTTTCCCCGGCAGGTCTCCTGCCAACCTTTCCAAGCAGATAGTGAGAACAAACGCGGGTGCTCTCTACACGCGGTCTTCACTACAACTCCCTCGAACAGACGCGCTTCTGCGCACTCAGCGTGGTCGAAACCCAATGTAACGTGCCTTTGCACGGCCAGCGTAATCCTCTTAGTGCGGCTAAAGAGCTTTGGGCGATGTCTAAGCTCCCGGGAGTCGAACCCGGCCTTGACACCGGTCACCGCACTTTGAGAGTTACACTGGCGCATGGGGGCATTATATGGTTGTCCTTAAATGGCATATCAGCCAGGCGCATTGCCACGTAACACTAGGACCCTGTGGTGTGGTGCCAGGACCCTGTGTGCCAGGACCCTGTGGTGAGGGACCAGGACCCTGTGGTTCCAGGACCCTGTGGTGTGGTACCAGGACCCTGTTGGCCAGGACCCTGTGGTGTGGTGCCAGGACCCTGTGGTGAGGTGCCAGGACCCTGTGGTTCCAGGACCCTGTGGTGAGGTGCCAGGACCCTGTGGGCCAGGACCCTGTAGGTGTGCAGCAGGACCCTGTGGTGAGGCGCCAGGACCCTGTGGTGCCAGAACCCTGTGGTGTGGTGCAAGGACCCTGTGGTGCCAAAACCCTGTGGTGAGGTGCCAGGACCCTGTAGGTGTTCAGCAGGACCCTGTGGTGAGGTACCAGGACCCTGTGGTTCCAGGACCCTGTGGTGAGGTGCCAGGACCCTGTGGGCCAGGACCCTGTAGGTGTGCAGCAGGACCCTGTGGTGAGGTGCCAGGACCCTGTGGTGCCAGAACCCTGTGGTGTGGTGCAAGGACCCTGTGGTCCAGGACCCTGTGGTGAGGTGCCAGGACCCTGTAGGTGTTCAGCAGGACCCTGTGGTGAGGTACCAGGACCCTGTGGTGCCAGGACCCTGTGGTGAGGTGCCAGAACCCTGTGAGCCAGAACCCTGTGGTGTGGTGCCAGGACCCTGTGAGGAAAGGCACTCATCGTAGGACCCTGTACAGGGTCCTGGCACACATAGTCAAAAGCATCCAAACGGGGTCCACAGACCAACCACCGGCTATGTAGGAATCCTAACAGGGTTCTATGACATAGGGATGCAAGGTATGATTAAAACATCTACACTCATCAGGTACACAGGACCCTGTACAGGGTCCTACGACCATGGTGACTTTAGGACCCTGTACAGGGTCCTAGGACAAGGGCCATAGCTCATCACTGGCTGGGACGTTTTGCATGCCACCTACTAGGTTGGGCAGCTGTAACCACCCTTTACAACCTCTCATACTCACATTTCATGAAAAGTCACTTTGGTCACACGGTGCCAACTCCCTTAGCCAAAAGCAGGGTCACAGCCCCACACCTGGCCCAGCAACTCGACACCGAGTGAGAATTACACTTTAGCCCAAGAGAGTCTTGTCACCCTCTAGGTCACAGCAACCCACATACCAAGTTTCAGATCTCAACTCTCAAGTTTTACAAGCCAGCCAGGCCTTAATTTGCACGAGTGATAGTGCTTCAAAGACGCCTAAGCCGTCTCCCCCTGCAGCTGCATTCACACACACAAGGCACACAGGGTGGCTGACATGGTGGCACCAGGTCAGGCATGGTACAGTCAACCACATTCTCACTTCATGCCATCCCACCACATTTCTATACATAAGCTATACCAGCCACCCTCTCAAGTGTCCCCAACTAACTGAAAATGACAGGAAACTGACCCCTGATAATCAAAACGACGCCGCGTCTCAGCCAAGTGGTTTCTATTTATCTTTCACACATCACCGGGTACAGGACTCCGTCAGCTATGCGGTGCAACATGTGTAATTAAATACTGTGCACTGTGCTGAGTGCTATGGCGGCTCAAACCTCCACACTCAAACCCATGCATTGTTTGCTCATGCGGGCCTCGTCGCGAGACACCGCTGCGGCCGACGTGGCCCAGGAGCACCTGCGCACAGTGAGGGATAGTCGCCGCAGTGAAAAAAGATTCACATGGCATGCCAAACCGATGTAACAGCGCCACTACACACACGCACGAAAACACACAAGGCTGGAGCGATACTCCGCATCCGTCACTATTCCTGTTGCTTTGATGATGAGCACCTTGCCATGCTACTTGTATGTGCAGCCATCAAACTGCTAGGGATCGTCCCGACCCATCTAACGTTAGACTAGATTAGACAATTCTAACGTTAGATTGGCTTGTTAGATCTAGTCTAACCATCTAATCTAACGTTAAATCTACGTAGATCTACGTAGATGGGACGATCCCTACAAACTGCACGTGAACTGCACGTGAATTACCACCACCTCCTCCCCATCTCTACACGCCATCCCAGCCCCACCATCACCCATCCCAGCCCCACCATCACCCAGCCCAGTCCCACTTTGCCGCATGTAGGAGTGGGAGGGGGTGGGAAGTGGTGGGAAGTGTGGGAGGGGTTGAAAAGGACGTGCGGGGGGTGGGAGGGCAGTGAGTGGGCTGGGAGGGGGTGGAAGGGGGGATGGGGGGCGTTGCTGGGGCTGGGAGTGGGTGGGAAGGGGTGTGCGGGCAATGTTGGGGCTGGGAGGGGGTGGGAAAGTGGGCTGGGAGGGGGTGGGGTCCTGTATCCCTATCCTCGCATTGCACGCATCAAAAGTTACCGACTTGATGCAACCGAGTGTGCACACACAGGCAAATTAGCTCGAATATTCGACATCCTAGGGGGGTAGTTTTTTGATGGGGTTCGCCTCGGATTCTCGTTGCGACTCCAACGCCACTTGGCGCGTGTTGAAATTCTGAGTGTGTGAGCAGTTGGAGTGGAGGTACCTACAGTACTGTAGAGGTCTACAGTACTGTAGATATCTACAGTACTGTAGAGGTCTACAGTACTGTAGGGGTCTACAGTACTGTAGAGGTGTACAGTACTGTAGGCAACTTAAGCTGTTTTAGAGGCCATATATTTTAATTGCTCCTTTTCTTTTCATGGTGACTCTGCTTGTTTTGACGACTAGTACAAGCACATGGGATTCGGCGGCTGACAGTTGTGGTCATGAGATGTGTTCATGAGATGTTTGAATGAATCATGTCGTGTGCTGGCGCGCAAACTAATAGACGAAGGAGCTTGTCAGAGCCATTCATACTTACACCATGATTGACAGACATTGCAAGGTCATTCAACATGTCTGTCAATCATGCATGCCCTTGTTGCCTACTTGTCCATGGATTTGTTGCTGAATGGAACAAAGTACATGTCTCCCCCACCCTCCTTGTGCGGGAAGAAGGGCACCAGCAGGTGTGTGAGCTTAGCCCCATCTACCGCAAACCAGTTGTGAGGGCCAGCTGCTGAGTAAAGTGTGGATGGGTGCCGGCCAACAAGTGAGCGCTGCTGGCGCACCGGTGTGGGAAGGGGAGCCTGGTAAAGCTGCCTTTGGCTTGGCTTGCGCCCTGAACGCCTGACCTGTGTTGGGGCCTCGGCCTCCTGGCTGTCTGACTCATGGCCATCACCTTGTGTGCCTGGGGGTGCAGCTGAAAGAACTATAGCCGGCTGCTGATCTGCTTTCTGCTTCTTGCTGCGCTGTGTAGGTCGTGAAGGCTGCTTCCTTTTTGCTGGCACCCGCTTCTCTGCTGCTGCTGAGTCGTCCTCAGCAAGGGGTGTGCCTCGTGCTACCGCTAACGTGTCTAGCTGTGGAACAGGGGTGGTGCGGTACAGGCGTGCAATGGCCAGGCGCAGGAAAACACCCTGCTTGTGTGGGTGCTCCACCCGCACCCAGAACTGGATATGTGATGCATATGGTACCTCCCCCCACACCGCAACCAACTCATGCTCCCCTGTGTATTGCCCGGGTATGATCTGTAGGTACTGGTTCATTACCCAGTTGCTGTTACGCACATGGACCTTGGTGTAGTCCACACTGTGCATGACCTGCCCGTTGCACTCTGCACGCTTGAAGTACTTGACACGCTGGGGCACTGCTGGGCTGGCACCACTGACAGGATCTGCAAATACTGCATTGAAGTCTGCATCGCTCCACTCTGTGCTCTCAGCCAAGAACTCCTCCCTGAACTTGATGCATGCCTGGCGCACCCACTCCTCGCCTTCCCCACCATTCGGGCACTCACTGTAACCACACCCCAAGAGTTGGCACACCTCCTCCGCAGGCACCGGCTTAGCATCCCTGACGCCCTTGCTGCTCTTCTTCTTCTGCTGGCCAGCAGCCTCTCTGCCCTCCTCATTCTCCTCACCCTCCTCATCCATTCCCTCACCCTCCTGCTCTTCAGCCCATGCATCCCTCCCATGCTTATGCCTGTGTGTGTTGAACCATTGCTGCATCTGTCGGCTCAAGCGCTCCCGCAAACACATGGCCAAGGTCACCTGCAGCCCAGCAGCATGGGAACCACTGAAGTGCTTGGCACGCTGCATGGCGCGCTCCACGAAGAACTCCGTCACCCAGCAAGCACGCCCGCGCTCACGCTCTTGATCAGGCAACCTGCATGCATAGCACACGACACCATGTCGAATACATCAGCGTATTGTGACCTGTTGCAGCGATGGCCAATTGTTTGTGGAGCATGGTGACACGCACCGGCAGCACAACATATGGAGGTTGCTGGAGAACAAGGAGTTCGGCACGCCCTCTCCCAGCCAGTCCTTCTCAGCCAGCAGATACGCATAGGTGTGAATGGCGTCAGCGCCCTCGTCCATACCCGCCTTCAGCCGGGCCTCATACAGTGCCTCAGCCTCCGGTGTCTTGTCTGGGCTCCGCTGCGGGTCTCCCTCTGTAGGGCATGATGAAAGGGCCATGCTGTACCTCAAGGTGTACACTCATGGTGCCGCTGTTGTGGCAATCTTGGTTACCTGATGTCAGGTAGTGCAGCACCGCCTTCACTAACGCCTTCCAAATGGGCAGGTGCCCGTTCTCCACTGTCACGATGTCTCGAAACACGTACTGCCAGCCATACCGGACGAAATGCATGAAGTCATCCATGATCCACCCCCTGCAGCAAGATGACTAACATCAGTGTTGTGAAGGGAAGCTGTTTAAATGTGTCATTTGACCTCTTCAGTACTGTAGTCATCTACAGTACTGTGGACCTCTACAGTACTGTAGACCCCATAAGTACTGTAGACCCCTACAGTACTGTAGACCTCTACAGTACTGTAGACCTCTACAGTACTGTAGACCTCTACAGTACTGTAGACATCTACAGTACTGTGGACCTCTACAGTACTGTAGACATCTACAGTACTGTTGACCTCTACAGTACTGTAGACCTCTACAGTACTGTAGACATCTACAGTACTGTAGACATCTACAGTACTGTAGAACTCTACAGTACTGTAGACCTCTACAGTACTGTAGACCCCATAAGTACTGTAGACCCCTACAGTACTGTACACCTCTACAGTACTGTAGACCCCTACAGTACTGTAGACATCTGCAGTACTGTAGACCTCTACAGTACTGTAGACCTCTACAGTACTGTAGACCTCTACAGTACTGTAGACCCCTGGAGTACTGTAGACCCCTACAGTACTGTAGACCTCTACAGTACTGTAGACCCCATAAGTACTGTAGACCTCTACAGTACTGTAGACCCCTACAGTACTGTAGACCTCTACAGTACTGTAGACCTCTACAGTACTGTAGACATCTACAGTACTGTAGAATCTACAGTACTGTAGACCTCTACAGTACTGTAGAACTCTACAGTACTGTAGACCTCTACAGTACTGTAGACCTCTACAGTACTGTGGACCTCTACAGTACTGTAGACCCCATAAGTACTGTAGTACCTTACAGTACTGTAGACCCCTAAAGTACTGTATACCTCTACAATATCTGAAGTGTAAGCAAAATACAGGATCAAATAATTCTTCATAATCCGGGTTGATATTGGGTCCTCATCGGGTCAATCTTACATACATAGCCAGGTTTGTATAGTCGCAAGAAGCAGCATATCGGGTCTCTCAATACAACGACCTCATTATTTCACAGCAACTCATGCATAGTAGAAAGTTGATACTGTGTACCCAGGGGCTGGAGGGTGCAGATAAGGGGATGGTGCACAGAGTGATGTGCTGGACATGTGGGGGTGGGGATAGGGCGCCGCGCTGGCCATATGGGGGTAGGGCGCCACGCTGGCCATTTGAGGGTAGGGCGCCGCGCTGGCCATGTGAGGGTAGGGCGCCGCGCTGGCCATGTGGGGGTGGGGGTAGGGCGCCGCGCTGGCTGTGTGAGGGTAGGGCGCCGCGCTGGCCATGTGAGGGTAGGGCACCGCGCGGGCCATGTGAGGGTAGGGCGCCACACTGGCCATGTGGGGGTGGGGGTAGGGCGCCGCGCTGGCTGTGTGAGGGTAGGGCGCCGCGCTGGCCATGTGAGGGTGGGGGTAGGGCGCTGCGCTGGCCATGTGAGGGTAGGGCGCCGCGCTGGCCATGTAGGGGTGGGGGTAGGGAATCGCGTTGGCCATGTGGGGGTGGGGGTAGGGTAGGGTTGCATGTTGGGTAGGGTTGCAGGTTGCATGGCGAGAGAAGGGCGCCATGGGAGTGGCAGGGATGGAGACGCCACTAGTTGGGCAAGCAACCGGCGTATAGTAGCCCACAGACGGGTGGTATAAGGGCTCATTGGGTGCAGATGGGTAGGCAGCTGGGACTGGGTTGGTATGCGGGGCCACGTCAGCACGGGAGGGGGGAGCTGCTGCGCCAATTGCAGGGGTAGTAAGGAGTGGGGGTGAGTGTTCCTGAGCCGCGGGGACGGAGCGGGGCACATTCGCAGGGGTGAAAGGCTCAGGGTCACAGGCAACGCTGCTTGCAACATGCGTCGGAGCAACTGCTGCCACTGTAGCTGCACCCATGGCAGCTTGCAGACCCATTGCTGCATCAGCTGTATCTAGGCTGTCATGCTCAGCATAGCTGATGATGCTGTCAAGCTGCTTCCATGCACCCATCTTTTGAATGAGCGTGGGTGCCTTGCCTGCCTTCACCAACTCCGTGGTGCTGGTGCGCTTAAGCGCATGCGAGGTGCTGCCAGTTGCCTCCTTGATGTAGTCCGCAATGGAGTGGATGCCAAGGTTCTGACGGGTGTACCAGTCCGATGGCCCAGGGTCGCCTACACGGCGAGCGGGCTGGAGAAAGAGATGGCCTGTCCACCCCTGAGGCAGCTTGGACAATAGAAGACGCACCGCTGCCACGGGGCACACCTCAGCATCACCAAAGGTGTCTCCTGTGAGGAGTGAGGGATGGGCAGGGTGAAGAATCTTGGCGATAGGATCCCGCTTGGCGTCCGCAATGCCACCTTGGTTGTTCTTGCAAGCGAGCTCACTGATCTTGATCACAGTGCGCTTAGTCTTGGAGTCTTGCTGGAACTCGACATGGCTGACAAGGAGACCTTGGAGGTCTCCTCCACGCATAAGGAGAAGGTAGCCCAGCAAAACCAGCACACGCGTCACCAAGCCCTTGGCGTTGCGGGGGTCCATGTGAGGCTTTGCACGCTCCCAATCCTCAGCGGTGATGAGCTTGGCACGCTTGGTAGTGTGCTGGACCTACACAATAACATATCAAAGTTAGGATGAGTGGAGCTGGCATTGCATTGTCATGGATAGCAATAGCCTAGATGATAGCACGCCTACTAGCAACTAGCAAGCATGTTGCACCACCCACCTCTCCTGCAGCGTAGGCAGCCTTGTCATGCCCATCCACCAAATCTCGTAGCTCCTTCCACACACCAGTCTTGGCCAACAGGTTAGGCCTCTCCGCCTCCGGAATGTTGGTGAAGCGGTTCAGCCTGCTATGCTCGAAAATGATGGCACGCTGCAGGTTGGTGATGCGCAAAGATATCGAGCGGGCATTGAACTTGCCCTTGCTCTTGACGTTGCGAGCATCTGCAATTTCAACAGGTCATGTTTGTGACATGCAGAAGGTGCAAAAACAAGGATGGGCTGGGTGCAACGAACATGGGCAGTACACATGTATGATGTAGCATCACCTACTTGGCACAAAGATGGACATGACTGCACACAATAGCTTGGGGGTCTTGTAGTAGGCATCATGAAAGTGTTTTGCCCTGTCAGCTGGTGCTTCCAGGATGGCGTCACCAAGAAACTTCTTCATCACTGCTAGCTGAGGCAGAGACGACAAGTTGGTGTCAGTAATGCATAGGTTTGAAGATATCTACATGTGCAACTATTGCTCTACATGCTTTCTCTTGCCTGGACTGATGTTGGGACGTCCCCGGAGACCGGAAACTTTCCATCTCTCAGGGTAGCTTGCCAAAATGCGTAGGTTGAGCTCAAAGCCGACTCCGTTGCTAACTTGGTGGCCTCCGACATGCCCCCGCGTTGCTGCAAAGCAGCTGTTGATGGGTCATCATACAACTGCGCCAGTAAAGCATCGTCGACGTCGTCGTCGTCGGGGGCTGGCGCTGTGGCAGGGGCTGGGGCTGGCACTCCTGTTGGGGCGGGCACCAGCACCACAGTAGGAACTGCGGCATCAGCGGCTGCATCGGTGGCTGGGGCTTCTGTTGCGGGCGCCATCTGTCGTTGACCATCTTGACCAGTTACACGCCCAGAGCGGCGCGGCGGCATTGGCAACATCGTTGTTGCTGCTGTCGTAACGGCGGGTCTGTGAAGGCTTCGCCCCAACAGCGTGAAGATGGCTGGTGGGGTATTGTTCGACGGCCCTGAGCTCACAACGGATCCACCGGACCTGCGGCCTGATGTTGCGGTGATGGTACTAGACTGCATGACTGCGCTGGGGAATGGAGTGCCAGCGAGACACGGGGAGCTAACCTTTGACCTATATCACACATTATGGCTTGCACGTGCAACCTGCAAGCCGCGACTTGCAAGCCGACCAGCTCTAGACGGGAAAGACATCGGCCCACGCAATAGTTAAGATGCGACTGGGTAGCTGGAAAGCGAGGAATGGGCGGATAAGGGTATATGTCTATATTGCCAGCCTGGCATGAGAGCTTCGGGTTGCGAGCTGCGAGCCGGACAGAATCGTTGGGGTGCAATTGCCAAACGCCGCATGCTATCAATACAGTTCACAAGGAAGCTTCGCTTTTGTATAATTGACGGGCCGCGGGGTGCGCTTTTGTATAATTGCCGCGCCGCGGGGAGCACTTTTGTATATTTGCCGGGCCGCGGGGTGCCCTTTTGTATAATTGCCGCGAGCACTTCAGATATACCAGATAATCGCCTCTACCTCGCACATTACGCGAATCTAATGGACTCGTCCTCGTCTCCGCGGCCATATACACCTCGGCTGCGCCTCGGTGTATATGGCCGCCTCGCCTCGGACTCGTCCATTATTTTCGCATAATGTACTCGGCCCGCCGATTATCCATTACGTACTGTGGACCTCTACAGTACTGTAGACCTCTACAGTACTGTAGACATCTACAGTACTGTAGACCTCTACAGTACTGTAGACATCTACAGTACTGTAGACCTCTACAGTACTGTTGACCTCTACAGTACTGTAGACCCCATAAGTACTGTGGACCTCTACAGTACTGTAGACCCCATAAGTACTGTAGACCCCTACAGTACTGTAGAGGTCTACAGTACTGTAGATGTCTACAGTACTGTAGAGGTCTACAGTACTGTAGACCCCATAAGTACTGTAGACCCCTTCTGTACTGTAGACCCCTAAAGTACTGTAGACCTCTACAGTACTGTGGACCTCTACAGTACTGTAGACCTCTACAGTACTGTAGACCCCTACAATACTGTAGACCCCTACAGTACTGTAGACCCCTACAGTACTGTAGACCTTTGCAGTACTGTAGACCCCATACGTACTGTAGACCTCTACAGTACTGTAGACCTCTACAGTACTGTAGACCCTGCCAATACTGTAGACGCTTTCAGACCATGCCCTACTCAGATCAGCTCACTCACGTGAAATCCTCTGTGTGCTTCAGTTGTCGTCCAAACGTCACAGGGAAGTGCATGTCCTGGAAGCGCTTGATCATCGTCTCACGTGGACTCTCCTTGTCGCTGCCCTGGCGCTTGCTGAAAGGCCCGCTCTTGGAAAACAGCCACTGCATATGGTGCTTCACAACACCAAACAGGAAGGCGTGCGCGATGGGCACCACATGCAGCCACTTGGCCTGCACGTACTTGAGGTACTTGGTCACTATTGGCCGGCCCCAACACCCGATGTCTGTGCCCTTCACCCAGCCACCCTCTACGGCTGCGCCACGAGTCTGCATGTCCTCCTCTGACAAACGATTTCGACGTTCCCACATCCAAGCCTCAAACCACTCGCCCACCACACCCCTGCCAACCACCGGTTCGCCATCATGCCCCTGGCCACCACCAGCTCCTCCACCAACCTCACCACCACCACCCTCTGCCTCCTCATCTCGCCCTTCAAACCGATCAGCCTGCCCACCCTGATCGCCTTGTGGTGCAACCGAGCCCGCACCCTGGCTTGCACCCTGGCCAGCGCTCTGACCACCACCCTGGCCTGCACCCTGGCTTCTCAATCCTGCCCGCCCAGAGCCACCAACCACACTAGCCGCCCTGCCCGTATAGCGACCACCTCTCCCCACCCCAGCGCCTACACCAGCTTCTTCTTCAGGAGGGGGCGGAGGGTAGCGGCTCAGGTCTGGCACCAACACCTCCACCGGCAGCCAGTAACCCTTGGGATGCACACCACCGTCACCAGGGGTCCTCAGCCAGCACCAGGCACAGTTCATGCAAGCACCATGGCCAAGACTCTTCATCAAACACATCCTGCAAAGCACCATGCATCATTGGATTACACACAACTTGTTGGTGGTGTAAATGTTGCCCCCACTCACCGAGCCGGAGTGTCCGCCACCACGCTGGCCAGCATGGGGTACAGCCGGATCTTGTGGGCCTCATTGGCACCACGGTAGCCTTTGGGGGCGTGCAGATAGACCCAGCTGTCTCGCATGCTCTCATCCAGCGAGTCACGCAGGTCCACCAGCAACTGCCAAACACACAAGCTGCCTGTTAGTCAGGTATCATGCTGATGTGGTTCTGGAACATGTGCCCCTGCTGGTTCACCTGGTTCACGTAGCCCTCCACAAACTTGGACTTGTCAGCACCCAAGATCACACCCACAATAGCCCAGGTCTCGTCCTTGCTCATGTACTTGGTGGGCACATCCATGACCTGGGGTGGACACGCTTCATTTGTACGGGCTACAGCTCAGGCTCAGGCTAGGGCTAGGGCTAGGGACAGGGCTAGAGCTTGGGCTAGGACTAGGGCTAGGGCTAGGGCAAGGGCTAGGGCTGGGGCTAGGGCTGGGGCTAGGGCTAGGGCTAGGGCTAGGGCTAGGGCTAGGGCTAGGGCTAGGGCTAGGGCTAGGGCTAGGGCTAGGGCTAGGGCTAGGGCTAGGGCTAGGGCTAGGGCTAGGGCTAGGGCTAGGGCTAGGGCTAGGGCACGACATGACGTGTGGAGGGGTTTGGTTAGGGTTAGGGATAGGGATAGGGATAGGGATAGGGATAGGGATAGGGATAGGGATAGGGCTAGGGCTAGGGCTAGGGCTCATACCTGCAAAACAATAATCCCGACAGACTGTGTTTCAGTGATCTTCACCCAATCGATGCCCAGGCTCAAGCGCACTGCGTACGGGTTGTCGAACTGGTCAGCTCCCACGCTGTCTCGCATGAACTTGCCAGCCTCACCTGTGCCCATCAAACAATCCGTTAAGTGTGTTCTATTCAACCACGTTGCATGTGTGTAACGTTCACTCACTGGCATAGAAAGATCCCGGGCCCTTGTCCACGTCCCGGTTGAACCACATTTGCATCCCGGGGCTGAGGAGCATGGTATTCAGGGTCTCCTCCAGTTCCAGGTAGAATAGCTCTGCTCGAGGCCGCAGGTTATCGCGGTCACCTATAACATCATGCATGCGCACCGCCTGTTCACATCACATCCCTGCCCTCTGTGGTATGGCCATGCAGGTTGTCTCACCCTCAAAACGTGAGAGCTTGCACTTGGGGCACACCTCCTTCTCGTGCGCTGTCCACTGATCTCTGCAACGCATGTCACAAAGTCATGGGTTCACCCCTGACCCTCCGCTTGTTTTGGCATGGCAACATATACAACCTGTGGCAAAGGACATGGGTCGTGGGTCATGGGTACTTGGGTAAACATAGCACCCACCGGGGCAGGTGGCCAAAGGTGTGCCCACAGGGACGCTCAGCCGTGCCGTTGCAGACATGGAGCCGACTCTCTGGCTGGTCAAAGGTCTCCAATGTTTGCCGGTACAGGTACGGAGTGCTGGGGTGGTTGTGAGGTGTACGTAGCTCCCCTTGTCCGAACATGTAGCCCAGCTCCAGCAGGTGCGCCTTAAACACCTTGGCGTCAGGAGTGATGGCCTTCATCCAGTTGTGGATCCTCTCCACGTTGTCATACGTAGTGGTCATAGGGTGCCATGCAGACACAGGCTCACTCAAGCGTCGCTGGATGTCTGTTGTCCTGCAACGCCGCCTTCCCTTCTCCAGACGGGGGCCCCTGTCTCTGCTGTCCCCCCCCCTCCTACTGTTACGAGGGCGGCCAACACTACGTCCACGGGACCGGCCCCGGCCTCGACCTCTGTCCACACTGCCGCCTCTCCTGCCTCGTCCACCTCTGGCAGCACCTTCACCTCGTTGTGCATGCTGGGCTCCCCTGTTGCCTCTGTTGTTGCGTTTTCCACTGTCATCAGAGCTGCTACCTGTGTCCATTGACTGCTCAGATACAACTTCAGACTCAGACTGGGAGGTGGTGGTGGAGGATTGGGAGGTGGTGGAGGATGCATGGGGGCAGCCCATGGAGCATCTGGCACCAACACAACAACCCTTTGCATTGCCGCTGGGTGGGCTGCCTGTTGCATTGCCACTGGGTGGGCTGCCTGTTGCATGGGGTGAGGGGGGGAGGGGCGGGGGAGGGAACGGAGGGGAGGGGGGATTCACAGGGCTCAATCCAGGTGATGCCATGCCACGAACTGCCGTGGGCCCACTAACACCGGCCCTGTTTGGCTGCTCCCCCTCATCTGTCTCCATGTCGTCATTGCCTCCCAACCAACCTTCTTCTCGTCTGCACCTTGACTCTACCTCTGGCCGGAGAACAAGGTCATCGTCATAGTGACGGGCCAGCAGCCGCCCTGCATCTCCTGGGCGCAGTGGAGCCTTTTCTGGCCGAAGAACAAGGTCGTCCTCATAGTGACGGGCCAGCAGCCGCCCTGCATCTCCTGGGCACAGTGGCGCCACCTCTGGCCGTAGAACAAGGTCGTCATCATAGTGACGGGCCAGCAGCCGCCCTGCATCTCCTGGCCGTAGTGGAGCCTCCTCTGGCCGAAGAACAAGGTCGTCCTTGCATTGACGGGTCAGCAGGAGCCTTTCATCTCCTGGGCGCAGTGGCTCTCCATTTGACAGACGGTGAAGGAGGGATTGTAGAGGCGGAGTTGTGGGATGGGAGGGTTGAGGAGCAGGGGGGGGAGGTGGGGGGGGGTTGGGAGGCTTTGGGTTCCTACCGGGACGTTGTGGCGGCGTTGGGGAGCAGGGAGTTGGGTGGGATGAATCAGGGGGTAGGGGTGGTACCGGGCGGCCTAGGAAGGTGGTGGTGGAAGGCCGGGGCGGCCACACCTGGGAGGGAGGTGGCCAATCTACTGGTGGACGCGTTGGCCTCAGCGGTGTGGGTGGCAGGCCTGGGAGCGGTGAGGGTGAGGGAGGAGGCCAATCTGGTGGGGGACGACCTGGCTTGGGGGGTGTGGGGGGCCGTGGCAGGGGACTAGGCGAGGGAGGAGGCCACACTGGCTTGGAACGGGGTGGGGAACGGGGTGGGTGTGGGATCCCCGCTTGGGATTGTTGTTGAGCATGCTGCAATCGCTGAAGTACAACGGGAAAATTGCGCTTCGTCAGCACAAAATCAGTCCAATGTGACAAAGCGCGATGCCTGCAACCAACGTCGACCGCCGTAAGTAAACGTCGCCTACTTTTAGCATCGCCATGTCGGCCACATACGAGGGTTGGGAGCGCGTCTCCGGTGGTTCTTGTGATGGCTGGGCGATGTTGGGACGACGAGGAGACCGGGTTGGGTCTGCATCAGACCAATCACGAGTCACCACTGTTTTAGACTTTGGCCCAGCCGCTAGCTGTCACTATGGGTCCTGCGTGGTTGCCCCACCTGGCCGTGGCCGTGGCATTTATTTGTGATGGGCCGTGCTAGACTAGGCTTTCAGCTAGTATGTGGTAGTGTGGGTCGCCCCTTGCGCTGTCGGCGGTGGCTGATGCGGGTCGCGACTGTTGGGTTGGGTGTGGTGTTTGATGCAATACACAAGCGCAAAAATCGGACCCGCACTCATTGCCGTGTGCACTATCCTTCCTTCGTTGCTCAGTCTTTAATCACCAATGGCCGCCGCAACCATCATTGATGTTGAGGTCATCTTCAATGTTGGCGGTAGTGAAAGCGACCCGATGAGCATTCATCGCGGCCAAAAGTCATTCACCGCTGAAGCCATGGAAGAGTTGCTGAAGAAAACGGGTTCCTTGTATCGTGTGTACCTCGATGAAGATCGTGAGCCGGTTCTTCATGAGCCCTATACTCCAGAGGACTACACCACCATGGCAGGCCACATGGTTAACCTGGGGACCAGCCTGGCTACTTGGCGTGATCTGTTTGACACGACGGGCCTAGCGTTCGCGACATGGAGGAATGAGACCGGTGGCCGAGTCATCGAGGTGTACCTGTACCCCTTGCCCACGTCGCAGCAGGTGAGGTGGCTCCTTGGTGCTTGCCTCATCCCCCCTACATGCATTCATACCAAATCCGGATGTGGTAGGTGTACGTTGACTTTGCATGTGATTGTGCAGGACCCTGGTGAGGAGCATGCAACAGAGCCCCTACTGGACAGTGTGTCGCAGGAGGCAGCCAGCGCACAACCTGTCAGCACACGGTCTGGTGCCGACAAGGCCTCGGCCCCCCCTGCAGCCCCCCTGCAGCCCCTACCCCAGCCGCCAGCCGCCAGAAGGCAGCGGATACAGAAGGATGCCGCTGGCCCCTCGAAAGAGGCAGCCCAACCCCAGCCGCCCAGCTCAGCAGCTGCAGCAGCAGGGCGTAAACCTGGTCCTGCAGCAGCGGTGCATGTGGGAGGGACTAAGCGTGGCTCAGCCCAGGCAGTGAGGCAGGTGTGTGAATCACAGGGTGCATGCCAGTGTCTGTACATGTGCTCATGTTCCAGCTGCCAGCTGCCCAACACTCCACGGCCCTTGTGTCCCGTTGGCCATGCTGCACCATTATGGTGGTCGTGTGTGGCTGCAGCCGGCGGGGGACAGTGGCGAAGGCATGGTCGACACCCAGCCTGTGCTTAAGAGGGTGGCTGGGAGTCGGCGCGGCGTGGGGTCCCCAGCAGGACCCCATGCTCATGGTGCAACCGGGAGCCGTGGTGTCAGTAAGGTGTGCTTGTGTGTGTGTGGTACGGTTATGTATGTGGGTATGAACCACATGTTACCACATGTTGAACCACATGTTGAGTGTGGCCTTGTATGGTTGCTGATGTAGGCACCGGGGGCTGGCCCCCTCCTTTCCTCCCCGGCCTCCACATCCACCCGCAGCATGGGGAAGGGGGAAGTCGGAGGTGGCTCAATGGTGAGTGTGAGTCTGTGTGTGTGGATGTTATTCTTCACTAAGCCTATCATTTGCATGATATGCAGCAAATCCGCCAGCATGCTGAATGTGGTACCTCATGCAGGGCCAGGAGTTAAGATTGGAAATCTCCCCGTCCAAAAGGGTCTCGCTAGCGACGAGGCTGTCTGCTAGGAGCATGGTAAGAGTAATTGGCTAGTATCTATGCAAACTCCCCCTGACCTGCTTGTCCTGCCTCGTTCAGCTTACCGGACTACCTTTGTATTTGCTGTGCAGATCACGAAAGGCGCTACCTATTTTGAGGTGAGTGTGGTAAATGAAGACATGCGGATGTATTTTTTTACAATGTCACAACCTCACATGTTGTGCTTGTGATGTGTAGGTGTCGGTTGAGAGAGCGGCCAAGGCATTGGCCAGTGCAGCTGTGAGGAAGTGGGGCATGCGGTGCCACACGCTCCCGGAGGTGGGTGCATGTGTTATGAGCGGTTCCATAGTAGTCAGCGTTGTAACCCAATACCATGGAGGTCCATGTCTGACTTCATGCAGGGCCAAGGGTTGTTTATCATACCCAGCTTGTCCCATGGGGACATTGTCAAGTCGGAAAAACTCCCTGAGGAGTTCAAGTGGGATACGCCAGAGGAGTTCTGCATTGCGGAAGTGATGAAGGGCTTGTTCAAGGAGTTTGGGACCCTGCCTGCCCCCTACAACGCCTACCAGAGGTTTAAGACCCTGATTAACGAGTGGGTGCCCGTTGTGTTGTAGGAGTCCCATGACTTCCTGGCCAAGGTTGTGCCCCATGGTCACTGTCTTGTCATGATGTGCTACTGCAGGGCCTTCGGAATGCTAGTGGAAACTCAGAAACGCGTCAAGTCCATCTCCCAGGCAGTCATGGAACAAACACGGATCTGGGGCGTGGAGGTCGGGGTGTTCCGCAAGGAAGGCAACAGGATGACGGTGCTCGCCTCATGGACAGAGGGCTTGAGCCAGGTCCAGCATCTGAAGGAGTTTGGGGGTAAGGCTCTGTACCTATGCATTGCATTGTGCACCGTGTGCATGTTGTGCATTGCATGCATGTTGTGCACCGAGTGCATGTTATGCATGTTATGTGCATGTTGTGCATTGTGGCATGTTGTGTGTTGTTCATGGTGTGCGTTAGGTGAAACACTCTTGGATGCCATGTGCATGTGTACGCTGCAGTGCCTTCGTTCCCCTTGCCAGAGGGTTGGCCTGTCGCCTTCCCCCCAGTCACCTGGATGGAGATGATGCACCGCAAAGGCGAGGAGCTGGTCTCCCGGGTGGCCGGCAAGCATGACATGGAGGTGAGTGCCGTATACATGCAGCCTCCTAAGCTCATATGTAATTCCCATGGATGAGTGTTGAAGGTCTTTGGCATGCGTGCTTGTAGGAGACAAAGGTCAGCCATGTGGTGCGGGACGTCACACGCTGGTCTGACAAGAAGATGGAGGTGGGCTCTACCCCTTGCTCACGGCATGGGTACCTGCTGGTGTCATGCTTGCGCAGCGCACCAACCCATGTGATGTGCGGTTTTCCTGTAGGCCATCCTGGACAAGGCCTTTGCCGACTTTGAGGCTCAGGTGGAGAAGGAGCTCAACCTCCCCCTTGCGGCCCCTGTCCTGTCGGGGGACGTGGAGGCAGCAGGGGCAGCAGGGCAGCCGGGGCAGGGGACGGGGCAGCCGGGGCAGCAGCAGCAGCAGCGGGGCAAGGCAGGGGTGGGGGAGGGGGGGGATGTAGAGGGGAGGGGTGAGGAAGAGGAGGAGGAGGAGCGGGAGGGAAGTGGGCTGGAGTAGGTGCTGATGCTTGTGCCGGTGCAGGGGTAGGGGGGGCATTGGGGTAGGCGCAGGGCAACGTCATGCATGCAATGACTCATGGTATAAAGAGCTGTTACAGCATGCAATGACTCATGCCTGTAGTGAAGAGGCAACAGGCAAGAGGTCAGCTATGGTTAGTGTAAGTGCTGTGGATTAGGCTCCCGTGCAACATGCATGTAGGCATTACATGTTGTCAACCATAACTCTTCATATCGCCTCAATGCATGCAGGAGACCTATGCCAGCATCACCAAGACCGTGGCAACCTTGCCCAGCCAGCCCAGCCTAACCCCCGCCAGCCCTCGCATGCAGGCCCCGGCAGCAGCAGGTAGCCCTCGCATGCAGGACACCCAGCTGGAGCCTTCCCAGCCAGGATCGACCTTGGTGAGGACCAAGCAATTGTCTGGGTGGCATCGGTTTCACTTTTCCATGACGGTGTTGCGAGGCTGAGGCCCGTGTTGAGTGATGTGCCATGTGCAGGCGTCAGCCACCCAGTCTCTGCCAGCGCATGAGGCTCAGGTCCAACCCATGCAGGTGAAACTAGCCCAGACTAGGGTGGTAAGCACATCTGCATCCTGATGCAACACCTACATCATGTGTGCCATACAGGCACATCGCAACAGGCCAGTCTTGGTTGACCTATGTCCACCATACAGCTGGGCAGGGAAGCGCACGTTGCATGAGGCGCTGGATAAGCGAGGCTTGCGCGCTTACAACGTGCTGGGGGACGGCAACTGCGCTTACCGGTCAGCGGCAACGATTGCCGGTTTGTGCAGCATCAACGTGAGTATCATGCCCAGTGTCAGGGCCACTATTAGCCAGCCACACCACATCACGTGGCCCTGACAGTGTCATCAGTCTATCAGTGTCATAGCCAGTCACATGACATCACGTAGCCCTATGTGGGCATGGTCATGTGGTATAGGCATGTAGCCCGATGCCATGTACATGCAGGGGCACCGTGACCTACACAGATAAATGCCTAAGTTGAGCCACTTTCTTCCAGAAAACAGTGTAGTCTCACAACGGGTTGGCTGCTCGGCAAGCAACTCATACCCACGTGTAGAGCTTGAAGTCTACTACCCGTCAGTGCCCATGTTTTTTCACGAGTCAAAAAGCGGGGTTTCACCCAAGAACCAAGAGATCGCGATGTTTGGGGTGGCTCAACTTAGGCATTTATCTGTGTACGCCAAGCCTGCGGCAGTTTAGGCACAGCCATGACCAAGCTCTTCCGTGACCAAATGCCTCAGGACAGCATGGTGCAGATGATGCTGGACAACGCTGACATTGATAGATATGAGGTGGACCCAGTGACGGGACAGAGAGCACCAGTCCAAGTCACTCTTGAAGAGCACCTGGAACATGACATCATGCGGCTGGACGTCCATGCTCCTCATGTCAGCAGTCCTTGGAGTTCCATTGCAGATATTAGATGAAGGCAGAGCCAAAGGGGCAAGGTGCTATGCATGTGGGGTAGACGCCCGTGGTTTGCTCAGCCGAGAGGAGCTGGCAGCTGTCATGCCTGCGGGTTTCCCATGCATGGACGAAGGTGAGGCCTGTTACATGCTGCAAGTTGACGACAACCATTTCCTTGCTCTAGGGCGCAAGGACGGCAAGCGATTGGCCCCGAATGAGGTGGACCTCAACAGAATCGCTAATGAGGTGAGCAAGGTTCATGACTACAACGTTTGATAACATGGACGTCGTTGAGGATGCCATGAATCACCTTACAAGTCACCTGTGTTCACCTATGCAGGTCAACAACCACCCTCAACAGCATGCAGCCCAAACAAAGGCTGCATTGGCGCAGGCTGTGGAAGTGGGCTTGCGTCTGGGCCTGAGCGGTGAGCCATGCACTTTGCACTGTTGGTGACCGTGTGCACATGCGATGCAAAGTGAAAGGTATCCACCGTGCAAATTGCAGGCGCTGCAACAGCTGCCGGAGCAGCACCAGGTGCAGCAGCACCAACCAGACCAGCAGCCCCAGCACCAGCAACAGCAGCTCCAGCAGCAGCAGCACCAGCAGCAAAGGCAATGGTAGGGGATGACGAGGGTAACAGTGATGCAGAGTGGACGCCTGTGATCCCACGTCGTCGCGTCGGGTCACGGGCCGCTGTAGCCCCACCTCCAGTGTCCTCAAAGCCAGCAGCAGCAGCAGGAGCAGGTGCTGCCGGTGCAGGAGCGACAGAAGGAGCAGCAGCAGGAGCAGCAACAGCACCAGCAACAACAGCAAGTGGAGCAGGCAGCCCTGGGAGTGCGGGAGGCAGCAAGGGTGGTGGTCCCCCGAGCAACAGCCAGGGGTCATGCCTTGACCTGCCACCCCCACCTCGCATAGGGACGCGACCTTCACAGCCCAAGCCTGGCCGGGGCCGGCCAACCCTCCCCATGGGCCCACCCCCCCCCATGTACCCAGGGGCAGGAGCGGCAGCAGGAGCAGCAGGTGGAGGTGGAGGTAGCCCAGCAAGTGTGGGTGGCAGCAGGGGTAGTTGTACCCCAAGCAGCAGCCAAGGGTCAGGCCTGAACCCACCCGACCCACCCCCTCGGCCAGGGAAGCGGGCCTCACAGGCCAAACCCAAGCAGGGCCGGCAAGCCCTCCCCATGGGCCCAACCCTGCCCATGCACCCAGGTACAGGAGCGGCAGCAGCAGCAGCGGCAGCAGCAGCAGCAGCGGCAGCAACAGAGGCAAAAGCACCAGCAGCAACAGCAGCGGAGGCTTGGGCAGGTGGTGAGGACAGTGATCCAGAGTGGACACGTGTGATCAAACGTGGTCGCCGAGCTTCACCGCCCAAACCTGGCCATGGCCGGCCAGCCCTCCCCATGGGCTCAACCCCCCACAAGCACTCAGGGGCAGGAGCGGCAGCAGCAGCAGCAGGTGGAGGTGGAGGTAGCCCAGCAAGTGTGGGTGGCAGCAGGGGTGGTGGTACCCCGAGCAGCAGCCAGGGGACAGACCGCTCCCTCTCCTCCCCACCTCGTCCAGGGAGGCATGTTTCACTGCCAAAGCCCAAACAGTACCGGCCAGCCCCCCCCATGGGCCCAACCCCCCCCATGCACCCTGGGGCAGGAGCAGCAGCAGGAGCAGCCCCCCCCATGCACCCTGGGGCAGGAGCAGCAGCAGGAGCAGCAGCAGCAGCAGCAGGGTCAGGAGCAGCAGCAGCAGCAGCAGGGTCAGGAGCAGCAGGAGCAGCAGGAGCAACAGAAACAACAGCACCAGCAGTAGCAACAGACCTGTGCCCGCCCCCCCCGGCTCGTATAGGGAAGCGGCCTTCACAGGCCCCACCCAGCCAGAGCCGCCCAGCCCCAAACATGCGCCTATCAGCAGCAGGAGCAGAAGTAAAAGCAGCAGCAGGCAGCGCAGGAAACGCAGCAGCAGCAGCAGCAGGTGGTGGAGGTAGCCCTGCAAGTGTAGGAGGCAGCAAGGGTGGTGTTACCCCGAGCAGCAGCCAGGGGTCAGACCGCTCCCTCTCCTCCCCGCCTCGTCTAGGGAGGCATGTCTCACAGCCCAAGCCCGACCAGGGCCGACCAGCCACCCCGATGATCCCAACCCCCCCAATGCACCCGGGGGCAGGTGCGACAGTAGGGGCAGGGGCAGAGGCAGGGGCAGGGGCAGGGGCAGCAGCAGCAGCAGTAGCAAGAGCAGCAGCAGCAGCACCATCAGCAACAGGCCTGAACCCGCCCCCCCTTTCTCGTCCAGGGAATCAGCCTTCACAGGCCCGGCCCAGCCACGGCCGCCCAGACCCCCTCATGCGTCCAACAGCAGCAGCAGGTGCAGGAGCAGCAGCAAGGGCAGGAGCAGCAGCAGGAACAGGAGGAGCAGCAGCAGCATCAGCGGCAGGAGCAAGAGCAGCAGCAGGAGCAGCAGCAGCAGAAACATACCTAAACCCGCCCCCTTCACCTCGTCCCCGGAAACGGCCTTCACAAGGCCAGCCCAGCCAGAGCCACCCAGCCCCCCCCATGCGCTTAGCAGCAGCAGCAGCAGGAGAAGCACATGGTCAGTGTTGGGTGCATGGACCAGATCGTACGGGCACTAGGTGTCCAGGACAGCCAAGAAGCACGTGACATCATAATGCATGTACTACGGTGTGGGTCATATCTATAGATATGCTTTGCTGTTGCCATACAGTGTGCTCAAAGCCGTACACCACGGACGATGCCCCCCCTGCTACAGTTGGGAAAGCTAAGGTAATGCCAAATAGGTCCATGCCAGCCACATATGTCCACACATGATCTTGACATCACATGCCTGATGAACTAACACCTATAGACTATAGACACCTATAGACACCTATACACTGATGGATGAATACCCTAAAAATGAGTGGCCAATGCAGGCGCAGCCAGTAGGTCGTGGAGCACTCCACCCATCTCCAAGTGACGCTACCGGACCAGACAAGCATCAGCAGCTAGAAGCACGTCGAATCAGGGACCTTTTCAACGTAAGCTTACAATGTATGAATTGGTGATGCTAAGCTCAATGAATACGGCAACATCTTGATCGTAGCCAAGACTCATATGATCATTTGCTCCAAGCCATGTGCCTTTGTGCAGGCCGCAAAGGCTGCGTTGCCACCCGGTGGTGGCATGTTCTGGCAACAAGGACCTGATGGGTACAATAGACCTAAATCCATCGACAACAATGTGCTAAGGAAGGCAATTGTGCGCATGAAGGTATGGGCAAGAACACAGATTGATAGCATGGGAGTGCAACCTGAGCCTATACTTCAACTGTCTTTGCCAATGTAGTCCTTCTTCCACCACCGAAACGAGCGTGATGCCACTTGTCTGACCCCAGACCTGGGCATGGATGTGATGCAAGGGAAAAAATATGTCAAAGGTATATTAGCAGGTAGCCGCCTAACGGCACGCGAGGTGTTTTTCATCCCCATGGGGGGCCGGCTCATCGCTGTGTACCCGAAGCACGACCTATTCGTGATCTTCTGCCCCAGGGGACAGGTAAAAGGCTTTCAAACCTGTCAAAAATATCAGGTATACGGCTAACACATGAATCAAGGCACATAATTGCTTTGGATGGGATGCCGCAGGGCCTTTCAGAACAGGAGGAGTCTAACTTGTGCGTGTTTTTGAATGCGCACGTCAAACAAACGAAATGGGAAGTCATTGATGGGACGTGCCCACTGCAAAAGGATGATTGGAGTGATGACCTACGGTTATTGATCCACATGGAATACTTGTGGCGCCGAAGCATCAGGTGAGAAAATAGGACAACATGCCTTCAACACAGCAACATGCTTATGCTTGCACACAACCTATTTGCTATCAAACGCCATTTGAGTTAGTCTAGTCTAGCATGCAAACAAAAGCCACTGATGCCATAATGCATGTAGGCGGAATTGTGTACAAACTGGCATTCGTTATGATGCCAACCGGATGTTAGCTCGTCAGCGTTTACTGCAGTGTACCCTGGAGACTGTGGGAGAGTGGTGCTCTTTGGTACGTTCCTCAACCCTAGTAAAATAGATGTATGGGTTGCATTACCACATGTGATATGATCAGACTAACCGCTCTTGTGTAAATATGCAGATCGATGTGCACCCCAAGTGGAAGAACAGGGCACCAAGTGACATGGCTGACCCATTGTCGGTAAGCTATCCGCACCAAATGCATGGTAAGGCAGAGGGTGTTCAGGCAGGTGAACCACATGACACATGGCGATTGTCCGCGCTGCAGGACAGTGAGGTTCCATCACCAGTGCCATCTCCGCCCATGTCCATCGTGTCGCCTGAGTCTCCTCCCTCACCGTCACCACCACCATCCCACGACCCTGGACACCCCCCCCCTCAATCCTCTGAGCTGGACAATGGTACTGAATCTCAGCCATCACCGGGGCCCCTCCCCCTTCCCAGCGGTGAGCCCCTAACCCTAGGCCATGTATAGAAATCGGGTTCACCATGCATGCATAGTGTCAAATGGTTACTTCACAACATAAGCATCGTGTTGTCAATTGATAAGGGGAGATGGATGGATGTGTGTGCAGGTGTAGGTGGAATATGAACTGAGGTAGAAGAGTGTGAGATGTGGTTATCACTCATCTGCATTGATCCTCACCATCATGCTTCACTTGTACATGGCACCACAGGACACCAAGCTATTTCGTCTGGGTCTACAAGCGAAGGGCGCTCGCTATCTTTCCCTTCTCTCCCCATCCCAGCAGCCACCCCCCATCCCCTCATCAAGCCATTCAGCGCACCTCCAGCCCATACCCCAGCGCCGGCAACAGACACAGCAACAGCATCAGCCCCTGAGCCAGCCCCTGCCCCTGCCCCTGCCCCTGCCCCTGCCCCTGCCCCTGCCCCTGCCCCTGCCCCTGCCCCTGCCCCTGCCCCTGCCCCTGCCCCTGCCCCTGCCCCTGCCCCTGCCCCTGCCCCTGCCCCTGGCCCTGCTCCTGCCCCTGGCCCTGCCCCAGCCCCTGCCCCTGCCCCTGCCCCTGCCCCTGCCCCTGCCCCTGCCCCTGCCCCTGCCCCTGCCCCTGCCCCTGCCCCTGCCCCTGCCCCTGCCCCTGCCCCTGCCCCTGCCCCTGCCCCTGCCCCTGACCCAGCCCCAGCCCCAGCCCCAACCTCAGCACCACCCACTCGCGCAACGCCGACCCCAGGCCTAGTCCATACTCCTGCCCATGCCCTTCCCCATGGCACCGCCCCAGCCTCAGCTACCAGCCCAGTAGCAGCAGCGGCACCAGCAGAGGCACCAGCACCAGCACCAACACCGGCACCAGCATCTACCCCTGCCCCAGCCCCTACCTGTACCCCAGCCCATGTCACAGCCCCTGCCCCTGCCCCAGCAGCCCCTGCCCCTGCCCCAGCTGCCCCTGCCCCAGCAGCCCCTGCCCCTGCCCCGGCTGCCCCAGCCCCAGCAGCCCCTGCCCCTGCCCCAGCAGCCCCTGCCACAGCAGCACCTGGCCCAGCAGCCTCTGCCTCAGCAGCCCCGGCCCCAGCTGCCCCTGCCCCTGCCCCAGAAGCCCCTGCCCCAGCAGCCCCTGCCCCTGCCCCAGACCCAGCCCATGCCCCTGCCCCAGAAGCCCCTGCCCCAACAGCCCCTGCCCCAGCAGCCCCTAACCCAGCAGCCCCTGCCACTGCCCCTGCAGCCCCAGCCCCAACCCCAGCCCCTGCCCCAGCCCCAGACACAGCCCCTGCTCCTGCCCCAGCAGCCCCTGCCCCAGCAGCCCCTGCCCCAGCAGCCCCTGCCTCAGCAGCCCCTGCCCCAGCAGCCCTTGCCACTGCCACTGCCCCCGCCCTAGCCCCTGCCCCTGTCCCAGCAGCCCCAGCCCCTGCCTCAGCAGCACCTGCACCAGCAGCCACTACCACTACCACAGCAGCCACGGACCATGCCCCAGCAGACCCTGCCCAAGCAGACCCTGCCACAGGTAAGGATGAATATATGTATACATTACAAAAACACATGCCAATAAGCCATGTCATGTTCATGCGCACATATGTTCCCACAGCAGCCATGAGTAGGCTCTGAAATAAACCAGTCAAAGCATAACTTCATGACTTTCACAGCGTACAGTGTCTTGCATGCAGTGGACGTGAACCGGCTGATAAGCACGGTTCTGCATATTGATGAGCGCCAGAACCGGGAGGTCGCGTACGGACAGGCTGCATGGCATGCGGTATCACAGTTGCAAAAGGCTGTAGGCAATGCAATGGTGGAACTGCATCAACGGCAGCGCGCGGCATTTGAGCAGCAGCAGCAGGAGCTTGACCGGCAGTTGAGGCAGCACAATGACACCGTGGCCAGGCTACAGCAGCAGTTACAGGCATCTGAGAAGGCAAGGGCCCAGCAGATGCTGCAGCAGGAGCAGCAGGAGAAAAAGCGTCAGCAGCAGATGGAGCAGCTGTCAGCCAGTGTGGCTTCCTTGTTAAAGGTAGGACGATCATGCATCAGAAAGACTAGGGACAATAAACGGCCTCGAATTAGGCAACCGCCATGTGTCCATTCAATACACCATTTATAATACATGATCACATGGGTCGATTCACTGGATCAGCATCATGGCACATGCAGAGGTGGGAGCAGGCCGCGCCCCAGATCAATACCGACGTAGTCTTCTTCTTCTTCTTCTTCTTCTGGCACATGCAGGGAACAGGGCCTCAGCAACGTGCTGTTGCACAAGCGCGGACAACACAACAAACAGCTACCGGCCGCCACCGAGAAAGCCCAAGTATGTGTCAACGGGCAAGGGACCATGCAGCACAAGGTTTAGAATACATGGTGACAAATGATACATCACTAACAACGACATCATGGCACATGCAGGTTACAAGCCCCCAGGACCATGTTGTGGTCAGAGGTCGGCCCACAGCAACCGCCACGAAGAAGGCCCAACCACCGGCAAGAACCAATGCCACTCGACAGCAGGTACGATATAATATCTGAAAGAGACTGAAGAAAAAACAATTACAAACTCACATGTGTTACTTGAACTGTATCGCAGACGGCAAGCCCACCAACAGCTGAAGCAGCAGCAACACGCATGGGACAAAAGCGAGGCAGAAGTGGCCAACAAGTGGACAACAGCAAGAAGGTGATAAGAGTCAACCCCTAGTACGTCCCATACCACATAACTCCGAAACCAAACCATACCCCAATCCTACCCCGGCCCTTACAAAATATCCCCTAGTCCAAGCCCTAGCCCTGGTCCTAGCCCTAACCCTAGCCCTAGCCCTAGCCCTAACCATAACCCAACCCCATCCCCACGTCCATGCCTAGCCCTAGCCCTAGCCCTAGCCCTAGCCCTAGCCCTAGCCCTAGCCCTAGCCCTAGCCCTAGCCCTAGCCCTAGCCCTAGCCCTAGCCCTAGCCCTAGCCCTAGCCCTAGCCCTAGCCCTAGCCCTAGCCCTAGCCCTAGCCCTAGCCCTAGCCCTAGCCCTAGCCCTAGCCCTAGCCCTAGCCCTAGCCCTAGCCCTAGCCCTAGCCCTAGCCCTAGCCCTAGCCCTAGCCCTAGCCCTAGCCCTAGCCCTAGCCCTAGCCCTAACCCTAGCCCTAACCATACACCATCCCTTGTAACAATGAGGTACGTGGCGTGTGACTGCAGGCTACTGTTTGGCGGCCTGCTGAGTACGCCGATGGCAATGCTGTGGTGAAGAAGTTCACCCCTGAGCAGGCTGATCAGTGGCGTCAGGCAGTGCTGGAGATGGGTGTTGCCATGACCAGCCTCCCAGGCCACCTCATCCCAACGTCACAGCTGGAATGGGCATTACAGCTCCTCAGCCTGGTGTTTGGCTACGCCATCTTCAACGACATCCCCCTAACCGAGAGTTACGGTTGGCCTGTCATAAGCAAAGGGGATCTCGATGTGCGATACAGCACAGGCCAGCGCCTGCAGATGCCTTTCACTACGGCAAATGCGGATGGCAGCCTGCCTGATGATGTCTCCATGTCAGGGTGTTGGACAGCCAGGTCCTTGCGCATCATCAGAACAGACCAAGCCATGGCAGCCCAGCAGGATGCAGCAGGCGAAGCTGCGCGCACCAGGTTGAAGCAGTATGCCACAGCTGTCCGCCTTGCCCGCCCTTACCTCAGGCAGCTACAGCAGCATGCCTCACAGCTTTCGCAGGTCACCCTCAGGGGGGGTACTGTGCTCACCAACGACACCATGCATGGTCGTGACGTCAATTCTGTGGGCATGGCTCTAACGAAGGCCGCAGGTTTGGTGGCAGCCCAGGCGTTGCATGTGGACGTCAACCCAGACCCGTCCCTCTCCATCCCCCCCCCCCCCAGCAGCAGCAGCTGCAGCCGCGGCAGCACCCCAGACCAGCAGCCCTCCCTCACATGCCGTCCCCTCTACCTCAGCCCCTGCTGCATCTTCAGCAGCAACACCCACAGCCCCCCCAAGGTTCATTTGGGGGCGAGATGGTCTGGTGATGATCATCGCTGTTGGAGTTACGCAGGTGCTGGTCAGCCCAGGCAGCCATGTGCAGGTGCTGAAGGTGGAGAAGAAGCACAAGGGGGAGATATCGGCAAGAGTCCTGAAGACGGCCATGAAGGCCATGCCCAAGATGCAGGTCTACAGAGTGACACTACAGCCGGGTGAGGTGCTTGGGATGCGCGGTTACACGGTCCATGCAGGGGATTGGGGCCTGCCAGACAAAGCTTCCACCAGGGTGCACTTGTATGGCAGCGAGGGCTACATCAACAATGCCACCTGTTTTCTGTCCATGTTGGATGTGGAGTTCGTGCACAAATGCCAGCCCACCAGTCCTCCTCAGCGTCGTGAGCAATATGACCACTGGCCACCGGGGTTTGGGCCATTGCATGGGGGTGATTATGTGCAGCCTCAGCCCTATGAGCGCCCTGCACGAGCACCGGTGGACACATTATGGAACTCAGACTGGGCATTGCGTGATGAGGGCGTACAAGCAGAGTTGACCAGTCTGTTGGGCCATTGGGATGAGTCCATGGCTGCAGAGGCAGCTGAGGAAGCAGAGAAGGAGAAGAAGAAGGGAAAAAAGGTTGTAGTGGCAGAGGTGACGGAGGAGGACCAGGAAACAGAAGAGGCAGGGGGCAAAAAGGCAGGGGACGAGGAGGCGAGAAAAAAGAAGCAAGGGAGAAAGAGGTAGATGTGTAACATGAATGTCGTTATGTTGATGTGTGAAAAGACAAATGTGTTAAACATGTTCGTGATTCCGGCCTAAATTGATTTTATAACCACTAGGTCTCAGTCCAAATCGGACAACAAGGTCACGGAGCGTAGTGCCTACAGTACTGTAGGCGCCTACAGGACTGTTAGTGGACGCGCGAGGTACCCCGGGGTGTCTAAAGTACCGTAGATGCCTACAGTACTGTAGAAGTCTACAGTACTGTGAGGGTCTACAGTACTGTAGATGTCTACAGTACTGTAAAGGTCTACAGTACTGTAAGTAGTCTCTCGAGGTACCTCAAGGAACCTACAGTACTGTAGACTTTTACAGTACTGTAGATGTCTACAGTACTGTAGACATCTACAGTACTGTAGATCTCTACAGTACTGTAGACATCTACAGTACTGTAGACATCTACAGTACTGAAAATGGTCTCTCAAAGTACCTCGAGGTACCCAAAGTACTGTAGATGTCTACAGTACTGTAGAGGTCTACAGTACTGTAGATGTCTACAGTACTGTAAATGGTCTCTCGAGGTACCTCGAGGTACCCTAAGTACTGTAGATGTCTACAGTACTGTAAATGGTCTCTCGAGGTACCTCGAGGTACCTACAGTACTGTAGATGTCTACAGTACTGTAGATGTCTACAGTACTGTAGATGTCTACAGTACTGTAAGTGGTCTCTCGAGGTACCCCGACAGTACTGTAGACATCTACAGTACTGTAAATGGTCTCTCGAGGTACCTCGAGGTACCTACAGTACTGTAGATGTCTACAGTACTGTAGATGTCTACAGTACTGTAGATGTCTACAGTACTGTAAGTGGTCTCTCGAGGTACCCCGACAGTACTGTAGACACCTACAGTACTGTAGACATCTACAGTACTGTAGACATCTACAGTACTGTTCGTGTACTCGCGAGGTACCCCGACAGTACTGTAGACCTCTACAGTACTGTAGCATGGCCGTATCTCACCAACCGCGCAAAATCACGAATTTTAGTTTCAACCCCCAATCTTACAATGCCTTCATTTGACTATGTACCCAGTCCGAGGTTCCGAATCTCAAAAATGCTGTTACTAATTTGCCTGAGTGCAAGCCGGCGGCCCATTCGTACAACTGATGTAATACAACTGATGCGCGGCGTGTAAACGTGCAGCACCCCAAGCAAAGCTGCACCTCAAGCGAAGCACCCCGAGCGAGGCTTTGCGCTAATATCTGGTTCCGTGAATGTCTTCCAGGATTTCCTGTATCCCTATCCTCCTGTGGAGCCCCTACACTTCTCCACAGGAGGGACCGGTGTGTGTCCCTAACCTAGGTCCCTAACCCTAGGAGTCGATAGAGCCCTATCCTGCCCTATGCACACTCTATCGCACACACATCCCCTTTGTTAGGGGCAATCGAATTGTTTGTTTGTTTGGCTCGTGGCATGATGCACATGTCACTATCGCTGCCGCTGGTGCCGCCGCTGCCACTTCCGCAACAGGCCTCTGTCGCGCACGCACACCCACTCCTGGCCCGGCCTGCCTGGGTTAGGCATGGCGGGGCGGCCCAGCCAGCTGCTGAGCTCGCGAGGGCGGCCCGGCCCGGCTGCAATGCGGCGGATGTTCAGCGCGGCTGACACGTCCCGATCGTAGAACCTGATGACGTTGCTTGTTGAGCACATCAGGCCCCGGATGCGGGACCGCGTCGCCATGCCGCGCACCGGGCGCAGCCACCTGCAAGGCAACATACATGTCAATGCACACTTGTAAGATTGCCAAACCAAGTGTTAAGTCAAGCCATGTTGAGTCTAAACGGTGCTGGGCACAGTCAGGGGTTGGTGTGTGAGGCTATTTCACAGCTGTGTGAGGTGCGGGGGTCAGACCAGATATGTAATGAGTCCACTCCTACAATGCACATGCACCTGAGGTCTCTTACCTGAAAGACTCTGCCTGGCCTGCCACCACGTCGGTGCGGGCAGAGCTGACCCGGCTGGTGCGGAACTCATGCACCAGCACCACACGCCTTAACTCTCCCACCCCCACCTCCACCCCCTCACCCACCCCCACCTCCTCCTCCACTCCAGTTGCCACAGCCACCGTCACCCCCACCTCCACCCCCACCCCCTACTCCACCGCCACCGCCACAGCCTCCCCCACCCCCACCCCCACCTCCACCCCCACCGCCACCCCCACCCCCACCCCCACCCCCACCCCCACCCCCACCCCCACCCCCACCCCCACCCCCACCCCCACCCCCACCCCCACCCCCACCCCCACCCCCACCCCCACCCCCACCCCCACCCCCACCCCCACCCCCACCCCCACCCCCACCCCCACCCCCACCCCCACCCCCACCCCCACCCCCACCCCCACCCCCACCCCCACCCCCACCCCCACCCCCACCCCCACCCCCACCCCCACCCCCACCCCCACCCCCCACCCCCACCCCCACCCCCACCCTCACCCCCACCCCC
>JASKMD010000020.1:4224702-4229702 GCA_030144725.1 Haematococcus lacustris | reverse complement strand
CTCCCCCTCCCCCTCCCCCTCCCCCTCCCCCTCCCCCTCCCCCTCCCCCTCCCCCTCCCCCTCCCCCTCCCCCTCCCCCTCCCCCTCCCCCTCCCCCTCCCCCTCCCCCTCCCCCTCCCCCTCCCCCTCCCCCTCCCCCTCCCCCTCCCCCTCCCCCTCCCCCTCCCCCTCCCCCTCCCCCTCCCCCTCCCCCTCCCCCTCCCCCTCCCCCTCCCCCTCCCCCTCCCCCTCCCCCTCCCCCTCCCCCTCCCCCTCCCCCTCCCCCTCCCCCTCCCCCTCCCCCTCCCCCTCCCCCTCCCCCTCCCCCTCCCCCTCCCCCTCCCCCTCCCCCTCCCCCTCCCCCTCCCCCTCCCCCTCCCCCTCCCCCTCCCCCTCCCCCTCCCCCTCCCCCTCCCCCTCCCCCTCCCCCTCCCCCTCCCCCTCCCCCTCCCCCTCCCCCTCCCCCTCCCCCTCCCCCTCCCCCTCCCCCTCCCCCTCCCCCTCCCCCTCCCCCTCCCCCTCCCCCCCCACCTCCTCCACAAGCTCGGACCCCGGCTGTTCTAGACCCTTCCTCTTTGAGTCCCAATGCGCGGATATGCTCCAGCTTCATCTTCCAACTCCATACACCTCCTAACCTCCCCACGACCCGACCTCTCATTGACCTTGGACAATCAGCTATAGAGGACTCCATTCTCCTCTCCCTTTCCTCCCTTGCAGCTCCTTGGATCACCATCTCAGTCCAACAAGCCCCCAACCTCCTAATCTTCACTACCTCCATAGCTGGAGCTGATCCAGAAGGTCTTACAAGTTGGGTCAACAACCTCCGGCTCTCTTTTGGCGGCCTCTTTCTTACCTCTCCCCTTCTCCCTCGCCCCATCCTCCTCCACTTACAAGACACCCATCTCCTCTACCTCCACCCCTCCTCCAACACCAGGTTCCTTGGGGACACCTCGGATTGGCTGACCCTCTTCTCCCATCAAGACCACTTCCCCTCCCCCATCCTTTGGGTTGGAAGCACCTCCAGTGACGGGACCATATCCCATCGTCTTTCCCCACAAGGCACATCCCTTCCCACCCTCTCTCTCCCCTCGTCCACCCACATCTCCCTCCACCCAGGAGACATTATCATCCTCTGTTCCTGCCCACGAGGTACGAGACCCTTCCTCTCGCCCCTCTCACCACCGTTCACCTGGACCATTACAGGTCAAGGGTCATTCTCCTACTCCCTCCGTAGGGTTCACTTTTCCACCTCCCCCCCTATCTCCTCCTTGCGTCACCCCCCCTATACCCCACCTTGTCCCCCGCTTATCCCTACCGCCCCTCCTCCTCCACCTACCACCTCTACCACCACTTCTTCTCCCGGTCCACCCACTACCTTACCTGCTACCTTCGTCCCCGCACCTACCTTCTCCCCTCCTCATGTCCCAGCCCCCCTCCTACCATCTTTGGCACTGCTCCCAACACCCTACCCCAACCCCATCATACCCCTACCCCCAACCTCTGATCCCACCGACTTTTCCCCACCCCCTATCCCACTCCCCCCGGAGACCGCTAACCCCATCCCCCATACCCTGGCCTCACCACCCCAACCAGTCCCCACCTCCCCGCTACCCCTTGCCCCCCTTCCCCCCCCTCTCCCTTCCCCCATCTCCCCCCACACCTCTTCCTCTCCTGAGGCTATCCCCCCCGACCAAGACCCTATCTGTGCCATTTGCCTCTCACCTATTACACCAGGGCAAACCCTCTTCATCCCCCCTTGCCATAGGCATCACGCCATCCATCACCACCCTCCCGACCTAGATTGTTGGGGCCGCCTCCTCGCTGCTTCCACATCTCACGGAGTCAATTGCCCCCACTGCCGTTTTCCCATCCGACCCCCCACCTTATTAGAGGCCGACAGTCCCATGGAGCTCCTTCCTTCCTTTCCCATCACCCCACCCAGCCCCTCTGACCTTATCCTCTTATCCTCCTCAGCTTCCCATTCGGACCCCCCCCCCATCCTCCCCACCCCTTCTCACCCCCCCTACTTTGAGGGCCAGCACGGGCAGATGTGTGCCCTGCATGCTCTCAACATGCTTATGGGTTGGCAAGCAGCCACTGGGGACCAATTTCAAGCCTTCCGTTACCACCTCCCTCAAGGTAACACCTTTTTCTATGGTGATGGGGACACCCAGGTGGACGAGACAGACCACCAACACCATGACGACGGCTTCTTTACCGGTGCTATAGTGGCAGCTTGGCTACAACATCACACCTCCACCTTCCTTACCCCTGTCCCGTGGGACGCTCCACTTTCTCAACAGCCTCGCCTCCTCAACGCTCTCTCCCCCCCCAACCCCAACCTTTCTCTCAGGGATCTAATCTCCAACTACCCAACCTCCCTCCCGCATCTCTTCCACACCCTAGCCCACCTCTTCCACTGCTCAGGCTTCCTCTGCTTCTCTAACCCCCCCCACGCTCACACCTTCACTATCCGGTTCGCAGCCAACAACTGGTATATTCTCGACTCCATGAGCCCCACTGGACCTCGCCTCCTCTCACTACCCAACCTCATCCACCCCTCCTTCACCATCTTTTACCCTTCTTCCCTCCCACCTGCCCTACTCTCCCCTAATGCCCTTCATTTCCCTGTCCTCTCCCTCCTTCACCCTCCACCTCCGTTGCTCACCTCTCCCCTGTTCCACACCCCGTCCCACACCCCCAACCACCTCTCCCCTACTCCTGACCCCCTTCCTACCTCGAGCCCTGTACACATCTCCCACACCCCACACCCCTACCACCCCCCTTCGACCACCACTCTCCCCTCCCCAATCAACCACCCAACCTACCACCCAATTAGCAACCCTCTTTCACCCCAAAGCCCAACCTTTCCCGACCACTCTCCTGCCACCTCAAACCTCCCCCCCCATCTCTCAACCACCCCTCCTCACTCCCCAAACCACCAAGACCCCCCCTCCCCGTCAAGGCTTCCCCTTCCCAACCACTCTACAGACACCCCCCCCCCCACCCGCCACAGTCACCCATCTCCTGCCCCGACACCCCCCCCCCCTAGCCAGCCCTCCTCCACCCCTTCCCATCCCGCCAACAGCCATCCCTTACCCTCCCCATCACGCCTACCCATCCCTAACCACACCACAACCACCCCTCTTCACCCCCACCGCAGCCACCCCTCTCCCATCCCTTCAAGGCCCCCCACCCCCCACGACCCTACACTCCTACAAATTAGTCCCTGCGTTTTTCCCTGCGCTTTTGTCAACCTTGTCCAAATGGACTGAAACTTAGCCAGTTGGTAGCTTGTGATGTAAGGATTCCATCCCAAAAGAAATCAGGTCAAAAAAATCAAAGGCTAAGGCTCGGCGGCCCGTGGCGTTCACGCAGGGACGGATGCAGGGATTGAGGGGGGGGCGCAGGGACAAACGCAGGGATGGAAGGGGGGGTGCAGGGACGAACGCAGGGATGAGCGCAGGGATGAGCGCAGGGATTATGGGCGCAGGGATGAGCGCAGGGATTAACGCAGGGACGAGCGCAGGGATTTTGGGCGCAGGGATGAGCGCAGGGATAAACGCAGGGACGAGCGCAGGGATAAACGCAGGGACGAGCGCAGGGATTATGGGCGCAGGGACGAGCGCAGGGATTAACGCAGGGACGAGCGCAGGGATAATGGGCGCAGGGACGAGCGCAGGGATGGGCGCAGGGATTATCGCAGGGATTAACGCAGGGATTAACGCAGGGATTAGCGCAGGGATTAACGCAGGGATTAGCGCAGGGATTAACGCAGGGATTATCGCAGGGATTAACGCAGGGATTAACGCAGGGATTAACGCAGGGATTAACGCAGGGATTAACGCAGGGATTATCGCAGGGATTATCGCAGGGATTAACGCAGGGATTATCGCAGGGATTAACGCAGGGATTATCGCAGGGATTAACGCAGGGATTAACGCAGGGATTAACGCAGGGATTAACGCAGGGATTAACGCAGGGATTAACGCAGGGATTATCGCAGGGATTATCGCAGGGATTAGCGCAGGGATTATCGCAGGGATTAACGCAGGGATTATCGCAGGGATTAACGCAGGGATTAACGCAGGGATTAACGCAGGGATTAACGCAGGGATTAACGCAGGGATTAACGCAGGGATTAGCGCAGGGACGGACGCAGGGCTCGAGTGCAGGGACGGACGCAGGGCTCGAGTGCAGGGACGGACGCAGGGACGGATGCAGGGGCAGACGCAGGGATTGTAGGAACGTGCATGATGCTTACAGCAGTGTCTAACACAAGCACAAATTACCTTCTCCGTGTTTGCTACATCCAACTACATACATCACATCCATCTACTGCGATCATTTAGGCTGGAGTCTGGCTGCTGCATGTCAGTTGGCTCCTGCCTGTAAGCTGGCTGCCACCAAGCTGCTACGGCCTCTTGGCTGCTGATCCTGGCTTGCACCACTGCTCCATGGCCACACCACTGCCAAGAGGCTCCTGCACCCCTGCACAACAACAACATGCACACAAGGGGACATGTGCACAAGAGCTGTCACCTTACTGATGAAGGACGCACCCACGACGTTCATCTGCAATCAGGCAGGGCAACACAGATGTGGTGGAACGTGACGCTATATAGATGAAGCGCGACTGGTGCTGGCGTGACTGCTACCACGAAAACGGCGGCTGCACCGCACTGCGACATCGCACCTGGCATAGTGTACGAGTGCAGTCCGGATCCTGCAAGCCTGCGAGCGTGCAAGCCGGCAAACCTGCAAGCCACGAGGCGGCAAGACACATCGCACATCGCTCAATTGCCAGCCTACCACCACTAGCCGAAGGCACCTACCACCACTCTTGGCTGCTACGGCCTCTTGGGCTGCAACAAGCCCGGCCTCTGTGGTGCAGCCATCTAGCCTAAGGCCATCTTGCGCAGCTTTGCAATCGTTCGTCCTGATCCCGCTTGGGGAAGCAGATATGGTAGTGCTGCCTTGTATCCTAAGGGAGTGAACGATGCCGCCGTTAGAACTGCTCT
>JASKMD010000020.1:4200290-4224202 GCA_030144725.1 Haematococcus lacustris | reverse complement strand
CTAGCTTCTGAGAGTCATTGCTTGGCCACAAGCACACCAACCATCCCCACCGCTGACATGCCACCCCTGCCCTGCCCTGCCCTGCTCTGCCAGCTCCTTAGCTCGCAAAGGGTGGACTCTTTCACCACGTCCTGCCTCGTGCACCTCTGCCCCAGCCATCATCCGCAGGTCCTCGACAGCATTGCAGCAGGGGCACACCACCCACCGCCAGCTTCTGCCTCAGCCAATCGTCAAGGATGAAGTCATTGCAGATCTCGTAGTCACCGTCGCCCTTGGACCTGAGGAAGCAGGCAGCGGCGCAGCAGCTGGAGATCACAAATATGCCACACAGTACTACAGAGCCCACAACAGTGACACAATCAACAGAGTGAGCTTTCTGTGTCGTACTGCATACAACTCACCCCATGACATGATGCCACACATAACTGAGCGGCTGGGCTAGTGCAAGGAGCTCCTCTTACGGCACCCACACATGCTTGCATGCCTATGATGCAGCCCATGCATCATGCATTTCACGGATACCCTCCCCCCAGCCCTTTCCTCCCCCATACCTGCAGGGAAAGCTGAAGACGAGGCCATCCTTGATGCCGTAGGGGTTGCCATCGGAGCACACCGCAGTTGAGAAGCAGTCGCCCGGAGGGGTGGGCACCACCAGGGACCTGATGGCGTCAGCTACCGACACCGCGGTGGAGGCTGCGCTGCTCTTGCCCCACTTCTTGATCAGGGCCCCGCCGCGCTGAGCCACTTGTGGCGTGAACTCGTCCTTGAACCACCTGCAGGGCACCAGGGGCAGAGCCTGGTTCAGTGGGGTGAGGGTGAGGGTGAGGGTGAGGGTGAGGGTGAGGGTGAGGGTGAGGGTGAGGGTGAGGGTGAGGGTGAGGGTGAGGGTGGTGGGTGAGGGTGGTGGGTGAGGGTGAGGGGTGGTGGTGCAGCAGGCATGGAGCGGCAGTACCAGGCAAAGCAGGCATGGTGGCAGCTGCAAAAAAGCAATTCAGATGGCACCGAGCAAGCTGAGGCAGCGACTAGTGAAGCCCTTTTCTAGTGCTGGTACTTTGACACCTAGAATCCATCTCTCGTGGGCCTAAACAGGCACCCAACCTCAGCAAGCGCATCACACATGCTATCACACATGCTCACTTGTTGTCCCGGATGACGTTCACAGCAGGCAGCCCTCCAATCTTGGCGTTGAGGAAGTCGGGGACCTGGGTGGTTGAGTGGTTGCCCCAGATGGCCACCCTGCTGACGCTGGTGTAGAACTTGCCGGCCTTCAGGGCCAGCTGGCACTTGGCGCGGTTCTCATCCAGCCGGGTGAGCGCATGGAAGTTGCTGCATGACACAAGATCATGCATCGCTGCCGTTCATACTATTGTGAATCACGCTGGTGCAGAGCTGTGTCACCGAACACCCCTGACCATGTAACAGCTGTGTGGTCTATGCAGATGCCAATGCAGGGCTGCTGACGGAGTGGTCCAGCTAGTTCAACACCTCCAGGCCAACATGGCAGCTCATGTTACTCAAACCCACACCACCCTGCTGATTAAGAGTGATGAATTAAAGGTGTGACAAGAGTGACGGGTATGTGACAAGAGTGATGGGTGTGACAATGGGGGGGCCACAAAGCTGGGCAGGCTACTCACCGGCGGGGAATGCGGGGCGCGTTCTCCATAGCGATGAGGGCGTTGGTGTTGCATGGGTTGCCCACCACGATGATCTTGCAGTTGGGGTCCGCTGACTCATTCAAGGCCCGGCCCTACAAGCAGTGTGAATGATCTAATTAGGCATGTCCTGCATGGGAGCAGTAGCTGTAGGGTAGCTGGTGGGCACATCCATCACTGGCAGTTGTCATCATGACATGGCAATTGACAGCGCATGCAGGAACTAAATTTTACTATGACAACTAATGAAAAAGAATGGGCGTGTCTAGCTCACAAGCGCTGCTGCACTGATGCTGTTGGCCACTGAAGGCTTGGCCACATGAGGATTGGCCACTGAAGGCCATAGGGTTGGGGCAGCAGAGTTGCGGCGACAGGCAGTCTGTTGCATCAGTGCCGGCAGGCAGCAGCATTGCAGCAGCACTGCAGCAGCCAACATCGGGTAGGAAACCATCACCAGTCCGCAACAAAGCTGCATATCAGCAGCAGACTGCAGCAATAGCCAACAGAGCAGCTGCCTAGACCCCTGCAGCGCTAACCCTGACCCTAGCCGTCGACTCCGTGACCTCAGCATCAGCAGAGCAGCAGGGCCTGTGCTGCTGGTCCTGACCCCTAACTTGGCTCTAGGAACCCAAACCCGGCCCTTGACCCGCGACCCAGCCGTGGATGTGCCACACAGCCCTGACCCAGAGCCAGCTCTGGAGCCCTGCCCCACCTGCTGCTGAAAGATCTCGCCATTCTGGTTCAGCAGGTCGGCGCGCTCCATGCCTGGGCCTCGGGGCTTGGCGCCCACCATGAGGGCCCAATCAGCACCTGAGAAAATCTCTGCTGGGTCGATGCCAATGGACACCTGCAGCAGAGTCGGCCATCGTCACCATCATGACATGGCGTTCGCACGGCACTTGGCGGTGCTGCAGACTTAGCGCCGCCACCAGCAGCAGCAGCAGCAACATCATGTCGCTCCCAGCAAAGTCAGCTACAGCCTGGTCCAGGAGCCGAATGTCAGCCAACCAGGGCAGGCCTCTTGACCAGGGCTGACCGAGGCCTGTCGGAGCCAGGCCGGTCAGAGTCGCGGCCGGGGTCGGGGCCGGCCAGGGCCCGTCAGCCAACCAGGGCCAGCCACACTCTTGACTCCAAGGCATTAACGGACTCAGGCCAGAGACACCCTTGGCCATAAGGCCGCTTATATTCGGATATTGATGAGCTACAGCCAGCCACACCCTATAGGGTTCCAAGGCTGCGCCACCCACGCCTGCCAAACCTGGCATTTCAATGCTCCAAGGCAAGCAACATATTGCCACTGTGCCAACATGAAGTGAGTGCGCCACGCTGGGGCAGCTTGTCAAGCCTAAGTGCTTGCACACACACAACACACAACACTGCCAAGTCAATGCTGCCACCATGCTGCCCAGACACATCTGGCGCTGCTTGACTTGAGTCTCACTGTACTGAGCAAGGCCTGGTCCCAAGGCCCGCTTGCACTTAGGAGCTTTCCACCCGGATTACAAGAAGAAAGAAAAAAGAAAGAAAAAAAGACTACGCCCTCACCGCCGGGAGTGCATCAAGGGAGGAGCGACGCCTTGGGGCATGGGGCCCTTGCTACCCTTCCACCAGAGATGGGTGAGGGTGGAGTGGAAGGAGGCTTGCCAGGCTACCGGGCGCACCCAGACGGTAATGCAACGAGTCTTGAAACCATAATCTACTTTGCTGCAGCTGCCGTACTTGTTCCTGTTGCTGCTGCCGCTTTGTTGGCCTTGCCAGTTAGCTGTAGGTCAATGGAGAAATGCTACCAGCTGTATCAGCTCGCGCTACTGTACACCGCTGTCTGGCCTTGTGGCTGTCTGCTGCAGTGGTGGCTGCGCCAGGTCTGGCTGCAGCGCCGTTTTAAAACCTAGCTGCTGGGCTCTAGAACTAAATGCTGGGCTGCGCTCTTCAGCATCGTGAGCATCTGCTTGATGTAAAAGTGAAGCATGGGCACGATGCCTAACAGATGGCTGGCATCACTTTCAAGGGCCAGCAACTCATTGCGTTGGCATTTGTGATACGCCTGCCACTAAGGCCCAAAACAGGGCTCACTAGGAAGTGTGTGCTGCTGAAGCCCCTAAGTGGGTGCCAAAGCATCGGCTGACACTCACCGGCATATGGTATCTGGCATCAATTGGCAAATAGGCTAGCCAAAAGGCAGGGTGAGGCAGCTGCTCTTGTGGCTAGCCCAGTCACTGGCCCGCATGCTTGGCAAGATGATGGCCATGACAAAGTCTTGCCCAAGTTGACCTTTAGTTAAGCATGGCTATGAAGCCACACGCTGTTTGGCAGGGTGCCCTCACAAGCAAGTGTGGAGCTGGGGTCTCAACTGCTGCCAGCTGGGCGCCTACTGGGCTCATGGCAGACATGACGCCAAGTGTGAGGTGTGCGGTGTAAGGTGTGCGGTGTGCATTTCCTTTGGCCCACAACCAGGAAAACAGCCATAAAGCTAGTCATGCAGCCAGCCATGATGAAAGCAGTCATGGAGCTGGCCTACAGACATGCAGTGAGGCTTGTGCGTGAGACATGCAGGGGCGCCAGGCCCCAGGTGCTGCCTCTGCTGCCCCGCACCTCGCGCAGCAGCGGGTACAGCGAGTCCTCCAACTCCATGGCCACGCCCTCCAGGGCGCCCCGGGAGCGCTCACTGCCCAGCAGTTGCAGGGCAATGGGCTGCTCCTTGCCATACACCTCGCCAGAAGCCAGCTGCAGCACACACCAGGAGCTAGCTGGTTGGAAAAGAGGTTACGCTGAAGGCCTCAACGCTGTGAAGAGTGGGTGCCAGGTGCACCCAGTGTCATGGGACAGCTACAGCTACGTGTGCCTTCCTTCCAGCTGCTTGCTCAGGTCATGTGTGTGCAGGGACACAGAGGAAAGAGACTTCTAGGCTGCAGTGCCTGCTCACGGACTCTACCAGTAGCAATGCCCAGGAAGACGCTGTGTGAGCAGTGTAATCACCCCTGCGTGCTGCTGCATCGTACTCGTGCTACACACGTACCATGAACAACAGGTGGTTGGCAATGTTGCCTGATGCTCCGGTCACAGCGACCTGCATTTGAATGTGGACACAACGGTGAGTTATAGGTTAAACGGCAAGACACATGATGCACAAGGCATTTGGAGGCTTGCCTTGATGGTCTTCTTCCATGTGCGGGTCAGCTCTTTCACTTCCTGCAGGCAGTGAAACAAGCCTAGGCCTCGCTCCAAATGCTGCAAGGTACAAGGTTTAGTGGGAACCCAATTGATGAGAGGCACCCACGTTTTGCACATCGTATGACAGCCTGCAGCGCAAGATGTCCGAAGCATCCAGTCAGTGCGAAGAAGCTTGCGGCTGCACACTAAGATGGTGAATTACCTGAACACGCCATACTTCTCGGCTGGCTTAGGCGGAGCCACTGGTGCGGCGGGAGGGGCGGAAACTATGGCAGTGGCGCACGGCCGCACAGAAACTCGGGAATGCTTTGAAAGCATGACGACAGTCAGTTGTGACTTGGCGTACTACGGCGATGTTCACAAAGCGAGCGAGAATGGCAGTGCCGCCAAACCCTACCATCACCAAACCTCACACAGATTGCCTTTTCATAATGCGCGCGCTGTGGGTCGGTCCAGTCAGGGCTACATGTAGCAATCACCACTGCGTCTAGCTATGAGGTTAGTACTTGCAAGGATGAGCATTTTATGTGAAAGGTGTATGAACTTGCGACGAAAGCCAATCAGCAGCTTATACTCAAGGGTATTGTAGCCCATACATGGAGCCGCGGACACTGGTATGACCTTGTATGCTGTGCGGTTTTTTGAAAACATGCCTGACGCATTCTCGCTTGCAACTTGTAAAAGAGTAGTGTCACCACAGCGTCAACAACCAGCACGATAGTCTGACCGAGCAGTAAACTCTGAATGGCTGGTCCCGGAGCTCCAGACCGATAGGAAAGCTGGGTTCCAAGCTCTGTAAGCTCAAGCATGCTCAACTCAATATTCTGACCGGCTACGCTCAGCTTGCAACCGAGATTTGAGATTTTGATTTTGCTGCTAAAAAAACACTAAACTAACAGTAAAACCAGGAAAAACAGGAAAACCCGCGCAGGGTCACAGTTAGCGCCACAGTTAGCGAAGCGCGTTAGGAAAATGCAGCGAAACAGACAGCGTAGACGTAACCGTAATGCCTCGGACAGTTAGGTCGGCCGCCAGAACCAAGTCAGCGGAACATGCAGGCCAACGGTGCAGCGCACTGGGCCCACAACCACAGCCCAGCCCCCGGGTCATTGGGGGACCGCTGAGCTAAGTTTTCACCCAGTGTGCTACCCCCTGGCTGGTGCTTTGCTGACGTCGTGCCCCTGCCTGCGCCTTTGGCCCCCCAGGCTGCCACGGAGAACCCTATGGAGCCAGTTGCTACCTCTCAGCTGCTGGCGCAGGTGCTGCAGCGTTACATTTTCTCCTCGGCCCAGCCTCTGACCAGGGACTCCCATATCCAGCCCCAAACCCTTCAGCACTTCAGTGCTGGGGCTTGGTTTGTCCCTTTGGGCCGCCTTTGCAGGGAACGCTTGCAGCTGTACCAGCAGCAGCACCCCCTTCTTCCCCCCCCCCCAGGCCGACGTTGCAGCCCTTGTTGAGGCCTGCAGCACAGCCCTTCTAGCCCGTAAGCAGCGTGAGGGCAGGGCAGTCGCCTCCCTGTCTTGCCTCCACTCTGCAGGCCACCCCCACCACGGTTTGGTGTTGGTGCATGACCACACCAGTCCAGCAGGCAGGAGCCTAGACGCCCAGCTGATTGCCCAACCCTCGCTTCAGGTGAAGTTCCTAGGCGAGACCCTGTGGGTGCCTGTGGAGCCTCTAGATCCAGGCCCCCCCCCTGGGGCAGTCAAAGTGGTCATCCATCACAACAGTCCCCTAGCAAGCAAGGTGGGCCTGGTGGCAGCCCTGCTCAGGGCAGTGGGGTATGAGGTCAGCCCTGCCCCTCCCCCTGGCGTGCCTAAGTCTCTGCAGCTGTCCTCGGCAGCAGTTCTTAGTGAGCGCCTGGGAGCTCACTCTCGCACCAGCTGTTTCAAAGGGTCAGAGGTGGGGAATGGGTGCGTAGTGGAGGCCATAGTGACCACCCCGGTCGGGGACGACAAGCTGACCCGCCTTCCTAGCAGGTTCGCCACACCCACGGGGGGTTGGGGCAAGGTACAGGTTTTCCAGCTGGGTGGGGACTCCCGGCCCCTAGAGGACCCCCTCTCTGACCCTGAGCAGCTTCTCAGGCCCCCTCAGGGGCCTGCAGGCCAGCCTCCCACCCCCCGGCCCCCTCCACCCCCTCCCCCTCCACCCCTTCCCCCTCCCCATTCTGGGCACTCGCCACGGCGCCCTGATCATCCCCCTGACCAGTCCCACAACCACCCTGCCACCCACCCTCCCTCCTCTGCACCTTCTGGTCAGCCCACTACCCCTCCTCCCCCACCCCCACCTCAAACAGGGCAAGACCATACCCCTCCCTCCCCGGCTGAGCAGCCCCGCCTCCCCCCCCCCCCAACACCAGCCCCCCCCTGCCACCCCGGGCCCTGTCACTGACCAGGCTGCTGCCACCCCCACCCAGCGCACCACAGCGGGGGGTGGCACGGCCAGGCCTGAGGTGGCTAGGGTGGTAGGCGGCTCCCAGGGGCAGCAGCCGCTCAGCCCTGCCACCCTGAGCCCTGACCCTGACCAGGCTGCTGCCACCCCCACCCAGCGCACCACAGCGGGGGGTGGCACGGCCAGGCCTGAGGTGGCTAGGGTGGTAGGCGGCTCCCAGGGGCAGCAGCCGCTCAGCCCTGCCACCCTGACCCCTGACCCTGACCAGGCTGCTGCCACCCCCACCCAGCGCACCACAGCGGGGGGTGGCACGGCCAGGCCTGAGGTGGCTAGGGTGGTAGGCGGCTCCCAGGGGCAGCAGCCGCTCAGCCCTGCCACCCTGAGCCCTGACCCTGACCAGGCTGCTGCCACCCCCACCCAGCGCACCACAGCGGGGGGTGGCACGGCCAGGCCTGAGGTGGCTAGGGTGGTAGGCGGCTCCCAGGGGCAGCAGCCGCTCAGCCCTGCCACCCTGAGCCCTGACCCTGACCAGGCTGCTGCCACCCCCACCCAGCGCACCACAGCGGGGGGTGGCACGGCCAGGCCTGAGGTGGCTAGGGTGGTAGGCGGCTCCCAGGGGCAGCAGCCGCTCAGCCCTGCCACCCTGAGCCCTGACCCTGACCAGGCTGCTGCCACCCCCACCCAGCGCACCACAGCGGGGGGTGGCACGGCCAGGCCTGAGGTGGCTAGGGTGGTAGGCGGCTCCCAGGGGCAGCAGCCGCTCAGCCCTGCCACCCTGAGCCCTGACCCTGACCAGGCTGCTGCCACCCCCACCCAGCGCACCACAGCGGGGGGTGGCACGGCCAGGCCTGAGGTGGCTAGGGTGGTAGGCGGCTCCCAGGGGCAGCAGCCGCTCAGCCCTGCCACCCTGAGCCCTGTCACTGACCAGGCTGCTGCCACCCCCACCCAGCGCACCACAGCGGGGGGTGGCACGGCCAGGCCTGAGGTGGCTAGGGTGGTAGGCGGCTCCCAGGGGCAGCAGCCGCTCAGCCCTGCCACCCTGAGCCCTGACCCTGACCAGGCTGCTGCCACCCCCACCCAGCGCACCACAGCGGGGGGTGGCACGGCCAGGCCTGAGGTGGCTAGGGTGGTAGGCGGCTCCCAGGGGCAGCAGCCGCTCAGCCCTGCCACCCTGAGCCCTGACCCTGACCAGGCTGCTGCCACCCCCACCCAGCGCACCACAGCGGGGGGTGGCACGGCCAGGCCTGAGGTGGCTAGGGTGGTAGGCGGCTCCCAGGGGCAGCAGCCGCTCAGCCCTGCCACCCTGAGCCCTGACCCTGACCAGGCTGCTGCCACCCCCACCCAGCGCACCACAGCGGGGGGTGGCACGGCCAGGCCTGAGGTGGCTAGGGTGGTAGGCGGCTCCCAGGGGCAGCAGCCGCTCAGCCCTGCCACCCTGAGCCCTGACCCTGACCAGGCTGCTGCCACCCCCACCCAGCGCACCACAGCGGGGGGTGGCACGGCCAGGCCTGAGGTGGCTAGGGTGGTAGGCGGCTCCCAGGGGCAGCAGCCGCTCAGCCCTGCCACCCTGAGCCCTGACCCTGACCAGGCTGCTGCCACCCCCACCCAGCGCACCACAGCGGGGGGTGGCACGGCCAGGCCTGAGGTGGCTAGGGTGGTAGGCGGCTCCCAGGGGCAGCAGCAGCAGCCGCTCAGCCCTGCCACCCTGAGCCCTGACCCTGACCAGGCTGCTGCCACCCCCACCCAGCGCACCACAGCGGGGGGTGGCACGGCCAGGCCTGAGGTGGCTAGGGTGGTAGGCGGCTCCCAGGGGCAGCAGCAGCAGCCGCTCAGCCCTGCCACCCTGAGCCCTGACCCTGACCAGGCTGCTGCCACCCCCACCCAGCGCACCACAGCGGGGGGTGGCACGGCCAGGCCTGAGGTGGCTAGGGTGGTAGGCGGCTCCCAGGGGCAGCAGCAGCAGTCGCTCAGCCCTGCCACCCTGAGCCCTGACCCTGACCAGGCTGCTGCCACCCCCACCCAGCGCACCACAGCGGGGGGTGGCACGGCCAGGCCTGACGTGGCTAGGGTGGTAGGCGGCTCCCAGGGGCAGCAGCAGCAGTCGCTCAGCCCTGCCACCCTGAGCCCTGAGCCTGACCAGGCTGCTGCCACCCCCACCCAGCGCACCACAGCGGGGGGTGGCACGGCCAGGCCTGAGGTGGCTAGGGTGGTAGGCGGCTCCCAGGGGCAGCAGCAGCAGTCGCTCAGCCCTGCCACCCTGAGCCCTGATCCTGACCAGGCTGCTGCCACCCCCACCCAGCGCACCACAGGGGGGGGTGGCACGGCCAGGCCTGAGGTGGCTAGGGTGGTAGGCGGCTCCCAGGGGCAGCAGCAGCAGTCGCTCAGCCCTGCCACCCTGAGCCCTGAGCCTGACCAGGCTGCTGCCACCCCCACCCAGCGCACCACAGCGGGGGGTGGCACGGCCAGGCCTGAGGTGGCTAGGGTGGTAGGCGGCTCCCAGGGGCAGCAGCAGAAGTCGCTCAGCCCTGCCACCCTGAGCCCTGACCCTGACCAGGCTGCTGCCACCCCCACCCAGCGCACCACAGCGGGGGGTGGCACGGCCAGGCCTGAGGTGGCTAGGGTGGTAGGCGGCTCCCAGGGGCAGCAGCAGCAGTCGCTCAGCCCTGCCACCCTGAGCCCTGACCCTGACCAGGCTGCTGCCACCCACACCCAGCGCACCACAGCGGGGGGTGGCACGGCCAGGCCTGAGGTGGCTAGGGTGGTAGGCGGCTCCCAGGGGCAGCAGCAGCAGTCGCTCAGCCCTGCCACCCTGAGCCCTGACCCTGACCAGGCTGCTGCCACCCCCACCCAGCGCACCACAGCGGGGGGTGGCACGGCCAGGCCTGAGGTGGCTAGGGTGGTAGGCGGCTCCCAGGGGCAGCAGCAGAAGTCGCTCAGCCCTGCCACCCTGAGCCCTGACCCTGATCATGTTACTATCACCCCCACCCAGCGCACCACAGCGGGGGGAGGCACGGCCAGGCCTGAGGTGGCTAGGGTGGTAGGCGGCTCCCAGGGGCAGCAGCAGCAGTCGCTCAGCCCTGCCACCCTGAGCCCTGACCCTGACCAGGCTGCTGCCACCCACACCCAGCGCACCACAGCGGGGGGTGGCACGGCCAGGCCTGAGGTGGCTAGGGTGGTAGGCGGCTCCCAGGGGCAGCAGCAGCAGTCGCTCAGCCCTGCCACCCTGAGCCCTGACCCTGACCAGGCTGCTGCCACCCCCACCCAGCGCACCACAGCGGGGGGTGGCACGGCCAGGCCTGAGGTGGCTAGGGTGGTAGGCGGCTCCCAGGGGCAGCAGCAGAAGTCGCTCAGCCCTGCCACCCTGAGCCCTGACCCTGATCATGTTACTATCACCCCCACCCAGCGCACCACAGCGGGGGGAGGCACGGCCAGGCCTGAGGTGGCTAGGGTTGTAGGCGGCTCCCAGGGGCAGCAGCAGCAGTCGCTCAGCCCTGCCACCCTGAGCCCTGACCCTGACCAGGCTGCTGCCACCCACACCCAGCGCACCACAGCGGGGGGTGGCACGGCCAGGCCTGAGGTGGCTAGGGTGGTAGGCGGCTCCCAGGGGCAGCAGCAGCAGTCGCTCAGCCCTGCCACCCTGAGCCCTGACCCTGACCAGGCTGCTGCCACCCCCACCCAGCGCACCACAGCGGGGGGTGGCACGGCCAGGCCTGAGGTGGCTAGGGTGGTAGGCGGCTCCCAGGGGCAGCAGCAGAAGTCGCTCAGCCCTGCCACCCTGAGCCCTGACCCTGATCATGTTACTATCACCCCCACCCAGCGCACCACAGCGGGGGGAGGCACGGCCAGGCCAGAGGCGGCCAGGGTGGAGCAGGTCTCGCGTGCTCAGCTAAAGCAGCAGCCTCACACCGCTGCCACCCCAAAACTTCCCACCGCAGCTAGAGGTGGCACGGCTTGGGTCGAGGGGGCTCGGGAGCTGCAGGTGGAGAGGTTGGCTTCCCGTAGCCCCAACCCCGGCTTTGAGGCGGGGATGGAGGCGGGGGTAGGAGCAAGGGCGGGGGAAGGAGCGGGTTCAGAGGTGGGAGGAGAGGAGGGGGCGGGGTCAGGCTCAGAGGTCAAGTCAGGGGCTACAGGGCGTGGGCTTAAAGGTTTGGGAATCCGCCCGTCCGCTCCCTCACGTGGGAGGCACCCCCGGTTTGTATGCTCTTGGGGCCCAGCTGTTACGGAGCGTCCCGGGGGCCAGTGGCTAGGCCCGTCATGGGCTGCCCAAGTTCCCTCAAGGGGTGTCACAGAGCAGCGGGGTTGGGGGATAGGAGTAGGGGTTGGGGTTACAGCTCGGTCTGCGGCGAGGGCCCGGGAGGGGTCTGAGGTTTGGGCTCGGCTTGGGGTTGGCTTTGGGGCGGTGGATGGGGCTGGAGCTGGTGCAGGGGCAGGGGCAGGGGCAGAGGCTGGGCCTGGGGTTGGGGCGGGGGCGGGGGCGGGGGCGGGGGCGGGGGCGGGGGCGGGGGCGGGGGCGGGGGCGGGGGCGGGGGCGGGGGCGGGGGCGGGGGCGGGGGCGGGGGCGGGGGATGGGGCTGGGGATGTGGTTGGGGCGGGAGCAGGAGCTACAGCTGGGGCCAAGGGTGAGGCTGGGGCCGGGGCTAGGCATGGGACTGGGGTTGCGGCTGCGGCTAAGGCTGGGGCTGCGGCTGCGGTTGGGGCTGGGGCTGGGACTGGGGATGTGGCTGGGGATGGGGCTGGGGCTGGGGCTGGGGCTGGGGCTGGGGCTGGGGCTAGGGCTGGGGCTGCGGCTGGGGCTGCGGCTGCGGCTGCGGCTGCACCGGGGATTGGAGCTACCCCGATGGCTCTGGACTGTCCCCGCCTTTCCCACCCCCTGATCCCTACCATTTCACCACCTTCCAGCCTACCGTCCACCACCTTCCAGCCCAAAGCCCCAGGGGCCTTTGTGGCCCGGACACATCTGCCTCCTTTTGTACCTGACCCCATGTGTCACCCCCCTCCTACCCCCCTACCTTTTGTGCAACCCTCTGCCCCCCCCCACCTCCCTTTGGCCAACCATCTTTCCTTTTCTCCTCTCTCCCTCCACCCTGAGGGACCCATCGCCATGAGCTCCCCTCCCAGCCCCCCCCTGTCAGCCTCCCCTCGCCTCCCTTGTCACTTGGGGCTGCTGGAGAAGGCCCTAACCAAGGGCGCGGTGCTAGCCTCCAGAGGCAAGGTTGCGGCCAAAAAGCTCAGAGCTGCCACAGCCAGGGGCCTAGTAGCGGCCGGGCAGTGGGTAGGTGGAGCCCCTTCCGGCAGCCCTCCCTCCCTCATGGACGCTGAGTTAGCGGACCCCGCCGCCCTGAGTGTTGGCTCCACCCTTCCCCTCCCAACGCAAGAAGTCAGTCCCTCGAGCTGGGTGGACAGCCGGCTTGTCTTTGCGCGAGGCCGGGCCGTAGAGCTCCATGGCAGTCAGCCTCCTCGCAGGTCTGTCAGCGTCGCTAGGGCCTCTCCGCGCCCTTCTCCGGATGACAGGAGGGCCGTTAGGGAGGAGCGTCAGCGGGAGGCTCAACGTTGGCCTAGGGGAGGCTCTACACAGCCAGCAGCCCAACAAGCCCAAGGTGGGCCTCGCCGACGCCGCTTTGGCATTCTTTCTTCAAGTTCTAGCTCTGATGAGAGGGAGGCTCAGCTTTGGCAGCGGCAAGCCGGCAGGCAGCGTGCTACCCACCTTGGCCGTGGGACCCCACACACGCTCCGCTACGGCCTGCTCAGCCCCACCACCAGCCTAGCCAGCTCGCAGGGGGCCTCTGCCAGCCCTGTAGTTGAGTCACCTTGCCCCCAAGAGGAGAGGCCCAGGGTGCCAAAGCGGCAGCAGCCAGAGCGAGTAGGTGTCCAGGATGAAGAGGGTCTGCCCTTCGGTCCTCTTCCCCCTCGGCCCCCCCTAGCCATCTATAGTCGTGAGCCCCGAGTCCGCCTTCGTCGCCCTGGGGCAAAGCTCGCTTGCATTGAGGCCACTTCCGTCCCTCCCCACCCCCTGTCAGGTCAGCCTTCTCCTCCTAGCCCAACCACCCTCCACGACACACGCGTAGCCCGCGCGGGGGCGAGCCAAGCTTAGCTATGCAACGCCCAGGTGTGGCTGCCAGGTTTATGGCGGTCACCCTCAACGTGCAGGGCCTAGCCCAACCGCACAAGCTTCAGGCTCTGCTAGACTGGGCCGCTGACAGCCCAGCGCAGGTTGTTTTCCTCCAAGAGTGCCACAAGGCGGAAAGCGTGTGGCAGTGGGCCGAAGCCCTCTCCGGGGCCAAGCCAGCCTGGCGTGGGCAGTGGTTCTACACTCCCGGCACCGGCAGCTCCCAGGGTTGCCTAGTGCTCGTGAAGCCCTCCACCCTCCTGAAGGGGTGCACCCAGGTGCAGCTGCAGGCAGAGGCGGCCCAGGGTCGGGTCCTGCGAGTGGACGGGGTTCTGGCTGGTAGGACTGTCTCCTTGGTGTGCGTGTATGCCCCAGCGCAACAGTCGGAGCGCTCCACGTTCTTTTCTGTTTGCCTCCCCGCCTGCCTTCCCCCAACTGCGGAGGGCCGCCTCATCATCATGGGGGGTAACTTCAATTGCATCCTCTCCCCTTGGGATAGGGTAGGGGTCCCGCAGGGCTCTCAGCACGGGGAGGCCTGGGTGGGTAGCCGGGGCCAGGGGGCAGAGCAGCTGAGGCAGCTGGTGACGGAGAGGGGCCTGGTGGACGCCTGGCGGCAGCTACGCCCCCCCTCTGCCAGGGACCTCACTCACTTCAGTGAGCGTTGGCAGACAGGCGCCCGCCTAGACCGGTGGTATGTCTCGGAGGGCCTAGCTCAGTGGCAGTTGGACAGCACCATCTTGGGGGTGCGGCCGGTGCCCACCGACCACCAGCCCGTCTCTGTCTCCCTGTGCCCTCCCGACCCCCCCCTCACTGCCCCCGCCCCCTGGCAGCTGCACACCGCCCACCTTGACGACCCTGAGCTGTTGGACTATCTCAAGGGGTACCTGCAGGCGGAGGACGCTCACCATGAGGCCGCCAGACAGCTGGGGACGCAGCCTAGGGACGGGCACAGGGCCAGGTGGGCCCGCATCAAGCAAGGCATGGCCCTGCGGGCCCAGCAATTCCTGCGGACCAAGCGCCGAGCAAGGCGTGACCTGCGGCAACGCAGGGAGAAGGCAGCCTTGGCTGCAAGGGCCCACCTCGTGCGCCAACTGCAGCAAGCAGAGCAGGTCGGCCAGGCAGAGGTGCTTGCAGCGCAGCACCTCGGTGAGACGACAGCCCTAGCCGGGGTGGGGGAGCGCGTGCAAGTGGCCCATCAGTCCCTGCTAGCCAGCGCTGTCCTGGACCAGTTGTATGGCGACCGCTCCTCCTTCTTTTTCTACCACCGCGACCAGCCTGCGCACACCCCCACCCTCATCTCCTCCCTTCAGCTCCCCGGGCAGCCCGGCTTGGCGGCCGACCTCACCACTCCAAACGGGGTGCGCTCAGCGTGCCAGGCTTTTGAACATCACTATTCAGCCGCCGCGCCTACCGGAGTCTACGCTGCAAAGGCCATCGACCCAGCCGCGCGCGCCACTCTGCTAAATTGCCTTACCTCCCGTCTCACCCCCGCTCAGGCCAGGGCTGCGGAAGGGCCTGGGGGAGATCCCATGCTCTCGGAGGAGGAGCTGGGTCGGGCCCTTCAAGGCAGTGCTCACAGCAAGGCCCCGGGGCTAGACGGGCTGCCCATGGAGGTGTACGACCGGCTTTGGCCTCAGCTGGTGGGCCCTTTGCGAGCCATGCTGAGAGAGGCTCTGACAGATACGAGCGACCCAGCCCCCCTGGCTGAGTTCCTCACTGGGGTCATTACCCTGGTGCCCAAGGCTGGCAAGCCTAGAGACCAGGTGGCGGGGTACCGCCCCATCACGCTGCTCAACTGCGATGTGCGGCTGGTGGCCCGGGCCCTAGAGGACAGGCTGCAGCTGCCGCTGGACCTGCTGGTGTCTCCTTCCCAGTCAGCTTTCATCCTGGGGAGGGACATCAACGACAGCGTGCAGTTCCACCTAGGCTTGCTGGAGTGGCAGAACTCAGCCGGAAGGCTAGAATGTTATTCAAACAAAACAGCGCCCACCCGTCTATCGACGACCTACTCCCAGAGACAGACACGACCAACGCGGAGGTAAGGGAGGCGGTGCAAGCACGCCAGGGCGACGGCACAACCGAAAATCACGTGCAAGCCGCGCTCGCCCAGCTGACCAACTCTTACCGCGACCAAATCCACAAGCTAGACGACGACGATTCCGCACTTGCCATTGCACAGGCGCGTCTCAGAATGCAACACCTCATCAGCACTCAACCCAAAAAAGCCAACAAATACATACTACGCCCTTCTCGCACCGACCACAAAGGACTGCAGGCACTAACCGACCCCGATACCAAGAACACCTGCACCGCCCCGGCCGACCTTAACCGGATTATCACCGCCGCCTATAGACATAAGCTCACGCCGCCGACTCCCAAAACAGGCCACTACACAAACACACAGACCAGAAATTACCCCTGGACCCGCCCCAAAGCCATGGACCCCTTCACGTTGCACACCTGCCAAAATATACACTGGTTGCACACAGCCATCATGGACAAAGCAGGATTTCAAGAATGCATCAGCAGACTATCAGGGGGCAAAGCGCCTGGCCCAGACAGCATTGAAAACGAGATCATCAAGATGCTGCCATGGGAGATGAGGGACACCATACACCAATTGTTCATCATCATGTGGGCCACTGGCTGCACACCCACAACATGGAAAACCAGCGACACCTGCCTGCTCTACAAGGACAAGGGCCAAGAAACAGACCTCAACGCCTACAGACCTGTTGGGCTGGCCAATACCATCTACAAACTCTGGACCAGCCTCATAACCAAGGCGTTGTACGAGTACGCTGAGGCTAACGGGATGTTAAGTAACTGCCAAGCAGGATTCCGCTCCCATAGGGACACCACACAACAGCTCCAAATGCTGGTCATGGCCCTCGAAGACGCCAAGCTAGCCAAAGTAGATATCTATGCGCTACTGGTCGACTTCACTAGCGCCTTCAACACCACCTGCCAAGACAAACTGCTATGGATCATGCACGACCTTGGCTTTCCAACCGACGCCACAGACGCGGTGAAGGACCTGTACACGGGCGCTACAACGCGCTTCAGAACTCCCTACGGCCCCACCGACCCGGTACCTGTAGACCGGGGCACCATCCAGGGCGACTCACTCTCACCCTTCCTGTTCCTCATCTACATCGAACCCTTATTGCGCTGGCTCCAAGTAGGAGCGAGGGGATACAAATTTACATCCGACACAACCGACAGCGCCGGGCGATTTACAATCGGCAGCATCGACTACGCAGATGACATCGCTATCCTATGCAACTCGATCAGCAACATACGCTGCCAGGCAGACAAGCTCTCCGCCTACTCGGATTGGGGCCACCTCATCGTATCCCACAGCAAAACCCTCGCCACAGCGGCGCTCCACAAAGCGCACCAATCCGGCAGATGCAGCACCATGGCAGAAGCGGACAAGCAAGCCCGTAGAGAACTGCAAGCCGTAACGCTACAAGGGAAACCTGTCACCTACCTCAAACCGACCTCCCCCTTCACTTACCTTGGCGTCTTACTTACCATGACGCTCAACTGGAAACCACAACACATAGCCATGATGACACAACTCAGACAGAAGCTAGAAAGACTACGACGCTCATTCGCTAGCGCCAGACAAGCCATCCACATCATCAAGACAGCCATCATCCCCAGTCTGGCCTATAGCTTCTGCGTAGCCCCATGCACACCGGGAGACCTAGACCTCTACGACAGAGCAATTAACCAATGTGTTAAGAAAAAACTCAGACTCCCACTAGGCACACCCAATGCCGTTGTCAGGGAGGACATCGACAAGCTCGGTCTTGGCATCAGCTCAACAGCCAAAGAATACCATACCAGAAACACTACAGCCCTCCTACACAGCCTCCAGTCCACAGACACCACACATGCCCACATAACCAGATGCATGCTACACAAACAGATTACTTGGCTCTACGCTCAAGCTGCCAAGCATGGACACCGCATGTTAATTATGCTGCGACACACCCTACGAGCCAGACAACTCCTACATGCAACCACGGCGCAGCTCACTGCCACCCAGGAAGGACAGGAACTCTACCCTAAGGAAACCAAACTGCTTGGACAACTCATCACACAGAATACCAGCCCCCTCCCACTCGACATAGTTAGTGCTTGCATGACGTGCCTCAAAAGCTTGGGCATCCGACATGCCACAGAGCTCCAACACACCATCGCTGGCCATACCTACATCATATCCGGACAGATGCTTAAAGAACGCTTCCACAACAAAGTCCAACAAAAACACTATATCGCCCTCAACAGACTAACGACCATGGCCACCCAGGACAGATGCCCAACCACAACAGAAGCGAAAGACATCGCAGCCAAACGAGACACCACCCTAGACCTGCCCGCTGCGCAAAGACTCATTAAACCATGGGCCGCGGGTCTGACGGAGCTTGCACCAACCGACGTCGAGGAAGACACAAAACACCGCTACGCTGATATCAGGGCGTACGTGACTGCCAAGAAGCCCACACCGACCGAAGCGACGCACGTGACCGCAACACAACCACCCGCAGCCCAACCACCCGCAGCCCAGGAGGCAATCAAGAGTAGCTCCCGGCTGCTAAGGCGAGAGAACAGGGAAACCCAATCGCCCCCAACGAAACCCGCCCGACCCAAGGCGGGCACGAAACGGAACACAGAGGGCAGACAGATACAAACCATCCCGGAGGATATAGTGCACATAATAGGCCTCGACCTCCCAGGGCTCTCCAGCTGGAAGGTGGATAAAGCCTGCCGTTGTAAACCCAAGGACCTAGGCAGCATACTAGGGGCCATGTACGGCCACCAAGAGGCCATCACCAGCATAGATGGATGGCAATGGGACGGCATCAACAAAGAAAGCTACTACAAGGTGCATTGGAAGCCCACAATCATAGATAAATGGGCATTACCACTATGTGCAGAAGAAGGCTATACACCCTCACACACAGAACCCATCAGCAGGGAAGAGGCTATAGACGTATGCACATGTGAGCTATGCTGGCTACCAAGAGGAGACAGCCCAACGTGCCACAACTGCAAGAGGGCCTACCACCCAGCCTGCCTTGAGGAAGCCTTCCTGTCGGGACACAAAGAATCAGGCCACTGGCTGTGCCCAATATGCAAGTTTGGCAGCAACGAGTTCAAAACGACTATGCGTCTGTCAGCGCACTCGGACCTTATACGAGTTCACTGGCGCCCCACCCTCGAACCGGCACCTCTCATCACGGCACACCTGGACTACCTGGCGCGACGCGGTGACTATGAAGAGGAGAATAAGAGGATACAAGAAACTAGATACGCGCGGCCCGATACGAAGCTACCAAGCCACACCCGGCAGGGACTGCCGGACCCGCACACCTGGCTACCCCGGTGCAACAACCTTCACTCGAAGGCCGCCTTCCACACGTACCCCATCAACCCGCAGACGGACATCGTCGGGACGGGCAAATGCGAAACCTTCCTCCAACTGCACCCCCACATGACCACCCCCGCGATGAACCTCAGCACGGGAGAGCCCATCATGCCCAAGCACGACCTAGTGCAACATGTAACGGTCCACGACGAGTCGGGCCGCACAATAGGCCTCCTAACCAAACAACAACACCAACACCTACACGCTTGGCTACAACACACACCACACACACGCAACCTGGCCACAGAACTGGTGGCCCTCCTCAGGAGACAGGACACACAGAGCAGCCGCCACCCCATGAGACTGGCACAAGACAAAGCCCTCAACACCCTACACACCACACGAAGCTTTCCAAGTACCGTCCAAAGGTGGGCTGATCCACTCACAGTTAGACCAGAAACCACTACCTATTGGAGCCCCGACATCAACGACACGGCCTTTGGGGCACACCACAACTGCCTACTTGTACGTCACACTGGGCTATCCACATGGAACGTACCAGCCGATGATGCGGTGGCCCTGAAATGCGTCAACCATGCTATACACTCAGCACACCAGGAGGAGGCCATGGCCACCATTATGCTGATCCCTGGTAAGAAGGGCATCTCGTACCCCAAACACATTGACACCCTGAGACGCTACCCAGAGTACTGTCAGCACTTGGCCAGCATACCCCTCAACAATACCAACTGCTCCAAACTTGGCAAACACGCCACCCTCCACGTTTACGTCATATGGAATGCAGCAGGGCAACTACTCACCACCAAAGGCAACCCACAAGGATGGATGGCTAGCACAGCCACTGCCCTACACCCGGACGGGGAGACACACCCTCTCCTTCGCAGACCACACAATCAAAAACAGCCAGCCACCCTCCCCAGTGGCCACAAACAGCACCTCCGCCTCCCGCTGGACAGGGCTCTACCCACGCTGGGGCACACACGCAGCCAACACCAGCTCACGCACCACTCCACCACGCTACCGCGGATGGCCATCACCGAATGGACCACGATAGCGTACACCGACGGCAGCTGCATTAAGACATCCGAGCCAGACCCGGCGCGCGTCGGGGCGGGGGTCTATATTCCGGAAAGCAACGCCCTACTTACCATTGCGATGAACGACCCAGAGAACAACACCATCAACAAGGCAGAACTCACAGCGATACACGCGGCACTGAAAGCGGGAGCCAGACGCATCGCCACCGACAGCCTATGCTCTCTCTACCAGATCCGCCGAGCCCTGGCTAACCCGATGTCCCTCATCAATCATAGACACAACGACATCCTGATGGACATCGCCACCCTCATCATCGACAGCCCCGTCACGACCCAATTCTACAAGGTCCGGGCCCACTCGGGCATCATCGGCAATGAAGGCGCTGATGCCCTTGCTAAACACGCAGCGCTACACCCGGAGCAGGCAAACACACTTGAGTACCACCCGACCACACCCAAGGAGAGGGGTATCTGGCTAAACAACGGGACTGACGGCGAAAACCTCGCCCCACTGCCGGACTGCCGACACAGCGTACGAGCACACATGCACAGCAAGCACAAGCTAGGTCTCGCCAACCAAGACAGCATTTACTACCAGATGACCCAAGATATCACCAAAGCCGCGGCAAAAGGAGCGGGCGAAAGAGTGATGACCGATGCGACCATCTCCATCCCCGCGCAAAGGACCGCCCTACTCTACCGTACCGGAGGACTATACAACCAAAAACTAGCTATGCGCTGGAAGCAGGCGACAGACGACCGCTGCCCCCTCTGTGGGGAGGCCGACAGTGCCACACACCTGCTCTCGGGCTGCAGCGAGACCCTGCCACTCGTGCAAGAAAGGCACAACGGAGCTGGCCGCCTCATCGCCAAAGCCATCAGCAAAGGAACCCTGGGCGGATGCATCCGGTTTGCGGACACCGGCAGCTGGGAGAAGGGCGCTAGAGAAAACCTTGACCTCCCTAACGACACACTACACACCACGCTACGGGCACTCGGCATGAAACCAACAGCGACCAAAAACACTACAAGACCGGACATAATCATGGTGACGCCTCAAAAGAAGACGGGCAAACGCGGCAAAGCCACTAAACGGATCACCATCATAGAAATCAAATACTGTGCGGACTCGAGGTGGATGGAACAACTCGACAAGGCCCTGAACCAACACACAAAATTGGCACACACCATGCGCAAGATAGGCCACATGGTTGAGATCAGACCAATCCTACTGGGTATAGGCGGTATTACCTATGAAACACACACACGTCAACACCTCATAGCCCTTGGGGTCACTCAAACCAACGCCACAAAGCTACTAAACAAGCTCACGAGACATGCGGCAGAAGCAGCCCACACCATTGCCAAAACAAGCTATAGACATAGAGCTACTAGAAAGGGGGGGGGTTAGGGGGTAGGTTACTTCTTGAGCTTGATGGTGGGAGCAGGCCGCGCCCCAGGCGGCTGCTCCTCCCTTAATGCACGCCGGTGAATACCGGCGTAGTCTTCTTCTTCTTCTTCTTTCTTCTTGCTGGAGTGGCTCCAGCAGCGGCACAGCCCTGCCTGGCTTCTCTTGCTGGACCTGGCAGGGGCCTATGACAACGTTTCCTGGAGCCTGCTCCAGGACACGCTAGTGGCCATGGGGTTCAGCCAGCAGGGGCACGTGCGCTGGGCGCAGCTGCTGCACCGGGGGGCCACCAGCCAGGTGCTCGTCAACGGCTACCTCACCGACAGCTTCCCCTTGGCCTCTGGGCTTCTACAGGGCAGTGGGGCTTCCCCGTTGTACTGGTGTGTGGTGTTGCAACCGCTCGTTAGCTACCTCAGCTCGCTCCAGCGGGCGGGTCGCATCACCACCCACGCTATTCCCACTAGTCCCCTGGCCATGCACGCTGCCACCCTGACCCCCGCGCTTCCCACCAAGGAGTACGCGGACGACCTCACCATCCTGGTGGCGGATCGGGTCAAGGACGGGGAAGTGGTGGTGGAGGCCTTGGTGCGGTTCCGCGCCGCAGGCGGCCCAGCGCTGAGCGTGAGCAAGAGCGTGGCCCTGCCGTGCGTCCAACCAGTGACCGGTCAGAGCGAGCCAGAGGCCCTGGGGGCGGAGGGAGCAGGGTTAGCTAGGGTGGGAGGGGAGGGAGGGGGAAGGGGAGGAGCTAAGGAAGGGGAGAGGGGAAGGGTAGAGGCGGGGGCAGGGGCAGGGGCAGGGGCAGGGGCAGGGGCAGGGGCAGGGGCAGGGGCAGGGGCAGGGGCAGGGGCAGGGGCAGGGGCAGGGGCAGGGGCAGGGGCAGGGGCAGGGGCAGGGGCAGGGATAGGGGCAGGGGCAGGGGCAGGGGCAGGGGCAGGGGCAGGGGCAGGGGCAGGGGCAGGGGGGGTCATCCGCGCCGCGCCGCCGGGGTTGGTGGTGCGCCACCTGGGGGTCCCCCTAGGGGCGACCTCTTACGCTGCCACAGGAGAGGCCGCCTATGGTGGTGCTGCAGCTGCCATCACAGCGGCCTCCCTCCCTTGGCAGCCCCTGGGCCTCAACCTGCTTGGAAGGGTACAGGTGGCTCAGCAGTGCCTGGCCAGTAAGGTCATCTACCAGATGGCCGCCGTGCAACCTCCCACAGCCTTGGCGCAGGCCATGGCCCTTGCCATCAAACGCTTTGTTGCTGCGTCAGACCTTCCCCAGGAGCGCAGCCCCAACAGCAACCGCCTGTAAAAAAAAAAAAAAAAAAAAAGAAAAAAAAAAAAAAAAAAGACTACTCCCCCCGAAGCTTCAGGGGGCGTGCACTAAGGAACCGCGCGCCGCTTCTGGTCTTTCACACCATGGGAGGGGCCCCCGCGGGCTGACGTATGCCTAAAGGGCGCTCTCACAGCACGACACGCCCCGGCTCGGAAACGTGTCTACCCTCCTGAGCTTCATAGGAAATTAGCCTACTCCACTCCAGCTCCCACCCCGCACGATGGCGGGCACTGCCCTCAAGAGAGATCGATTACGCCAAATATTTCTGGCCCCTTGCGGGTGTCGATCCCCCGGCCTCTCGCAAGAAGAGGGAGGTTTGTAGCTACTGAACCACACCTGCTGCATGGGGTGCTACTGGCTTCGGGTCCTAACCCGGTTGATACCGCCTGTACCCTAGCGAGGCCATCTGCGTGATGCCCCGGCGGGAGGGAGGGGTGGGGCTCCCAGGCCTAGGGGTCATCAGCACAGCCATGCGGGCGAAGATGTTAGCCCAGCTTTGGTCGCCCCGGGTGCGCCCTTGGCAACCCCTTACCCACAGCCTTCTGGCAGACCCCAGCCACGGCCTCAGCACCTGGGTCATCACAGACCCCAGCGCCCCTCCCTCGCGCAATATCACCCCGCGGCTGCAAGCTCACGTGGCCGCCTTGGCCCAACTTCGTCTGTTCCGGGTGGTACCCCCAGAGAGTCAATCCTTCTACTCGGTGATGGCGGAACCGTTGTGGTTCAACCCTCTGATCCGCCTGATCCCTTCTGCTAGGCAGGAGGCAGAGGGCCAGGGTTGGACCCATGTCCGCCACGTGCGGGAGGCCCTTCAGCGGCAGTCTCAGCACGAGGGTGTCACCCGGTGGGCTGCAGACCTGGTTAGAGCCTGTCTCCCGGAGCCCTGGCAACAGTGGGTGGACCTACGTGACCCCCCCCCGCCTGATTGGGAATGCCTGAGGGTGGGGCCCGGGGTGGGGTTCGTGGCTCGGTGCCACCCAGCGCTCCATCCCTCCCACTGGGTGGCCCCCAACGGGCGGCTCTTCCCCCTTAACCCCACGGGTCAGGGGCCCCTGGGGACGTTCCAGGTGGTGGAGGGGGCAGTCTGGGAGCCGGCTGCGGTGGCCCGCCTGAACAAGCCCAACTACCTCTTGACACCGGAGGAGCGAGCTATCCACCTCCGTCCTCTGCCTGCAGGGCGCCTGGGCGGGCAAGGGCAGGAGGGTGGTCAGGGCCAGGGGCAGGTGGGGGAAGCTAGGGGGGGGGGGAGGGGCAGAGGCAGGGGAGGGAGCGGGGGTAGGGACAGGGGTGGGGGGCGGGGAGGGGGTGGAGCAGGAGGGCAAGGTGGAGCCCCAGCGCATGAGGCCGGGCCCCCTCCCTGGCCCAAGGAGGAGTGGCTCCTAGGCCCCTGGGCCCACCTGCAGCTGGATCCCCAGGTGTGGGGCTTGGGCAC
>JASKMD010000020.1:4161519-4199790 GCA_030144725.1 Haematococcus lacustris | reverse complement strand
ACCCCCACCCCCATCCCCACCCCCACCCCCACCCCCACCCCCACCCCCACCCCCACCCCCACACTCACCCCCACCCCCACACTCACCGCCACCCCCGCCACCCCCCTACTCCACCGCCACCGCCACCCCCACCCCCACCCCCACCCCCACCCCCACCCCCACCCCCACCCCCACCCCCACCCGCCACCCCCACCCCCACCCCCACCCCCACCCCCACCCCCACCCCCACCCCCACCCCCACCCCCACCCCCACCCCCACCCCCACCCCCGCCCCCACCCCCACCCCCCGCCCCCACCCCCACCCCCACCGCCACCCCCCACCCCCACCCCCACACACACCCCCACCCCCACCCCCACCCCCACCCCCACCCCCACCCCCACCCCCACCCCCACCCCCACCCCCACCCCCACCCCCACCCCCACCCCCACCCCCACCCCCACCCCCACCCCCACCCCCACCCCCACCCCCACCCCCACCCCCACCCCCACCCCCACCCCCACCCCCACCCCCACCCCCACCCCCACCCCCACCCCCACCCCCACCCCCACCCCCACCCCCCACCCCCACCCCCACCCCCACCCCCACCCCCACCCCCACCCCCACCCCCACCCCCCCACCCCCACCCCCACCCCCACCCCCCCCACCCCCACCCCCACCCCCACCCCCACCCCCACCCCCACCCCCACCCCCACCCCCACCCCCACCCCCACCCCCACCCCCTACTCCACCCCCACCCCCACCCCCACCCCCACCCCCACCCCCACCCCCACCCCCACCCCCACCCCCACCCCCACCCCCACCCCCACCCCCACCCCCACCCCCACCCCCACCTCTACCCCCACCCCCACCCCCAACCCCACCCCCATCCATCCGGCTCCCTCCTGGGCTCACCTCCCTTTTGGCTCCGGTCGTGCCCCTACACTGCCACGTCCTCGTCCTACAGGCCTCCGCCTAGCCACCCACAATGTCTCCGGCCTCACTTCCATCTCAGCCGTTTTCACCCTCGTTAAAACCTGGGTTGACGAAGGCCTAGACATTATCTGCCTACAAGAGACCTGGATAGGACGTCCTACCGCCCATGGCTCCATTTCCCAACAACAAGCTGGCCTATGGTTGAACCAAGCCACTTCTGCCCTACATTCCCCCCCTTTTCACACCTTCTGGGCCAACAACCACTCCTCCCATTCCCATGCAGGGGTAGCCATCCTTGTCCGCAGTGACCTCCCCATAACCCTCTCTAACCACTCAGCCCTCCCCTGCGGTCGCCTTCAGTCCCTCTCTATCTCTTGGGCCGGTCATTCCTTTTTGCTACTCAACTCCTACTGGCCAAGCACAGGAGCTGTAGACCGCGCCACCTTCCTCACCCAAACCCTTGCCCCCCTTCTCCTTCCCTCATCCCTACCCCTCTGCCTTGTTGGGGACTTCAACTTCACCCCCTCTCCCCAACCTTGATAGGTTACCCTCCTGCCACACCACTACCCTTTCGGACAATGCTACCACCACCCTCCTCTCATCCCTCCTCCCATCCCACTCTGACATCTACCGCCAACACCATCCTACAGGCAGAAGCTTCACCTTTCACAGGGGCCATCACCACCTAGCCCGCCTTGACCGCATCTACCTTCCTCCCCAACTCTCGACCTTCTCCCACTCAGCCTCATGTCACTTTTCCCCCCGAGGCGATCACCACGCAGTCTCCTTTCTTCTCCTCCCCGCCTCTCCCCTACAACCCAGAGGCCCAGGGCGACACCCCATCCCTTGCTCCATGGCTACCAACCCTACCGCCAGCCCCCATCTTACTCTTTGGGCCCGTAAAGCAGTCACCTTTGGCCTCACCCTCTCTTCAGCGGATCTCATCTCATGGTGGCCTACCCTACAGAAAGCCTTCAAAACCTTTGCCCACACCCTCCTCCCCCTCACTAAAGAGCACGATCACAGAGCTCTCGTTACCCTCAACACCACCCACCACGACCTTACCCTTGCCCATTCCGCTGTGGCCACAGCTCTCCCTGACACCCTTCCTCATGCCTTAAACCTGGTGGCCCAAGCCTTCACCTCATTCAGGCAAGCGCACTCAGCTTCTACCTCTCACCTTACCCGCGACGCGCACTCCACCTGGCTCCACCATAGAGAACAACCCTCCCCCCTCCTCACCTCCCTCATCCACCCACCGACCACCCCTACTTCATCCCCTCTCTCCGTTCTCCTGGAGGCGAATACCTCACCTCTAACAGATCCATTGCTACAGCTCTCGGCGCCCACTTCTCGCGGGTCAGCGCTCAACCTCTTACCAACCCACATGCCCAACGAGCGGTTATCACAGCCCTTCAGCTTGAGCTTACTAAAGGCACAGTCCACCTTATCCCCCCCACCCTTGCTGGGTTAGCCGGAGCGGCAGACATCACAGTGGCTGAAGTCCTCACAGCCCTCACCTCCTGCCCCTCGACATCCTCCCCTGGCCCTGACGGCTTACCCTACAACCTTTGGCGCGTCGACGGTGACTGCTGGGCTCCACTGATAGCCAAGCTCTTCACTGCTATCGGCACCACTGGAACCCTCCCCACCGGTTTCAACAGAGGTACCATTACCCCCATCCCCAAACCTTCAGCTCCCAACCTCTCTAACCCTACCTCTTATCGCCCCATCACCCTCCTCCCCTCTCTTTACCGTCTCCTCGCCAAAATCTTGGCAGCCAGGTTCGGGAAAGCCATGGCCCCAGCCATCGGCAGGGAACAATCTGCCTTCCTCCCCGGTCGTCGGATAGAGGATAACATCAACACCACCTCCCTTCTTCCCCACGCCCTCCAGAGTCAAGGGCTCTCAGCAGCCAACATCTACCTCGACATAGCCAAAGCCTTTGACACCGTAGACCGCCCCTTCCTCTACACCCTCATGCACACCTTGGGAGCCTCGGACGGGATGGTTAATTGGGCTCGGATCCTCCTTCACAACACCCAGGCTGTTACCCACGTCAACGGCACAGACTCACCCCTTTTCACCTGGTCCGCGGGCGTCCGACAAGGCTGCCCCCTCTCACCCCTCCTTTACCTCTTTGTGGCTCAAGGGTTCGCCTCCTGGCTCATCTCCCACCCACAGCTAGGCGTGCGGATCGGAGGCTCTCGGCTGGTCTGCACTTTCTTCGCTGACGATACCCAGATTCACCAAGGCGACCTCACAGACCCTGCCCTCTCCACCCTCTCCCTTGCTCTCACTACCTTTGGAGACGCTTCGGGGCAACGGGTAAATACAGACAAATCCTCTGCTGTCCTCATTGGCGTCCCCCTCCCCTCTCCCCCCACCCATCTGGCTGGCATCCCTGTCCATCACTCCGCCACTTCCCTTGGCATCCAACAGGCCAACCCTACCCTCTCTTCCCCCACCCCTCGCCACACCAGAGCCACCCGAGCCTCTCTTAGACCTCCAAACACCCTCTCCCCTCACCCCGACCCAGCTACCTCCTCAGCCTGGGAGGAGCGCCTGAGGCAAGCCACCAAACACCTCCACCGTCTCAACGGCCTCCCCCTCTCTACCATGGGCAAGGGCATCGCCTCCTCCACCTATGCCCTTAGCACCTTCCTCTACCACGCCGAATTCTCGGGCCTACCACCTACTCTCCCTACCTTCACCCATACTCTCTACCGCATTGTGGTCAAGAACCTCCCTTACCCCCTAGCCATGGGCCGTCCTGCTGACGGAGGTTTTGGCCTCCTACCTCTAAGAGAACACATCCAGGCTCGGCACGCCGCCATGGCTACACGGCTTCTACACCACCTCATCAATGACCACGCCTACTCCACCCTTCCCTCCCCGTCTCCCCCCCACCAGCCAATCCCACCCTTCACCCCCCCCCCATTACCCGCCCTACACCTACCCGCCCCTTCCTCTCTTTTATCCTTACCTTCCTTTCCAAACTCTACCACACCCTTCTCTCCCTCTTCTCCCGCTTTTTCACCCCCCTTCTCTCCTCCAGCCTACCACCTAGCCCCTCCCGGGACAGCCCCTCCCACCCTACCCAGCCTTCTCCTCCAACCCCAACACCCTCCCCCCTTCACCAACCCCCCCAACCCCCTCTCAATCATCCCCTTCATGGATCCCCCTAGCAGCCACCCTCCTCACCCACGCCTGTCCCTCTCTCCACCCTGCTCATACCCTACTTCTCTCTACCCAAGCCACCGTTCCTGACATTACTCGAGGCATCATAGGGCTCCCTCCCTCCACCAACCCCACCTCCTCCCCCAAGGCATCATTACCCTCATGTGCCAAGCCCTCCAAGCCCTCGGCCCTTTATCCCTTCCCGCTACCTCTCCCAACCAACCCCTCCCAGTTACACCAGTCCCCCTCCAACACCTTACCTCCCTCTCTTGGTCCTCACCCACCACCTCTACCCCTCGGGTCTTCCCCACCCTCATTGGGACCCCTGTGAGGGTCTTCACCTCCATGCTCACCCCCCACATCACCTCCGCCCGCAAGCAGGCCCACCTCTCTTACATCACCCAAGCTCTATCCACACCTCACCCACCTACCACTCGAGCGCTAGCCCTTCAAGCTTTCACTACCAACCTTAACAAAGCCTGGAAGGTTCCTTGTTCCAACCTCCTTAAAGAGACCCTTTGGCGCTTGAGCATCAATGCCATCCCTGGGAGCCGCATCACCCCCTGGTCTTGCCCTTGCGACCCCTCTCACCATCCCCGTCACAGCCGCCAACACAGCTTCTGGAGTTGCCCCATCGCCGTTACCATTAGACAACAGCTCTCCCTCAGCCTCGGCACCCAAGTTCACCAATCCTCCCTCTGGTGCCTCATCCCCCCCACCCCTACCTTCCCTCCTTCCCTCTGGAGCCTGGTTTGCATGGCTGCCCTTGATGCGATGGACTTTGGCCGTCGCCGTCTCTGGGCTCTCACCCATCACCCCACCACTCAAGCGACCGCTCCTACCACCCTTTCCCCCATTTCTGCAGCCAGCCAGCTTGCTATCTCTACCTTTTGGCTTCACCTACAAGACTTCACCCTAGCCCATCCCAACCCTCCTGGCTGGAACCTCCCCCATCCCCATCCCTTCATCTCTACTCAAGACGGATCCCTTAGTGTCACTTTCCCGGTTACTCCTCCTAGTCCCTCTGACTCCTAACGTGTTTCACTCCCCTCTCCTTCCTAGCCCTCCTAGCTTTTGCGTCCTTTCTAGCCCTCCAACCTTTTGCGCCCCTAGCTCCTCCGCTTCTCTGGCTTCTCCGCTTCTCGAGGTCTCTCCCCCGCTCCCTTCAGCTCCCTTCCCCTTCCTTCCTGAGTTCTTTCTCTCCTAGGTAGTTCCCCTTCTCTTTCCCTTTTTCTCTGTTCTCTCCTTAGTCTTTTACCTTTGGAGGTTGGCTTGTATCCACCCGAGCCCTACCTCCTTAGTGTAACAACTACTACTACCACATTTGCGGCCTTAGCGCATCACCGCGTGGTGGTGTTGTCCATGAAAGGGGCGTAGGAATCGTTTGAGAAGAGGATACACGGCTAATGACCACCACCGTTGTCTTCATTACATCTTGACCATTCACAGCTTACAAATCACGTTGTTTTTTGCATTCACAGCTTACAAATCACGTTGTTTTTATTAATCACGTTGTTTCTTGAAAGCTTTTGCTAATACAAGACTGAACTGCCACACACCTACATCCTGCTGCTGCTGTCCATGCACTGCTCATGCACTACAGCCTGCTGCTCTTGCTGCTGCTCATGCACTACAACACACCTACATCCTGCTGCTGCTGCTGCTCATGCACTGCAGCACATGCACTCCAGCCTGCTGCTGCTGCTACCTGCACTGCCACACACCTACAGCCTGCTGCTGCCACACACCTACAGCCTGCTACTGCTGCCCATCCACTGCTGCTGCTGTCCTTGCACTGCTGCTCATACACTACAGCCTGCTGCTGCTGCTGCTGCTCATGCACTGTACTACATTCACTGCAGCCTGCAGGGCAGGGCAGGGCAGGGCAGGGCTGGGAGGGGGTGGGGCAGGGCTGGGTAGGGCAGGGAGGGGCAACACAAGGCTGGGAGGGGGTTGGGCAGGGCTGGGCAGGGAGGGGCAACGCAAGGCTGGGAGGGGGTTGGGCAGGGCTGGGAGGGGGTTGGGCAGGGCTGGGCAGGGAGGGGAGGGGCAATGCAAGGCTGGAAGGGGGTGGAGAAGGGCTGGGAGGGGGTGGGACAGGGCTGGGCAGGGAGGGGAGGGGCAACGTAAGGCTGGGAGGGGGTGGGGCAGGGCTGAGATGGGGTGGGGCAGGGCTGGGAGGGGGTGGGGCAGGGTTATGCAGGGAGGGAAGGGGCAACGCAAGGCTGGGAGGTGGTGGGGCAGGGCTGGGAGGGGGTGGGGCAGGGCTGGGAGGTGGTGGGGCAGGACTGGGTAGGGAGGGGAGGGGAGGGGCAACGCAAGGCTGGGAGGGGGTCGGGCAGGGCTGGGCTGAGGCGGCGAGGGGCAACGTAAGGATGGGCTGCGGTGGGGCAGGGCTGGGCTGGGGTGGGGCAGGGCTAAAAGGGGGTGGGGCAGGGCCGGGCAGGGAGGGGAGGGGCAATGCAAGGCTGGGAGGGGTGGGGCAGGGCTGGGTATCGAACCATGAACATATCGAACCATGAACACCTGCCATGGAGACACCTCCACCAAACAAGGAGAAGTAGTGCCGCATGAGACCGATGTCATACAAAGTATGAATCTGGAACTGACTGCTAGGCCAACAAAAGAAGTGCACACTCCTTGCAGCCAGTGCACTGCCAAACAGTTAGCGAAAAGCAATGATGAAGATCGATGTACTCCACCTCCTCATGTCTCTCCACTTGCTGCAATGGTGACAGTCCAGCTGAGCTTGCTGCATGCTGTGCCGCATGCTGCTCCCAAGGTAGATCAAGTTGCTCCTGCATGGCAGCCTGTAGGGCTGCTCTCTTGCTTGTGAGAAGCTGCTCATGTGCAGGAGCTGAGGCGGCATAGTCAAACCGACGCTGTGTCTCATTCTGACGGGCTGCAGTGTCAGAACGCTCCTTGCTGATAGCCCACTTGACCCAGCCCTTTGTTGGGGCTGGGGCTGGTCGTCGTATGCAAGCATATCAGGCATGTATAGCTCAGCTGCCCCAGGTGCCCACTGTCCCCATCCCGCCACCCGTTGCCCAACACGACCAGCATGCTTCTTGGCAGGTCGGGGCTGCTCTTGTGCTGACGGTGGATGCTTTCAAATGCTGTCCGCCCTTCATCCTTCTGCGGAGAGCTCGGGAAAACAGGCATGACCCAAATGAGCCATCGCCGCGGCGGGATGAAATCCATCAGCGGTTACGGGCTGCTCGCTGCTCGTTTCTGCTGAGGTTTCTGCTGTGGCTGGGCTTGTCGCATCTAGCGTGGTGGCAATTGATGCTGGCAGCGCTGCGGCCCACGCTGCACAACCTAGCAATAGCAGTGTAATCATTCCTAGCACGCGTGCGGTGCGAGCGCACAGGTGCGCAAAGGTGCCCAGGAAGGTGGCGCAGTACAGCGGGCGGGATGCGGTTGGGCGGTTGGAAGGTCCCCCTATGAGGGGGAGCGACCTCCCCCACATAGGGGGAGGTCCTCATGGGAGACCTGATTGTCGCAGCCCAGCCAGTCGGCGCCCAGGTGCGCGAGCGGGTTGACAGCGCCCTCCTGCTTGCCCATGCTTGGCAGCTTGTCGGGCTGCCCTGCTGGCTTGGGGCGCGTGAACAGCAAGCTGACCGTGACTCCGTCCGTGTGAACCACCTGCGCGAAGGTCTGCCCGTCGTTTGGCCAGATGGATGGCTGGATGGCTGGCGGGAGGCTGGATGGTAGGAAGGCAATCCACCGGCTGGCCACCTGCAACCCAACACAGCCGACACAGCCGACTCAGCACACTTGGAGCCATCCAAACACCATCAGGCAACGTTGCCACAAGCAATATGCCACAGGCAACATGTCACAAGCAATATGCCACAGGCAACGTTGCCACAAGCAACATGCCTCAAGCGCCATGCCACCAGCAATATGCCACAGGCAACATGCCACCAGCAACATGCCAGGCTGGTCAGCTCAAGACTCACTCACCTCACTGTCCCTGGGCCCGGCCACACCATTCCTGAACTTCGTCAAGGAGGTGATGTCCGCTGGCAGCATGCCAGCGGCCCGCATCAGGCCATAGATGGCCTTGGTGTCCAGCTTGATGTGGTGCGCCTTGCAGCTGCAGCCGGGTGTGATAGCAAAGGGGGAGGGGGGGCGGTAGGGCCTGGAGTTGGGCTGCCCCCCAAGTGCCTGCCAGTCCGCCCAGTCAGCCTGCCAGCTGACGTGGGCAGCCTCCAGCTGCCTGCTGGTGTCCACTGCATGGCGCAGCAGGCTGCCCCGGTTGACCCTCCTCTGCCGCCAGGCTTTGTTCACCTCCACCCCCTGACCCACCCCCAGCAATCTCCGCTGCCTCGCCACCTCATAGCGCATGGCCTCAGTAGGCACCACCCCACCCTGACCCTGACCCATCCCGCCCCGTCGTGCGGTGAAGTGGCTCAGTTGGTTAAGGGTGATTCCTACAACTGAGAGGTCGTGGGTTCGACTCCACTACGACGAAAAAGTATCTCTGGTGGGATAGTGTCGGCGCCCCATGCCGGAGTCCTCCCTTAATGCACGCTGGTGTTAAACCGGAGTAGTCTTTCTTTCTTTTTCTTTTCTTTCTTTTTCTTTCTGACCCTGACCCTGACCCTCTAGCCAGGTCACCACCTTCCCCCGCACACTCCGCACCACCCAGCTGCGCTGACGCTCAGTCCAGGCTGGACTGCCATCCACGGGCAGCCCAAAGCGGCGCTGGTGCTCGTGTGAGCCAGCGATGACCCTGGCTCCAGCCAGAGCCACCGCTTGCCCAACTCTGCGCTTGAACAGCTCGGTGAGGCTGTTGGCAAAGCTGGTCTCCAGCTTCTGGCCCACGTCGTCGACGGTGTTGCAGTCGTGCGGATAGCGAGGTATTGCGTCGAGCTCGTCGCCGAGGGTCGGGTACGCGGCCAGCACAGCCACCACAGCAGCGCTGGGCCTAGAGTGCAATCCGGGGGGAGGCACACCGCGGCCGAGCTGCAGGAACAGGTTGCGCTCCGCAAAGTCCGGGATGTCCGCGTCCTCAGCAGGGATTTCCTCTAAGAGCTCCTGGCCATCCGCAAGTGCAGTGACGCGTGTGAAGGAGTCGCGCACCATGAGGCCCAACAGAAAGCTGGCGAGCAGCGCCCTCTTGCTGCAGGCCTCCACCCAAAGCACAAGTTGGTCGTGGAGCCGCGCCTCCACTACTTCGGACGGCACGACCGCGCCCGCCTCTAACCCCGCAGCGGCCACACCACTCATCAAGGTGTGCATTTTACACTTCTTTGCGTGCCATGTGTTACTGTGGTTGTGGGCCCAGTGCGCTGCACCGTTGGCCTGCATGTTCCGCTGACTTGGTTCTGGCGGCCGACCTAACTGTTCGAGGCATTACGGTTACGTCTACGCTGTCTGTTTCGCTGCATTTTCCTAACGCGCTTCGCTAACTGTGGCGCTAACTGTGACCCTGCGCGGGTTTTCCTGTTTTTTTCAGGTTTTACTGTTAGTTTAGTGTTTTTTTAGCAGCAAAATCAAAATCTCAAAATCTCGGTTGCAAGCTGAGCGTAGCCGGTCAGAATATTGAGTTGAGCATGCTTGAGCTTACAGAGCTTGGAACCCAGCTTTCCTATCGGTCTGGAGCAGCGCAGCAGCCAGGGTAGTCTCCACAAGGCGCAGTATGCGTTACAGTAAATAGCTTGTCACACCGACAGATGCCCAGTGGCAACAGTCGGGATACCATACATGCCACTACCCTTGGCATGGAGGAGGTCCATGCTCACCCCCACCCCCCTGCCCTCCACCCCCTGCCCTCCACCTCAAACCCTAACCCTGGTCCTGAGATACAGGCTGTACATGTTGGTCGCACCTCGTCCATCAGATTTGCTCCACACAAGACACGCTGCAGCAGGCGATGAACACCCATAGCGCTTGGTGAGATGTTGTAGGAAACGGGTTGCTAAATGTTATGCATGGCAGCGTATCCAGTGAATCGGAGCCCAAGTGCGGATACCAGAGCACGTTTTCATAACCATCACCTGTCTCCCGGAGTTATCGGCCCCAATGGGACATAGTGCATGCATGTGTTTGCGAAGTATGTAAAAAACATTGCGCCCTGCCGCAATGATGTGCCGGCCCACTGCCATGATGACAAGAGTCAGGCAATGCATCCAGTGCAGGGCAATGCAGCCACACAGCCAACAGCCTCAGAGCCTGGACCCAACATTGCGGTGGGCTGGCGGGGGAGTGCTGGGTCCAGGCTCCGAGGCTGTTGGCTGTGTGGCTGCCTGGCTGCATGAGGGCTGTGGCAGGATGCCCGGGGCCACTACCGGGCACCACATCAGACCCTGCACTGGCTGGTCGCGCTGCTGGCTCTAGTTTGGACGCAGCAGGCGGTGGTCCACCTGCACTGCTAGGGGCTTCCAGTCTGCACGCCTGGTGGGCTTGCGTTTGTTTAGCCGGCTCTCACAGGGCTGCTGGCCATTCACTGCCAGGCTGACCCGGCTGGTGCAGAACTCATCTACTAGCACCACCCAGCCCCACCGCTGGTTTGTTCCCCTGGGCCTATGCAGCAGGCTCAAAGCACCGCGTCAGCACCCCAGCCTCTCTGGGTGCCGATGCCAGCTGCGCCAAAGAAGACCACCAGCTGCTTCACACAGCCATAGTGCTTCAAAGACGCCTAAGCCGTCTCCCCCTGCAGCTGCATTCACACACACAAGGCACACAGGGTGGCTGACATGGTGGCACCAGGTCAGGCATGGTACAGTCAACCACATTCTCACTTCATGCCATCCCACCACATTTCTATACATAAGCTATACCAGCCACCCTCTCAAGTGTCCCCAACTAACTGAAAATGACAGGAAACTGACCCCTGGTAATCAAAACGACGCCGCGTCTCAGCCAAGTGGTTTCTATCTATCTTTCCCACATCACCGGGTACAGGACTCCGTCAGCTATGCGGTGCGACATGTGTAATTAAATACTGTGCACTGTGCTGAGTGCTATGGCGGCTCAAACCTCCACACTCAAACCCATGCATTGTTTGCTCATGCGGGCCTCGTCGCGAGACACCGCTGCGGCCGACGTGGCCCAGGAGCACCTGCGCACAGTGAGGGATAGTCGCCGCAGTGAAAAAAGATTCACATGGCATGCCAAACCGATGTAACAGCGCCACTACACACACGCACGAAAACACACAAGGCTGGAGCGATACTCCGCATCCGTCACTATTCCTGTTGCTTTGATGATGAGCACCTTGCCATGCTACTTGTATGTGCAGCCATCAAACTGCTAGGGATCGTCCCGACCCATCTAACGTTAGACTAGATTAGACAATTCTAACGTTAGATTGGCTTGTTAGATCTAGTCTAACCATCTAATCTAACGTTAAATCTACGTAGATCTACGTAGATGGGACGATCCCTACAAACTGCACGTGAACTGCACGTGAATTACCACCACCTCCTCCCCATCTCTACACGCCATCCCAGCCCCACCATCACCCATCCCAGCCCCACCATCACCCAGCCCAGTCCCACTTTGCCGCATGTAGGAGTGGGAGGGGGTGGGAAGTGGTGGGAAGTGTGGGAGGGGTTGAAAAGGACGTGCGGGGGGTGGGAGGGCAGTGAGTGGGCTGGGAGGGGGTGGAAGGGGGGATGGGGGGCGTTGCTGGGGCTGGGAGTGGGTGGGAAGGGGTGTGCGGGCAATGTTGGGGCTGGGAGGGGGTGGGAAATTGGGGCTGGGGCTGGGAGGTGGTGGGAGGTGGTGGGAGGGCGGGGCTGGGGCTGGGAGGGGGTGGGAGGGCGGGGCTGGGGCTGGGAGGGGGTGGGAGGGCGGGGCTGGGGCTGGGAGGGGGTGGGAGGGGTGCTAGGGGGCAGGGTCCAGGCCGTCGCTAGTCATTACTGCAAGGCAAAATCATGTCGCACCAATATCATTTAGGCCCCACGGTGCAGCTGCCAGTCAGCTCCGGCGTGTCAGCATAGCTGCTCAGCCGCACCCCAGCCGGTGTTGCACACAGCACCCAGTTCTCCAGCTCTGCACCCCACAATGCCAGCCTGATGAAGGGGGAGGGGGAAGGGAGGCATTGATCGCGGGGCGAACCGCTGGCTACTGCTCGCCTGCAGCTGCCATCGCGCTGCCCGCACACGCATGCATTTTGTGGGTAGGCATAATGTCAGCTAGCTCGGGCTGTGTCATGCTCTCTGTGTTGTGCTGTCCCACACAATCGAAAACAGTATAATCGGTAACATGCCTGCCTTGCATCCTTTGTGTCTGCCTTGCTGTGTGCACATATACCCTTCACAAATCTTGATGACATTACACCGTTTTGCCAAGGCAAGGGCAAGGCTGCCAACTTCAATCCAGCCTCAGAGCCAGGTAGGCGGCTGTACTTCCATGTGTCGGGGTTGATGAAGCTGTGCTGGAGCCTGACAGCCAACCACACGCTGCAAACAAACGGCCCTGGCACAGAACACCAGCAGCGAGGGGGCACACCATATGGGCGACGTACCCTGCTCCATCATCTCAAGTAAGTAGCATAGCTGGAGCTGACATAGGTAGTGGCATCGTCTGCAGCGGCGACATAGCCCCCGCCGCCACCAGCTGCTCTCGCGCTCCCTGGCCTGCCGCCCCCTTGGCCCCGCAAGCTAGGCCCTGTGATCTGCAGCTCGGGGCAACGCCGCCTGCCGTGGGTGGGCGGGCTGTACTTGGCCCCCCACACCTGGGACGATTGCATCCGAGACTGCGTCTGCACATCTGGGGTGGTGTGGTGCAGGGCAAAGGGGGAGCCGCCGTGCGCACCCCCTGCGCGGGCCCCTGCTGCTGGCAGGGCTTCAGGCTGGAGCCGGTTGTTTACGGGGGTGGGTGCCTGCAAGGGCATGGAGCACGATGTAGGTGGAGGGAGGGGGTGGGAGGACAGGGGTCGAGGGGTTTCAAGAGGTAGGACATGGAGCAGGATGGAGCAAGAGCAGCAATAAGGGGCCATAGCTCATGTTCAGTGCCAGAGTCGCGCTTTAAGGGTCGCGGCACTTGTGCAGCGGCGGCTTTGGTGCTAAGGACAATAGAAGGTGTCTGGACCATGTCTGGCGAGCACGGATGCGGCAGTGAGTCACACTGTAGGTGTGATCCTGAGCCACATACCTGGGGTTGCCCCAGCAACCCTTTCATGTTGTCCTTGCGCCCGTTATGTACATTGGCCTGCAGCTGCTGCCGCTGCCGTTCCATGTTTACCCTGCAGCTCACACCAGCGCTGTCACATCATCAAGGTTCGCCTGATCATGCTGCTGCTGCTGATGTCACAGAGCAGTGCCTTTACACACCCTGTCCCTGCATTCCGTCCCCTCAGACTTGCCTGTCGAACTCAGCTGTGCCCAGCTGCATCCGTTCTATGTCGTCGGCCATTTGGTCATATGGGTCTTGAGCTTGCTGCTGCTGCTGAGGGTATGGCTGGTATGGGGGGTACTGCTGCTGCTGTTGTTGCTGCTGCTGAGGGTATGGCTGATATTGCTGCTGCGGCTGCTGAGCAGGTACCTGGGCTCGTCGCTGCTGGTCACGGCCTTGCCCCGCATACCCCAGTCCCACTGGCTGCTGGCCGTTGGCTGCGGGCAAGTCAAAAGGGTGAGGGCCAGGCGCTGCCCTGGCGCTGCTCGGGCGGACAGCTGCTGGCTGCTGCACCTGGCTCCCTGGGTAGTACTGCTGCTGCTGCTGGTAGTGATGCGCCCCTTGCTGGTGAGAAGGCAAGGGTAGGCCTGGCCCAGCCATCTGCTCCTCAAACTGCTGCTGCTGCTGCTGGTACACTGGCCGGTCTTCTACAGGCGCCGTGGGCCGGGGGTTGAGGTCTATGCCAAGGGCTTGGGCCTGGGAGCAGACATCAAGATGGACTGTCTGCCTTGGCACTGGGGTGGCAAGTCTGAGGCGAAGCAGGGCAGGGCAAGGCAGGGCAGGGCGCACCCCACCTTGGCGACCACGGTGGGGTTGCGCAGGATGGCTGCTGTGTCGGGGCGCTGCTCAGGTCTGAAGGTCAGCAAGGCGGACACCAGCTGCACCAGGTTGCCTGTATAGGGCCCGCTGATGGGGGCGTACTGCCCCTTCAGAATCTTGCGGAGCAGGGCACCCTGGTTTTGAGCTTCAAAGGGGTAGTGCCCAGTGCAGCACTCGTACTACAGCGAGCGACACACATACACACACACCACAGGTGGGCTCAATGTCATGACAGTGCAGGCCCAGCCACAAAGTTTACGTGCCAGGGTGGGTAGGTGTCGCAGTAGGTGGCCAGGCCCAGCCTGCACATCTGCACCTCAGCACAGCCTGCACTGCACCAACTGCATGGCCTCGCAGTAGTATAAACTCAGGCTGCCTGTGCGACAGCAGGTTCACAACCTGCTGACGCTGGCTTGAAGCAGGGGTCTGTTGATGCTCCTCTCAACATGAGCACAGCTAGTGCAGCTTGTGACCTTGGCAACCACAAGGTCAACCATGTCAGACACAAGCTCTGCCATGGGCTTATGAGGCTAGCGCAACCCACCAGCACCACCCCCAACGCCCACATGTCGCTCTTGGTGTTGTAGGGCTTGTCCTCACAAAGCTCAGGGGCCAGGTAGTAAGGAGTGCCCAGGATGGAGTGGGCAAACTCTGAGCCCTCATTGAGTGAGCGTGCAATGCCCAGGTCCCCAATCTGCATGGGAGCATTGCAGACATGCGAGCTTCAGCTGCCATGCAGCTCGCTTGCTTTGCTGTCAAGCAGCGGCTGCCACCCTTGCCTTGATGTTGTTGTTGGCGTCTATGAAGAGGTTCAGGGCCTTGATGTCCCTGTGGATGATTTTCTTGCTGTGTATATGGCTGAGGCCCATGGTTGCCTGCGACACAGCATGTCATGACCTGTCAGCCAGGGCTGAAGGTACAGCAGGCCAAGGCAAGCGATGCGGCAGCTCATATGCAAGCTGGCATGGCGCACCTGGATGAGTATCCGCCAGACTAAGTCCTCCTGTAGCCCTTTGCCTCGCTGTGCCTGTGAGCAAAGTATGCATGTTGCCCTGCTGGGAGGTGCGCTTGCACAAATGCTGCCAGCCAGGCTGATCCTCTAACCTTGATCATGGCAGCGACATTGCCCTTGGATGCGTACTCCATTATTATGTTGAGCTTGTCGTCCTTGTCTGCGTGCGCCATGGCACGGCTTCATATGCATATGACACGGCACACCCAAGCATACGTGCACCAAGCTTGGCCTGTCCAATGCAGCCTTCACTACCTACCAATGAATGACTCGTAGTGCCTGGTCACATTGGGATGTGATAGCTGTGCCAGAACACGAGCCTGGAAGCACAGAGGATGCAGGCAGAGCACGATTACTGATCATCCGGCCTCCTGGGCCAGCTTCAGCTTCACTGTACCTCGTCAATGGCCTCCTGGCGATCAACACGCTTCATTCCCGCCAGCTTGACTTGCTTTAGTGCAAAGACACGACCATCAGCTGCACACAACGGCATCAACACTATCTGGCAACGTCTTGACATGTCCATGTCACTTGCTTCATGCGACACGCACATTTGCGCACGAGCTTGTAGACAATGCCAAAAGACCCTTTGGATATCTCGCCCTGTATGTCGAAGTCCTCCTGCAATCCGCGGCATCTCAGCCTTAGCGCTGTAGCGTTGTGACTTTGCCCCTACATCAAGCAGCTCTGATGTCCAGCTTACCATACGCATTCGCTGCGCGCCGGGACCAGACATTCAGACTATCGTGCTGGTTGCTGACGCTGTGGTGACCCCACACTACTCTTTTACAAGTCGCAAGCGCGAATGCGTCAGGCATGATTTCAAAAAACCGCACAGCAAGGTATGACCTTCTCCGGGATATAACCTCCACCCCCTGACCCACCCCCAGCAATCTCCGCTGCCTCGCCACCTCATAGCGCATGGCCTCAGTAGGCACCACCCCACCCTGACCCTGACCCTGACCCTCTAGCCAGGTCACCACCTTCCCCCGCACACTCCGCACCACCCAGCTGCGCTGACGCTCAGTCCAGGCTGGACTGCCATCCACGGGCAGCCCAAAGCGGCGCTGGTGCTCGTGTGAGCCAGCGATGACCCTGGCTCCAGCCAGAGCCACCGCTTGCCCAACTCTGCGCTTGAAGAGCTCGGTGAGGCTGTTGGCAAAGCTGGTCTCCAGCTTCTGGCCCACATCGTCGACGGTGTTGGTGTCTTGCGGATAGCGAGGTATTGCGTCGAGCTCGTCGCCGAGGGTCGGGTACGCGGCCAGCACAGCCACCACAGCAGCGCTGGGCCTAGAGTGCAATCCGGGGGGAGGCACACCGCGGCCGAGCTGCAGGAACAGGTTGCGCTCCGCAAAGTCCGGGATGTCCGCGTCCTCAGCAGGGATTTCCTCTAAGAGCTCCTGGCCATCCGCAAGTGCAGTGACGCGTGTGAAGGAGTCGCGCACCATGAGGCCCAACAGAAAGCTGGCGAGCAGCGCCCTCTTGCTGCAGGCCTCCACCCAAAGCACAAGCTGGTCGTGGAGCCGCGCCTCCACTACTTCGGACGGCACGACCGCGCCCGCCTCTAACCCCGCAGCGGCCACACCACTCATCAAGGTGTGCATTTTACACTTCTTTGCGTGCCATGTGTTACTGTGGTTGTGGGCCCAGTGCGCTGCACCGTTGGCCTGCATGTTCCGCTGACTTGGTTCTGGCGGCCGACCTAACTGTCCGAGGCATTACGGTTACGTCTACGCTGTCTGTTTCGCTGCATTTTCCTAACGCGCTTCGCTAACTGTGGCGCTAACTGTGACCCTGCGCGGGTTTTCCTGTTTTTTCCTGGTTTTACTGTTAGTTTAGTGTTTTTTTAGCAGCAAAATCAAAATCTCAAAATCTCGGTTGCAAGCTGAGCGTAGCCGGTCAGAATATTGAGTTGAGCATGCTTGAGCTTACAGAGCTTGGAACCCAGCTTTCCTATCGGTCTGGAGCTCCGGGACCAGCCATTCAGAGTTTACTGCTCGGTCAGACTATCGTGCTGGTTGTTGACGCTGTGGTGACACTACTCTTTTACAAGTTGCAAGCGAGAATGCGTCAGGCATGATTTCAAAAAACCGCACAGCATACAAGGTCATACCAGTGTCCGCGGCTCCATGTATGGGCTACAATACCCTTGAGTATAAGCTGCTGATTGGCTTTCGTCGCAAGTTCATACACCTTTCACATAAAATGCTCATCCTTGCAAGTACTAACCTCATAGCTAGACGCAGTGGTGATTGCTACATGTAGCCCTGACTGGACCGACCCACAGCGCGCGCATTATGAAAAGGCAATCTGTGTGAGGTTTGGTGATGGTAGGGTTTGGCGGCACTGCCATTCTCGCTCGCTTTGTGAACATCGCCGTAGTACGCCAAGTCACAACTGACTGTCGTCATGCTTTCAAAGCATTCCCGAGTTTCTGTGCGGCCGTGCGCCACTGCCATAGTTTCCGCCCCTCCCGCCGCACCAGTGGCTCCGCCTAAGCCAGCCGAGAAGTATGGCGTGTTCAGGTAATTCACCATCTTAGTGTGCAGCCGCAAGCTTCTTCGCACTGACTGGATGCTTCGGACATCTTGCGCTGCAGGCTGTCATACGATGTGCAAAACGTGGGTGCCTCTCATCAATTGGGTTTTTTTTTTTTTTTAAGCGAGAGAGATTACAGGAGGACTAAGGGAGAGACTAAGAGAGAGAGAGAAAAAGAAAGACTAGACCATAACTTGAGCAAGCTACCCCCTCCCTTCCTCAAAAAAGCAAGCAAACCCCACCCCACCACCCCACCACCAAACAGCGTCCAAACCACCCTAGAACGGTAACTACACCCCCCAAGGAAAGACGTCCAAATACCCCCCACACCCCCACCCTCAGCAACCCCTCCCCCTCGCCGACCCTAGGGACCCCCGGACAACACAACATACACCCCTAGGCCCCCCCGCTCCAAGGCACAACCCTCGCTGCCCCTCCGCCCCCACTAAGCGAACACAAGAACCTAACCTAGGGCTCCCCAGCGACCTAACAGCCTCCAACCCCTCAAAACACTCAGAACCCCTAACAAGCTAACCCAGCTCAAGCAAGAGGGGCAGGGAAGGGGACGGGCCATTGCAAGGACAGGCGCACAACTAGCTCACCCGCCCCAAACGCCCTCTCCTCCCGCTGCCTGGCCCCCGCTACTATCCCCCCGGCCTCCCCTCCCCCTACCCTCTCCAGCGCCCTCTCCTCTGCCCCCTCCTTGGCAAACCACCCTCCTGACGGCTCCGGCCACAACCGGTCAAACTGGTCTGCGCCAAGCTCCGGGTCCGTACCCCTAAACCAGGTGGAGGGCACCGCTCCACAAAGGCCCACCCGGATGTCTCTGCCTACCCGGTGCCAGTCGCGTTTAACAGCGGAGGAGAGGGTGAGGACGACCTCCTCTGCCACTCGTTGCGCCACCATCTGCGGCTGGAGGGCTGTAGCGGCCCCCGAGCTGCGGAGACGCCACACCGTGCCTAGATAGGCCACGCGCAACCTGAGCCACAGCAAGCTGTCTGGGGGCTGGAAGGGGGGAGCCTCGCTGCGGGTGGGGCGACCACTGAGGAGCAGGAGGGCATCGCCGGAGGGGGGGCGGGTGCCGGTAAGGTGGCCGTACACATCCAACACCCACTCCCAGACCGGAGCCACGGCGGGGCAAGTGAGGAAGGCGTGGGTGAGGGTCTCCAGCTGGCCCGGCTGGCAGAGGCGGCAGTCGGATGAACCCGGGGCAGCAGCGCCCTTAAGGATGTGGCCCCACAAGGCCCCAACCATGAGGCTGCCGTGGAGCACCCGCCAGGCCACGATGGCATGCTCCCGGCGGAGGGTGGGATCCATCAGCTCCTTCCACACCTGGAGACAGGACTGGCCCGGTCTAGCTGCTGCGGCCAGCTCATCCACCGTGCCATCGGGGGGGACTTGCAGGGTAGCTGGCTGCCTACCGGTGCGCCGGGGCCCTTGCTGGGCCTCCAGCTGCCGCTCCGCCCGCTCGGCTGCTCGTTGCTCCGGGGAGGGGCGGGGAGGGGCTCTGGCGGAGGTGTCTCGCCAGCGCGGCGCCTGGCTGCCTTGCACTTCCTCTGGGAGCAGCTCCTCCGCGTCCCTGCCTTGCTGCTCCCGCTCTTCCGCTGCTCGCTGGGCTGTAACTTGCTGAGCGCTGGCCTGCCACCGCTCCTCCAGCTCCCTGAACGCCTCTCCGTCAACTGCTGTCCCCTGAGCCACCCCGGCCTCCCGTGGGGGGCGCCTTCCCCAAAGCAACGGCCACAGGCCCCCCCCTGGAGGGTAGAGCGCGTCAACGCTGACTCGCTGGAGCTGGTGGAGGCGCACCTTGGCATCCCTGACGGTAAACTGCAAGAGGGTGGTGGTGCCCAAGCCCCACAAGAAGAAAAAGAAGAAGAAGACTACTCCGGTATTCACCGGCGTGCATTAAGGGAGGAGCTACCGCCTGGGGCGCGGCCTGCTCCCACCAATCAAGCAGGAAAAGAGGCAACCCCCCTACCCTCCCTCCCTCTTAGTAGCCCTGAGTCTGTAGCTTGTCTTTGCGATGGAGTGGGCTGTCTCCACTGCGTGTCTTGTTAGCTTGTGTAACAGTTTGGTAGTGTTGCCTTGTGAGACCCCCAAGTCCAGGAGGTGTTGCCGTGTGTGTGCTTCATACGTTATGCCACCTATGCCCAGGAGGATGGGTCTAATCTCAACCATGTGGCCTTCCTTGCGTAAGGTTTGAGCTAGATTGGTGTGTTGGTTGAGTGCCCTGTCTAATTGATCCGTCCACCTTGAGTCCGAGCAGTACTTGATTTCTATGATGGTGACCCGTTTTGTGACTTTGCCGCTTTTGCCCGCCTTCGCTTGCGGCGTCACCATGAGTATATCTGGTCTAGTGGTGTTTTTGGTTGCCGCTGTTTTCAGTCCGAGTGCTCGTAGCGTTGTGTGTAGTGTGTCGTTAGGGAGGTCAAGGTTTTCCTTCGCGCCCTTCTCCCAGCTGCCGGTGTCCGCAAACCGGATGTACCCGCCCAGGGTTCCCTTGCTGATAGCTTTGACGATGAGGCGACCGGCCCCGTTGTGCCTTTCTTGCACAAGCGGTAAGGTCTCGCTGCAGCCCGAAAGGAGGTGAGTGGCACTGTCGGCTTCCCCGCAAAGTGGGCAACGGTCGTCAGTCGCCCGTTTCCAGCGCAGAGCTAGCTTTTGGTTGTAGAGCCCGCCGGTGCGGTAGAGTAGGGCAGTTCGTTGTGCGTGGGTGGAGATGTGCGCGTCGGTCATCACTCTTTCGCCCGCGCCTGGTGCTGCGACCTTCGTGATTTCTTGGGACATCAGGTAGTAGATGCTGTCTTGGTTGGCAAGGCCAAGCTTGTGTTTGCGGTGCATATGTGCTCGCACGCTTTGGCGGCAATCCGGCAATGGGGCGGGGATTTCGCCGTCGGCTTCGTTGCTGAGCCAGGTGTTGGTCTCTTTCCGTGTGGTCGGGTGGTAGGCCGGGGTGTTGGCAAGCTCTGGGTGTAGCGCCGCGTGCTTGGCGAGGGCATCGGCGCCTTCGTTGCCGATAATTCCCGAGTGGGCCCGGACTTTGTAGAATTGGATCGTGACGGGGCTATCGATGATAAGGGTAGCAATCGCGGTCAGGATGTCGTTGTGCCTGTGTGTGATGAGCGACATCGGGTTAGCGAGGGCTCGGCGGATCTGGTAGATAGAGCAGAGGCTGTCGGTGGCGATGCGTTTGGCCCCCGCTGTGAGTGCCGCGTGTATCGCCGTGAGTTCCGCCTTGTTAATGGTGTTGCTTTCTGGGTCGTCCAGGGCGACGGTGATGAGGACGTTGGTCTCCGGGATATAAACCCCCGCCCCGACGCTCGCTGGGGCTGCCCCCGAGGTCTTAATGCAGCTGCCGTCCGAGTACGCGAGCGTGGCCCATTCGGTGATGGCCATCCGTGGTTGCGTCGTGGAGTGTTGCGTGAGCTGTTGGTGGCTGCGTTGGTGCCCCGCGGTAGGGAGGTCCCTGTCCAACGGCAGGCGCATGTGTTGTTTGTGGCCGCTGGGGGGTGTGGCCGGCTGGCTTTGATTCGTGGGTCTGTTGTGGATTGGGTGTGTGTCTCGTTGAGGGTGGAGGGCAGTGGCAGTGCTAGCCAGCCATGCTTGGGGTTTGCCTTTGGTGACGAGTTGTTGTCCCGCTGCATTCCAGATGACGTAGATGTGGAGGGTGGCGTGCTTGCCTGACTTGGTGCAGTTGGTCTTGGTGGGGGGTATGCTTGCCAGGTGCTGGCAGTATTCTGGGTAGCGTCTTAGGGTGTCGATGTGTTTGGGGTAGGAGATGCCCTTTTTCCCAGGGATCAGCATGATGGTGGCCATGGCCTCCTCCTGGGTAGCTGAGTGTATAGCATGGTTGACGCATTTCAGGGCCACCGCATCGTCTGCCGGTACGTTCCATGTGGATAGCCCAGTGTGGCGTACCAGTAGGCAGTTGTGGTGTGCGCCAAAGGCCGTGTCATTGATGTCAGGGCTCCAGTAGGTAGTAGTTTCCGGTCTAACTGTGAGTGGATCAGCCCACCTTTGGACGGTGCTAGTGAAGGATCGTGTGGTGTGCAGGGTGGTAAGGGCCCTGTCCTGTGCCACCCTCATGGGGTGGTGGTTGCTCTGTGTGTCCTGTCTCCTTAGGAGGGCAGCTACTTCTGTGGCCAGGTTGCGTGTGTGTGGTGTGTGTTGTAGCCAAGCGTGTAGGTGTTGGTGTTGGTCTTTTGTCAGGAGGCCAATCGTGCGACCCGACTCGTCGTGGACCGTGACGTGTTGCACTAGGTCGTGCTGTGGCATGATGGGCTCTCCCGTGCTGAGGCTCATCGCGGGGGTGGTCATGTGGGGGTGAAGTTGGAGGAAGGTTTCGCACTTGCCCGTCCCGATGATGTCCGTCTGCGGGTTAATGGGGTAGGTGTGGAAGGTGGCCTTCGAGTGCAGGTTGGTGCACCGGGGTAGCCAGGTGTGCGGGTCCGGTAGGCCCTGTCGGGTGTGGGCCGGCAGGTGCGTGTCGGGCCTCGCATGTCTGGCCTCTTGTATCTGCCTGTTTTCCTCGTCGTAGACGCTGCGCTTTGCCATGTAGTCCAGGTGTGCCGTGATGAGCGGCGCCGGTTCAAAGGTGGGGTGCCAGTGTACTCGTATGAGGTCCGAGTGCGCTGACTGACGCATGGTAGTCTTGAAGTCATTGCTACCAAACTTGCATATAGGGCACAACCAGTAACCTGGTTCCTTGTGCCCTGACAGGTGGGCTTCCTCAAGGCAGGCTGGGTGGTAGGCCCTCTTGCAGTTGTGGCACGTTGGGCTGTCTCCTCTTGGTAGCCAGCACAGCTCACAAGTGCACACGTCCTTCGCTTCTTCCCTGCTGATGGGTTCTATGTGTGTGGGTGTATAGCCTTCTTCTGCACACAGTGGTAATGCCCATCTATCTATGACTGTGGGCTTCCAGTGCACCTTATAGTAGTTTTCCTTATTGATGCCGTCCCATTGCCAGCCATCTATGCTGGTAATGGCCTCTTGGTGGCCGTACATGGCCCCTAGTATGCAGCCTAGGTTCTTGGGTTTACATCGGCAGGCTTTGTCCACCTTCCAGCTGGACAGGCCTGGGAGGTCAAGGCCTACTATGCGCACTACATCTTGCGGGATAGTTTGGGTCTGTCTGCCCTCATTGTTCCGTTTCGTGCCCGCCTTGGGTGGATTGGGCTTCGTTGGGGCCGATTGTGTTGCCCGTTGCTCTCGTTTCAGCAGTCGTGAGCTCGTCCGAGTGGCCTCATGGGCTGCGGGTGGCGCTGCGGCCCGGTCCGCCGTTGCTGGTTGAGTTGCATGTATGACCGCATACGCTTTCATATCCATATAGCGGGTTCTGGTGTCTGGCACTGCGGGTGTGGGCGCAAGTTCCGTGAGGCCCGCGGCCCAGGTTGTGATTTTGCGTTGGTCGGGCGGGAGATCGAGCGATGTGTTGCGGCTGTCTCGGATTGCACGCGTTGCGGTCGCGTCTGGGCATGAGGGTTGGGCCGCCATGGCCGCGAGTTTGTTGAGGGCGATGATGTGCTTCTGCTTGACCTTTTTCCCGTACTGTGATGTGAGCATGCTACCGGTGATGATGTGTGTGTTGCCCTTGCAGCTGAGCTCAGAAGCGTGCGTGATGCCTAGGCTTCTGAGGCAGGTGATGCTGGCGCTAACGACGTCGTGTGCTTGAGAGCTGCTGGCTTGTGTGATGAGGCGGCCGAGTGTTTGGCACTCCTCATGGTAGAGAGGTAGCCCCTCTTCCGTGGCCGACAACCCGGATATAGAGGCATAGACTAGCTGCCGTGCCCTAAGGGTATGATGAAGGAGGGTGAGCATGCGGTGTCCTTGTGTGCTAGCCTGGGCACTGAGCCATGTGATTTGTTTGTGCAGCATGCTCCTCGATATGTGGGCGTGTGCCGCATCTGTGGACTGCAGGCTGTGTGTGAGGGCTGTCGTGTTGCGGGCGTGATACTCTTGGGCAGTGGAGCTAATGCCTATGCCTAGTCTGCCAGCGTCCTCTCTTATGATGGCATTGGGCGTTCCCAGGGGGAGTCTGAGTTTGAGCTTGACGCATTGGTTGATGGACCTATCGTACAGCTCAAGGTCCCCCGGGGTGCAGGGCACGGCACAGAAGCTGTAGGCTAGGCTGGGTATGATGGCCGTGCGAATGATGTGTATGGCCTGTCTAGCGCTAGCAAAGGAGCGTCTGAGTCTCTCGAGTTTTTGGCGGAGCTGGGTGATCATAGCGGTGTGTTGTGGTTTCCAGTCCAGCGTCATGGTGATGAGCACACCCAAGTAGGTGAAAGGTGAGGTCGGGCGGTGGTAGGTGACGGGTTTCCCTTGTAGGCTGACGGTTTGGAGTTGTTGGCGGGCCCGCTTGTCCGCTTCGGCCGCGTTGCTGCACATGCCTGTTTCGACCGAGTGATGGAGCGCCGCTGTAGCGAGGGTTTTACTGTGTGAGATGATGAGGTGACCCCAGTCCGAGAAGGCTGAGAGTTTGTCTGCTTGGCATCGGAGGTTGCGAAGGGTGTTGCATAGTATAGCGATGTCATCTGCATAGTCGATGCTGCTGACGGTGGCGCGTTCCCCGCTGTCGTCTGCTGCTGATTTGAATTTATAGCCCCTCGCGCCCACTTGCAGCCACCGCAGGAGGGGTTCGATGTAGATGAGAAATAGGAAGGGCGAGAGGGAGTCGCCTTGTATGGTGCCCCGGTTGACGGGTACCGGGTCAGTATGGCCGTACGGGGTTTTAAAGCGCGTTGTGGCGCCCGTGTATAGGTCCTTAACTGCGTCAGTAGCGTCTGTGGGGAAGCCTAGGTCATGCATGATCCATAGCAGTTTGTCCTGGCAGGTGGTGTTGAATGCACTGGTGAAGTCGACCAGGAGCGCGTAAATATCTGCCTTGGCCAGTTTAGCATCCTCAAGAGCCATGACAAGCATCTGCAGCTGTTGCGTGGTGTTCCTGTGGGAGCGGAACCCAGCCTGGTTCTTGCTGAGCATCCCATTAGCTTCAGCATACTCAGACAGCGTCTTGGTAATGAGGCTGGTCCATAGCTTATAAACGGTGTTGGCTAGGCCCACTGGCCTGTAGGAGTTAAGGTCCGTTTCTTGCCCTTTGTCCTTGTAGAGCAGGCATGTGTCACTGGTCTTCCACGTGGTTGGTGTGCAGCCAGTGGCCCACATGATGATGAACAGCTGGTGGATGGTGTCCCTCATCTCCCATGGCAGCATCTTGATGATTTCGTTTTCCACACCGTCTGGTCCCGGTGCCTTGCCTCCTGCCAGCCTGCTGAGGCATTCTTGGAAGCCTGCCTTGTCCATGATGGCTGTGTGCAGCCAGTGTATGTTTTGGCATGCGTGCATTGCGAAGGCGTCGTCTGCTTTGGCGCGAGCCCACGGGTAGTTTCGTGTCTGTGTGTTAGTGTAGTTGCCAGTCTTGGGGGCCGGGGCCGATAGCTTCTGCCCGTATGCGGCGGTTATTATCCGGTTTAGGTCGGCAGGGGCGGTGCATATGGTCTTGGTTTCAGAATCCGCTAGCGCCTGCAGGCCTCTGTGGTCGGTGCGGGACGGGCGTAGGATACGTTTGTTAGCCTTCTTGGGCTGGGTGCTTATCAGTTGTTGCATTCTGACACGAGCTTGTGCGATGGCGAGTGCAGAGTCATCGTCATCGAGTTGGTGGATTTGGTCGCGGTACGTATTGGTCAGTTGGGCTAGCGCGGCCTGCACGTGATTTTCAGTTGGGTCTTCATCCTGTCGCGCTTGCACCGCGTCCCTGATCTCATCGTTTATCGCATCTGTCCCTGAAATGAGTTCGTCGATTGTCGGGTGCACGTTGGTTTGCTTAAAGAGGGAGTTAGCCTTCCGGCTGAGGTCTCTAGTGGTCTTAAGTTTTCTGCCCAGTGCCAGTCTAATCCTGCACATGGTCCTGCGTTGGTAGTGTTGGCCTCCCCTCGTGAGGGTCTTAGTGTTGCATGTCTTTATAGCTGCTGTCCTGCAGGTTTGTAGGAGGTGTGTAAGCATGGTGGCTGCTGTGTCTACAGCTTCCCTGGCCGGGCGTCCTGCCACTGATGTCAGACGCTGTGGTTGCTGAGGGTTGGTCTTGCCCAGTGTAGCCAGGTGGTGGGTGGCCTCTGTGTATATGGGGGCTAGGAAGGCTGTCAGTTCCGCATGCAATTGTGGGACGCCTGAGCTGGGTTGTTGCACTGCCAGGCGGTAGGCTTCCCTGTCCTTATTGGTAATGGGGGTGGTGAGGAGAGTGTGGCTATGTTTCGGTAGTTTGTGTGGGGCTGCCAGGTCTAGGCCCAGGCGGGCTGTATTCAGTGTGGCAGTGAGTGGTCTGTGGTCGCTCAGATAGACGTTGGTATCGACGTGCGTGCGGTGCTCAGGTCCGTGTCTTGCGTCGCGTGTTAGGATAGCGTCGATGCGGCTGGTGCAGTGCGGTTGCTGGTAGGTCCAGGCCCGGTCGCCGGGATCAGCTTCCTTCAGGTGCATTTCAGTGGCGAACCCCCTCATCATGCTGTCTTGTGTGTATTCGGTGTGCTCGGAACGATCCTCTGTTTTCATCGTGGCGTTGATATCTCCCGCCAGGATGAGTGAGCCGGGCAGATGGCCCGTGGCTGTTCGTATGTGTTCATGCATTTTCCCTCGCAGTAGTAGCGCGTCCCCGTTATTTCCCGACGGCCAGTACGTGGCGATGATGGTGAGCTGTTCGCACTGGTGTTGGTTGAGGGTCAGGATGACGCATCGTGCGTTTACCTCAGCGTCGATGCTCGGTGGAAGCATAGTGGCTTTCATTTGGATGGCTAGGTTGTGTTTGATGCCTATCAGCACTTCACTGTGGCCTCTGTGTCGGTGTGTCGTATAGTCTGGCATGACTCTCTTCAGCCAGCCAGAGTCTGGATTGTTGCTCTTGGGCTGGGTCATGGTTTCAGTTAGGATCAGGATGTCCGGGCTGTGTTGATGCACTAGGTTGAGGACGTCGTTCCTGGACCTATGGAGGCTTCTGACGTTCAGGGTCGTTAGTGTGATATGCTGTCGATTGTGTGTTGGTTGTGGCTGCCGGGTTGGCAGGGTGTTGTGTTGTGGGTGTGGTCCTGGGTGCTCAGGTAGGTTAGCGGTGGGGGGCGGTGGTGTTGTGGGGGGTGGAGTGGGGGTTGTGTTGAGGTATCTGTACATCAGGGTCTGCGTGTGCGAGTCCTTGGGTTGCTCTCTTGGCTTGGTCCGTCTTTTGTCTACGATGGTGCCCGATGACGTGGGCCGTTTACTGCTGCCTGACCGGTCTTGTAGAGTGGGAAGAGTGACTGTGGGGGCGACCTGGCGCAGTCGCGGCCGGGCCTGCTTGTCTGTCGGGTGGGTGTCCGCTGTGGCTGTTAGTATGCGCTTGTAACTCGCTGGTTGTGCGGTGGGTAGCGGCCGGTCTGTTCGGGGTGTGTGCGCGGGTTGTGTGCCCAGGTCTTGGGTAGTAAGGTCGATGTGGGTGGTACGTAGGTGTTGTTCCAGCTGCTCCGTTGTGGCGCGCCTTGTAGGGTCAGCTAGCCAGCATAGTGGGTGGATGAGGTTGGTATCAGCCGCGTCGCCCTTTTTAATTTGAACGAGTGTACCCTTCAGCTGCAGCCAGTCTTCCGGGGTGTCCAATCGGCATGGGCGGCCTTGTTCCGAGTCCAGCCAGTGCCAGGTGTGGTCCGTGCGGCGGATGGTGGTAGCGTGATTGTTGGTGATGAGAATGGCAGCTGTGTTGGTGTAGCTGTCTATACTGCCAGTGAGCGTGGTGAGAAGCTCAGGTGTGATGTTGCCGAGTGTAGGCTCGGTGGCGGTAGGGCATAGGTGGAGGTCCTTGTGGTGATGGTATAAGTAGTGGTTCATGGTGGACACTGTAAAGTTGCCGGATTCTTCATATATGTGTGGTAGGCTGCTACGCAGTGGTATCGGCCTGTTCTCTTGCCTAGCCTTGTTGGCTAGGTCTTGGATGTGTGTATCCAGCGTTTTACAGTGGGTTATCACATCATCGGGTCTGATCATAGGTATCCCCATGGCCATGTTGATGGCGTGCACAAGGCAGCACTGCTTGTATTGCCTTTCCCAGTAGGGCCTATGTGTTTCTTGTGGGTTGCTTATGATGGGCCCAAGCCTTGCCCTCTGCCTTGCCGCCTCCATCTCCGCTGTGTGGTTGGCGGTGCTAATGATAGCTTGTATCTCGCATGTAGCGGGGTACATGTAGTGTCCTGTGGACCGTAGCCGGGTAGGGGCGTCCGCTTGGGAGTCAAGGAGGTACCAGGCGCCATCGTGTTTCCTTATCGCCATGCTGTGAGCCGGGGCCTTGCATAAGAAGGCTTTCGTGCCGTGGGTGGCGGACAGCGCGTCGAGGTTGCGGGCTGACCAATCACTCCGTGTTCGCAGGTGCGCCACTGTGTGTGTGCTGAGGCCGTAGTGTGACATTAGGTAGAGATTAATGACAGTGTCGTTGCACGCGCCTTGTTCGTCTCTGGCTAATGCCCACATTGTGCGCTGGTCCCCGCGTCGCGCGTGTAGCTCGGACGTGTGGAAGTTGGCCAGTTCCTGGTTAGTGAGCCAGGAGTGTCCTGCCGCCATGTTGAGGGCATGTACTTGGCAGTGTGATGCTACTTGTTGCTCGAAGTGCAAGCCGTCAGGTCCTGGGTTCTCTTCGATATCCCCTGCTGCCAGCAGAAGCCAGCTGATGTAGATGCACCGTGCCATGTATTTACCGATGGCCATGTTCCATGTGGGGTGGCTTATGATGTTTGGGTTGAGGTAGTACGTCATGTATGCTTGTAGTGTAGTGTTGTACTGTATAACCATAATAGTCCTTCCGCTATTGTGCCCCTTGAGGTAGGTGCAGGTAGCGTGTTTCAGACGGTTCATGGCTGTCATGTTTTGAAGGGTCCCATCTATGCCGAGTAGCCAGTTGTACTTGGTGTTGTGTAGGGAGGCGTTGAGCTTGGCAAGGCTCTTACGTTGTTTCTTGAGACATTGCTGAGATTGGGCGTGTGCGTATGTAGGTGTATGTCGTTTCATACATATGCTGATCCAAGTGCAAACACAGGCCAGGTAGGCTATGATTTGCCGGTTCATGTCCAGTTGTTGGATAGGTGTCCAGTTGGGGTGTCCAAAGGGGGGGTTGGGCATAGGGGTAATGATGGTATAACTTCGGTCCATGTTGTCCATGGCAGTTTTATTAAAAGATGTGACACTGCAGGTGCACAACCATGACACTGCAATAAAGTTTGTCTCAATTATCACACTCTTGCCTATGGTGTGGTATCTCAACATGTTCCTAGCATGCTGAGCGGCGTGTCGCTTATCAGCCTGCATGGCAGCATGTGAAGCTTGCATCTCCGTGTGAGACGGCTGGTCAAGCCAACCTGTAGCGGTAAGGGCTGGCAGGTGGTGGTGGGGCTGAGGGGCATGTTGCTTGTCAGCATGCATGACAGCATGTGTATCTTGCATCTCTGTGTCAGGCAGCTGGTCATACCAACCTGTGGCGGTCAAGGCTGGCAGGTGGTGGTGGGGCTGAGCGGCATGTTGCATGTCAGCCTGCATGGCAGCATGTGTGTCTTGCGTCGTTGTGACAGCTGGCTGGTCCTGCCAACCTGCAGCGGTCGGGGTTGGCAGGTGGTGGTGGGGCTGGGGGGCATGTTGCTTGTCAGCCTGCATGACAACATGTGAAACTTGCATCTCTGTGTCAGGCGGCTGGTTATGCCAACCTGTAGCGGTCAGGGCTGGCCGGTGGTGGTGGGGTTGAGCGGCATGTTGCATGTCAGCCTGCATGGCAGCATGTGTGTCTCGCATCTCTGTGACAGCTGGCTGGTCCTGCCAACCTGCAGCGGTCGGGGCTGGCAGGTGGTGGTGGGGCTGAGGGGCATGTTGTTTGTCAGCCTGTGTGTCATCCATCTCTGTGTCAGCTGGCTGGTCATGCCAACCTGTGGCTGTCAGGGCTGGCAGGTGGTAGTAAGGCAGGTGGGCTCGTCTCTTGTCAGCCTCTGTTTGGTTGGCACCGTAGAAGGTGCACTGTGTGGTTTGTTCCATCCTTGAGGTATCACAGCTGGTGGGCTGTGAGATATTACCGCAGCAAGGTTGCTGGGTATGATTGTCTGTGCCGAGGGCTTTTCTGGAGCATCTGTATCGCTGTGTACTGTCGGACCAGCACAAGTGCTGGGTTTGGAGGCGCAGAGGCCAGTTTTTTACGCAGCCCTTGGGCTGGATTTCGGAACTTCTGACTGCGCGGTCACCTCTAGGGGTGCCATCCGGGTGGGTTGGCAGACGTATCGGAGGGCACCCACTGGCTTCCTCTCCGAACACGTCCCCAACCCACCCGATGCAGACCAGGGTCAGTACAAGCAACAAAGCAGAGCGCCTACCAGGGCGTTCGACCTTCATCGCTAGCGTTGACCTCCGACCGGTTATGTCTCGGCTTCAAATTAGCAGCTGCTTCCAGCTGTATTGTCAGCGCGGCGTGTCTTTGCGTGAGCGGGCCAGAAAACTTCGTCGATTCTTTCAAACCGAAAAAGTGCCCAAGCCCCACACCTGGGGATCCAGCTGCAGGTGGGCCCAGGGGCCTAGGAGCCACTCCTCCTTGGGCCAGGGAGGGGGCCCGGCCTCATGCGCTGGGGCTCCACCTTGCCCTCCTGCTCCACCCCCTCCCCGCCCCCCACCCCTGTCCCTACCCCCGCTCCCTCCCCTGCCTCTGCCCCTCCCCCCCCCCCTAGCTTCCCCCACCTGCCCCTGGCCCTGACCACCCTCCTGCCCTTGCCCGCCCAGGCGCCCTGCAGGCAGAGGACGGAGGTGGATAGCTCGCTCCTCCGGTGTCAAGAGGTAGTTGGGCTTGTTCAGGCGGGCCACCGCAGCCGGCTCCCAGACTGCCCCCTCCACCACCTGGAACGTCCCCAGGGGCCCCTGACCCGTGGGGTTAAGGGGGAAGAGCCGCCCGTTGGGGGCCACCCAGTGGGAGGGATGGAGCGCTGGGTGGCACCGAGCCACGAACCCCACCCCGGGCCCCACCCTCAGGCATTCCCAATCAGGCGGGGGGGGGTCACGTAGGTCCACCCACTGTTGCCAGGGCTCCGGGAGACAGGCTCTAACCAGGTCTGCAGCCCACCGGGTGACACCCTCGTGCTGAGACTGCCGCTGAAGGGCCTCCCGCACGTGGCGGACATGGGTCCAACCCTGGCCCTCTGCCTCCTGCCTAGCAGAAGGGATCAGGCGGATCAGAGGGTTGAACCACAACGGTTCCGCCATCACCGAGTAGAAGGATTGACTCTCTGGGGGTACCACCCGGAACAGACGAAGTTGGGCCAAGGCGGCCACGTGAGCTTGCAGCCGCGGGGTGATATTGCGCGAGGGAGGGGCGCTGGGGTCTGTGATGACCCAGGTGCTGAGGCCGTGGCTGGGGTCTGCCAGAAGGCTGTGGGTAAGGGGTTGCCAAGGGCGCACCCGGGGCGACCAAAGCTGGGCTAACATCTTCGCCCGCATGGCTGTGCTGATGACCCCTAGGCCTGGGAGCCCCACCCCTCCCTCCCGCCGGGGCATCACGCAGATGGCCTCGCTAGGGTACAGGCGGTATCAACCGGGTTAGGACCCGAAGCCAGTAGCACCCCATGCAGCAGGTGTGGTTCAGTAGCTACAAACCTCCCTCTTCTTGCGAGAGGCCGGGGGATCGACACCCGCAAGGGGCCAGAAATATTTGGCGTAATCGATCTCTCTTGAGGGCAGTGCCCGCCATCGTGCGGGGTGGGAGCTGGAGTGGAGTAGGCTAATTTCCTATGAAGCTCAGGAGGGTAGACACGTTTCCGAGCCGGGGCGTGTCGTGCTGTGAGAGCGCCCTTTAGGCATACGTCAGCCCGCGGGGGCCCCTCCCATGGTGTGAAAGACCAGAAGCGGCGCGCGGTTCCTTAGTGCACGCCCCCTGAAGCTTCGGGGGGAGTAGTCTTTTTTTTTTTTTTTTTTCTTTTTTTTTTTTTTTTTTTTTACAGGCGGTTGCTGTTGGGGCTGCGCTCCTGGGGAAGGTCTGACGCAGCAACAAAGCGTTTGATGGCAAGGGCCATGGCCTGCGCCAAGGCTGTGGGAGGTTGCACGGCGGCCATCTGGTAGATGACCTTACTGGCCAGGCACTGCTGAGCCACCTGTACCCTTCCAAGCAGGTTGAGGCCCAGGGGCTGCCAAGGGAGGGAGGCCGCTGTGATGGCAGCTGCAGCACCACCATAGGCGGCCTCTCCTGTGGCAGCGTAAGAGGTCGCCCCTAGGGGGACCCCCAGGTGGCGCACCACCAACCCCGGCGGCGCGGCGCGGATGACCCCCCCTGCCCCTGCCCCTGCCCCTGCCCCTGCCCCTGCCCCTGCCCCTGCCCCTGCCCCTATCCCTGCCCCTGCCCCTGCCCCTGCCCCTGCCCCTGCCCCTGCCCCTGCCCCTGCCCCTGCCCCTGCCCCTGCCCCTGCCCCTGCCCCTGCCCCTGCCCCTGCCCCTGCCCCTGCCCCTGCCCCCGCCTCTACCCTTCCCCTCTCCCCTTCCTTAGCTCCTCCCCTTCCCCCTCCCTCCCCTCCCACCCTAGCTAACCCTGCTCCCTCCGCCCCCAGGGCCTCTGGCTCGCTCTGACCGGTCACTGGTTGGACGCACGGCAGGGCCACGCTCTTGCTCACGCTCAGCGCTGGGCCGCCTGCGGCGCGGAACCGCACCAAGGCCTCCACCACCACTTCCCCGTCCTTGACCCGATCCGCCACCAGGATGGTGAGGTCGTCCGCGTACTCCTTGGTGGGAAGCGCGGGGGTCAGGGTGGCAGCGTGCATGGCCAGGGGACTAGTGGGAATAGCGTGGGTGGTGATGCGACCCGCCCGCTGGAGCGAGCTGAGGTAGCTAACGAGCGGTTGCAACACCACACACCAGTACAACGGGGAAGCCCCACTGCCCTGTAGAAGCCCAGAGGCCAAGGGGAAGCTGTCGGTGAGGTAGCCGTTGACGAGCACCTGGCTGGTGGCCCCCCGGTGCAGCAGCTGCGCCCAGCGCACGTGCCCCTGCTGGCTGAACCCCATGGCCACTAGCGTGTCCTGGAGCAGGCTCCAGGAAACGTTGTCATAGGCCCCTGCCAGGTCCAGCAAGAGAAGCCAGGCAGGGCTGTGCCGCTGCTGGAGCCACTCCAGCAAGAAGAAAGAAGAAGAAGAAGAAGACTACGCCGGTATTCACCGGCGTGCATTAAGGGAGGAGCAGCCGCCTGGGGCGCGGCCTGCTCCCACCATCAAGCTCAAGAAGTAACCTACCCCCTAACCCCCCCCCTTTCTAGTAGCTCTATGTCTATAGCTTGTTTTGGCAATGGTGTGGGCTGCTTCTGCCGCATGTCTCGTGAGCTTGTTTAGTAGCTTTGTGGCGTTGGTTTGAGTGACCCCAAGGGCTATGAGGTGTTGACGTGTGTGTGTTTCATAGGTAATACCGCCTATACCCAGTAGGATTGGTCTGATCTCAACCATGTGGCCTATCTTGCGCATGGTGTGTGCCAATTTTGTGTGTTGGTTCAGGGCCTTGTCGAGTTGTTCCATCCACCTCGAGTCCGCACAGTATTTGATTTCTATGATGGTGATCCGTTTAGTGGCTTTGCCGCGTTTGCCCGTCTTCTTTTGAGGCGTCACCATGATTATGTCCGGTCTTGTAGTGTTTTTGGTCGCTGTTGGTTTCATGCCGAGTGCCCGTAGCGTGGTGTGTAGTGTGTCGTTAGGGAGGTCAAGGTTTTCTCTAGCGCCCTTCTCCCAGCTGCCGGTGTCCGCAAACCGGATGCATCCGCCCAGGGTTCCTTTGCTGATGGCTTTGGCGATGAGGCGGCCAGCTCCGTTGTGCCTTTCTTGCACGAGTGGCAGGGTCTCGCTGCAGCCCGAGAGCAGGTGTGTGGCACTGTCGGCCTCCCCACAGAGGGGGCAGCGGTCGTCTGTCGCCTGCTTCCAGCGCATAGCTAGTTTTTGGTTGTATAGTCCTCCGGTACGGTAGAGTAGGGCGGTCCTTTGCGCGGGGATGGAGATGGTCGCATCGGTCATCACTCTTTCGCCCGCTCCTTTTGCCGCGGCTTTGGTGATATCTTGGGTCATCTGGTAGTAAATGCTGTCTTGGTTGGCGAGACCTAGCTTGTGCTTGCTGTGCATGTGTGCTCGTACGCTGTGTCGGCAGTCCGGCAGTGGGGCGAGGTTTTCGCCGTCAGTCCCGTTGTTTAGCCAGATACCCCTCTCCTTGGGTGTGGTCGGGTGGTACTCAAGTGTGTTTGCCTGCTCCGGGTGTAGCGCTGCGTGTTTAGCAAGGGCATCAGCGCCTTCATTGCCGATGATGCCCGAGTGGGCCCGGACCTTGTAGAATTGGGTCGTGACGGGGCTGTCGATGATGAGGGTGGCGATGTCCATCAGGATGTCGTTGTGTCTATGATTGATGAGGGACATCGGGTTAGCCAGGGCTCGGCGGATCTGGTAGAGAGAGCATAGGCTGTCGGTGGCGATGCGTCTGGCTCCCGCTTTCAGTGCCGCGTGTATCGCTGTGAGTTCTGCCTTGTTGATGGTGTTGTTCTCTGGGTCGTTCATCGCAATGGTAAGTAGGGCGTTGCTTTCCGGAATATAGACCCCCGCCCCGACGCGCGCCGGGTCTGGCTCGGATGTCTTAATGCAGCTGCCGTCGGTGTACGCTATCGTGGTCCATTCGGTGATGGCCATCCGCGGTAGCGTGGTGGAGTGGTGCGTGAGCTGGTGTTGGCTGCGTGTGTGCCCCAGCGTGGGTAGAGCCCTGTCCAGCGGGAGGCGGAGGTGCTGTTTGTGGCCACTGGGGAGGGTGGCTGGCTGTTTTTGATTGTGTGGTCTGCGAAGGAGAGGGTGTGTCTCCCCGTCCGGGTGTAGGGCAGTGGCTGTGCTAGCCATCCATCCTTGTGGGTTGCCTTTGGTGGTGAGTAGTTGCCCTGCTGCATTCCATATGACGTAAACGTGGAGGGTGGCGTGTTTGCCAAGTTTGGAGCAGTTGGTATTGTTGAGGGGTATGCTGGCCAAGTGCTGACAGTACTCTGGGTAGCGTCTCAGGGTGTCAATGTGTTTGGGGTACGAGATGCCCTTCTTACCAGGGATCAGCATAATGGTGGCCATGGCCTCCTCCTGGTGTGCTGAGTGTATAGCATGGTTGACGCATTTCAGGGCCACCGCATCATCGGCTGGTACGTTCCATGTGGATAGCCCAGTGTGACGTACAAGTAGGCAGTTGTGGTGTGCCCCAAAGGCCGTGTCGTTGATGTCGGGGCTCCAATAGGTAGTGGTTTCTGGTCTAACTGTGAGTGGATCAGCCCACCTTTGGACGGTACTTGGAAAGCTTCGTGTGGTGTGTAGGGTGTTGAGGGCTTTGTCTTGTGCCAGTCTCATGGGGTGGCGGCTGCTCTGTGTGTCCTGTCTCCTGAGGAGGGCCACCAGTTCTGTGGCCAGGTTGCGTGTGTGTGGTGTGTGTTGTAGCCAAGCGTGTAGGTGTTGGTGTTGTTGTTTGGTTAGGAGGCCTATTGTGCGGCCCGACTCGTCGTGGACCGTTACATGTTGCACTAGGTCGTGCTTGGGCATGATGGGCTCTCCCGTGCTGAGGTTCATCGCGGGGGTGGTCATGTGGGGGTGCAGTTGGAGGAAGGTTTCGCATTTGCCCGTCCCGACGATGTCCGTCTGCGGGTTGATGGGGTACGTGTGGAAGGCGGCCTTCGAGTGAAGGTTGTTGCACCGGGGTAGCCAGGTGTGCGGGTCCGGCAGTCCCTGCCGGGTGTGGCTTGGTAGCTTCGTATCGGGCCGCGCGTATCTAGTTTCTTGTATCCTCTTATTCTCCTCTTCATAGTCACCGCGTCGCGCCAGGTAGTCCAGGTGTGCCGTGATGAGAGGTGCCGGTTCGAGGGTGGGGCGCCAGTGAACTCGTATAAGGTCCGAGTGCGCTGACAGACGCATAGTCGTTTTGAACTCGTTGCTGCCAAACTTGCATATTGGGCACAGCCAGTGGCCTGATTCTTTGTGTCCCGACAGGAAGGCTTCCTCAAGGCAGGCTGGGTGGTAGGCCCTCTTGCAGTTGTGGCACGTTGGGCTGTCTCCTCTTGGTAGCCAGCATAGCTCACATGTGCATACGTCTATAGCCTCTTCCCTGCTGATGGGTTCTGTGTGTGAGGGTGTATAGCCTTCTTCTGCACATAGTGGTAATGCCCATTTATCTATGATTGTGGGCTTCCAATGCACCTTGTAGTAGCTTTCTTTGTTGATGCCGTCCCATTGCCATCCATCTATGCTGGTGATGGCCTCTTGGTGGCCGTACATGGCCCCTAGTATGCTGCCTAGGTCCTTGGGTTTACAACGGCAGGCTTTATCCACCTTCCAGCTGGAGAGCCCTGGGAGGTCGAGGCCTATTATGTGCACTATATCCTCCGGGATGGTTTGTATCTGTCTGCCCTCTGTGTTCCGTTTCGTGCCCGCCTTGGGTCGGGCGGGTTTCGTTGGGGGCGATTGGGTTTCCCTGTTCTCTCGCCTTAGCAGCCGGGAGCTACTCTTGATTGCCTCCTGGGCTGCGGGTGGTTGGGCTGCGGGTGGTTGTGTTGCGGTCACGTGCGTCGCTTCGGTCGGTGTGGGCTTCTTGGCAGTCACGTACGCCCTGATATCAGCGTAGCGGTGTTTTGTGTCTTCCTCGACGTCGGTTGGTGCAAGCTCCGTCAGACCCGCGGCCCATGGTTTAATGAGTCTTTGCGCAGCGGGCAGGTCTAGGGTGGTGTCTCGTTTGGCTGCGATGTCTTTCGCTTCTGTTGTGGTTGGGCATCTGTCCTGGGTGGCCATGGTCGTTAGTCTGTTGAGGGCGATATAGTGTTTTTGTTGGACTTTGTTGTGGAAGCGTTCTTTAAGCATCTGTCCGGATATGATGTAGGTATGGCCAGCGATGGTGTGTTGGAGCTCTGTGGCATGTCGGATGCCCAAGCTTTTGAGGCACGTCATGCAAGCACTAACTATGTCGAGTGGGAGGGGGCTGGTATTCTGTGTGATGAGTTGTCCAAGCAGTTTGGTTTCCTTAGGGTAGAGTTCCTGTCCTTCCTGGGTGGCAGTGAGCTGCGCCGTGGTTGCATGTAGGAGTTGTCTGGCTCGTAGGGTGTGTCGCAGCATAATTAACATGCGGTGTCCATGCTTGGCAGCTTGAGCGTAGAGCCAAGTAATCTGTTTGTGTAGCATGCATCTGGTTATGTGGGCATGTGTGGTGTCTGTGGACTGGAGGCTGTGTAGGAGGGCTGTAGTGTTTCTGGTATGGTATTCTTTGGCTGTTGAGCTGATGCCAAGACCGAGCTTGTCGATGTCCTCCCTGACAACGGCATTGGGTGTGCCTAGTGGGAGTCTGAGTTTTTTCTTAACACATTGGTTAATTGCTCTGTCGTAGAGGTCTAGGTCTCCCGGTGTGCATGGGGCTACGCAGAAGCTATAGGCCAGACTGGGGATGATGGCTGTCTTGATGATGTGGATGGCTTGTCTGGCGCTAGCGAATGAGCGTCGTAGTCTTTCTAGCTTCTGTCTGAGTTGTGTCATCATGGCTATGTGTTGTGGTTTCCAGTTGAGCGTCATGGTAAGTAAGACGCCAAGGTAAGTGAAGGGGGAGGTCGGTTTGAGGTAGGTGACAGGTTTCCCTTGTAGCGTTACGGCTTGCAGTTCTCTACGGGCTTGCTTGTCCGCTTCTGCCATGGTGCTGCATCTGCCGGATTGGTGCGCTTTGTGGAGCGCCGCTGTGGCGAGGGTTTTGCTGTGGGATACGATGAGGTGGCCCCAATCCGAGTAGGCGGAGAGCTTGTCTGCCTGGCAGCGTATGTTGCTGATCGAGTTGCATAGGATAGCGATGTCATCTGCGTAGTCGATGCTGCCGATTGTAAATCGCCCGGCGCTGTCGGTTGTGTCGGATGTAAATTTGTATCCCCTCGCTCCTACTTGGAGCCAGCGCAATAAGGGTTCGATGTAGATGAGGAACAGGAAGGGTGAGAGTGAGTCGCCCTGGATGGTGCCCCGGTCTACAGGTACCGGGTCGGTGGGGCCGTAGGGAGTTCTGAAGCGCGTTGTAGCGCCCGTGTACAGGTCCTTCACCGCGTCTGTGGCGTCGGTTGGAAAGCCAAGGTCGTGCATGATCCATAGCAGTTTGTCTTGGCAGGTGGTGTTGAAGGCGCTAGTGAAGTCGACCAGTAGCGCATAGATATCTACTTTGGCTAGCTTGGCGTCTTCGAGGGCCATGACCAGCATTTGGAGCTGTTGTGTGGTGTCCCTATGGGAGCGGAATCCTGCTTGGCAGTTACTTAACATCCCGTTAGCCTCAGCGTACTCGTACAACGCCTTGGTTATGAGGCTGGTCCAGAGTTTGTAGATGGTATTGGCCAGCCCAACAGGTCTGTAGGCGTTGAGGTCTGTTTCTTGGCCCTTGTCCTTGTAGAGCAGGCAGGTGTCGCTGGTTTTCCATGTTGTGGGTGTGCAGCCAGTGGCCCACATGATGATGAACAATTGGTGTATGGTGTCCCTCATCTCCCATGGCAGCATCTTGATGATCTCGTTTTCAATGCTGTCTGGGCCAGGCGCTTTGCCCCCTGATAGTCTGCTGATGCATTCTTGAAATCCTGCTTTGTCCATGATGGCTGTGTGCAACCAGTGTATATTTTGGCAGGTGTGCAACGTGAAGGGGTCCATGGCTTTGGGGCGGGTCCAGGGGT
>JASKMD010000020.1:4101568-4161019 GCA_030144725.1 Haematococcus lacustris | reverse complement strand
TGGTCACCCCGGCCGTTGGTCCCGCCAATCCGTGACAGGCGCGACGCTCACACCACGCGCTAGTGAAGGGTAGCTGAGGCTATCGCGGTAAGTCACGCGCGCTAAAACTCGCGTTTTGGACTGAAGCCTCCCAGATCACTCCGCCCGCCATTCCCGCGGACTGTGAACATGGTCGCTCGCTGCAACCTGGGGCTCAACGGGGTGCGACCGTACGTGGGTCGCAGGGCGAAGCGCAAGATTCCCTGGGTCGCTATTCACACAACCTTGTCATGGATGTCCCGGTGCCGGGACGTGTGCAATTGGCGTAGCACCGTGCGGCATGCGATGACCGCTTAGTCTTCTATACGCCCATTATGCTATGAACACCGTAGATGAAATAGTACAGCCACTAATCAGCCGGCTGCTCTCACAACATCGCGCAGCACAAGTGCATTGTGGAGGTACTTCGCATCGACGTGGTGGCATCCGAACGCTCTAAGGGCAAGTACAGCCGGCGATCCAAATTTCTCCCGGCTCGAGTAACCAGACAATGTACTCTTGATGTAGGCGCGCACCTAATGCTATTTCTGCGGGAGCCTAGGTCCTTTAGCTCATAAATTCTTCTCAGCTCCGGGTAAGGACGGACACATGTAGCCAGTACAACTTGCTATGTTGCTTGTAAGGCCTATGTTGTATGTAGCAGAATGACCCGCCCTTGCTGCCGCTCTCAATGTAGAAAATGCAGATGTTACTAGAAAGTTATTTAAGTCGTGCATAGCTACCCCCATGGTTGACGACTGTTGCAGGAGCCAGGCACCCTATGGGTATTCCCAGCAAACGCGCCAAGGCCAGTAGGGCTAATGGGGCTCAAGGGCAGCTGCAGCAGCAGCTACGTGAAGCAGCAGCTCGACAACAACAGATCCTTATGTCTGCAGTTGCTGCCACATGCTGGGGCCATAAGCGCCCACGCAGCTGCCTTGGCCGGAGCGCTCAGCAGCAGCTCAGCATGGACCAGCAGGAGCTGCAGGGTGCCCAACATCAGCTCGGTCTAGACCAGCAGCAGCTGCTGGGTGCCGAGCAGCAGCTAGCTCTGGACCAGCAACAGCTGCATGGTGCCAAGCGGCAGCTGACCATGGACCAGGGTCAGCTGCAGGGTGCCCAGCACCAGCTGGCTCTGGACCAGCAGCAGCTGAAGCGTGCCCTGCAGCAGCTGACCCTGGATCAACAACAGCTGAAGGGTGCCCAGCAGCAGCTAGCTCTGGACCAGCAGCAGCTAGCTCTAGATCAGCAGCAGCTGAAGGGTGCCCAGCAACAGCTAGCTCAGGACCAGCAGCAGCTGAAGGGTGCCCAGCAACAGCAGGCTCAGGCCCTTGAGCAACTGCAGGGTGCCCAGCAGCAGCAGGCTCAGGCCCTTGAGCAGCTGCAGAACAGCAGGACGGGGCTGGAGCGCAGCGAGCTACTGTTGCGTCAGCACATGGACGCATGCATGAGGTGAGAGCTTGACATGCTGTGACATGCTGTGACCTGCTATGCCCCATGCGCTACTGACCTGCTGCGACATGCTGTGACCCATGTGCTATTGACCTGCTGTGACATGCCCCATGTGCAGGGCACACACCATGGACCTGCCGAGCCTTGCAGCCATGCAACCTGAGATGCGGCACATCTGTTTCATGCGCAACTGTGTCCCCAGAGCTGCAGCCCAAGCTGCTTATTCTCCGGCTCTCCCACCCGTGAGGCTGCACAACCGCTTCAGCACTCTGTCATCCCCTTGTCCAGGAGATGACAACAGCCCTCTTGCCCCAGTCACCCCAACACCTATTGCAGGAGAGGAGAAGGTTTGCTTGCCTCCACAAGCTGCACAACGCGCAACGGCTACGGCTACGGCGTCATCAACATCAGCATCAGCATCAGCATCAGCATCAGCATCAGCATCAGCATCAGCATCAGCATCGGCATCAACATCAGCAGGAGGGGCAGGAGGAGCAGGAGGGGCAGGAGGAGCAGGAGGGGCAGGAGGGGCAGGAGGGGCAGGAGGGGCAGGAGGGGCATGTGTCATGGAGCATGTGTCATGGAGCATGGAGCATGGAGCATGTGTCATGGAGGTGCATGTGTCATGGAGGTCATGGAGGTGCATGGAGGTCATGGAGGTCATGGAGGTCATGGAGGTGCATGTGTCATGGAGGTGCATGTGTCATGGAGGTGCATGTGTCATGGAGCATCTACTCTGAGCAGCATACCCATGTTTGGACGTGTGACACTGGCAAGTGACAAGAAGGAAGATGCTGAGTGCTTGAGGCTTCTGCATGCACGGGCACCACACATTGCAAGCGCCCACATGACCTTGAATGTGCAGCTGCTGAAGGAGTATGCACGGGAGTGCTTGGGCTGGAAGGGCAAGAGGTTGACGCAGAAGAAGCCATTGCTTAGGGCTGACATCCTAGAACATCTGAGGTGGGAGCAAGAGATGGAGGAGGATCAGTTGGCTGAAGTGGGGGTTGACGAGGCAGATGAAATGTAAGGCCAAGCACTTGATTGAAACCAGCAGCACCAACTGAGCCAGAATAGCACGAACTGAGCCGATAAAGCCGATTAAGGCAATGACCAAAAAATTAACAGTGCCATGCGCCCAACTTGCACAGTTTCAGCTAAGCGTGGCGTGACTCAGTCTCGTGGTGTAATGACATGGCTCGGTAGCATGGCGCACTGCGATGGCCTACTCCGCAGTACTGCGAGGCTGCCTCCATGGTGCGAACTTTGCTACGGACGCCACGGAGCGCCTCGCCACCCTGCTCTTGTAGGTGGGTCGCTGCTTGTTTGCGCTATCTCAAGTTTCGACCTGGTGGCGGGCGGTGTACTGGGACAAGGCTTCAGTCCAAAACGCGAGTTTCAGCGCGCGTGAGTTACCGCGATAGCCTCAGCTACCCTTCACTAGCGCGTGGTGTGAGCGTCGCGCCTGTCACGGATTGGCGGGACCAACGGCCGGGGTGACCTGTTGCCTCCGCCTTCACACATCATGTGGGCCTTGCTGACATCCCGTGTGCGCATGCATCACATGGCTACCCTAATGGTCCCTGGGGTGGAGGTTTTTGGAAGCTGGACGTGTTCAGGCATGGTGAGCAGCAAATGTGGTTGGAGCCTGTGCAGGTTTGGTGGGGTGAAGGTGGAGGGTTTGCCTCTTACAATTCATTATCCTTCAGCCGTGAGGCGGTAGGCTGCTTGAGTGTGGGCTGTTTGGGCGTGCTGCGTGGCCTGCCGTCATGGCGAGTACACTATTAGTTGGGCGGAAGTGCCTAAGCTTGTCTAGCTCATACATCAAGGTGAAGACATGGTTGTTTGACAGCGTGTAGCTTTTTGAAATGCTCACTATCAATGGCCACATCTAAGCCCACAATACTGAATCTTTTAAATGTATCCATTCTGACATTACCCATGGTCAGGCTAGACAAGCAAGCCAAAAAATGCCCCATTTTCGAACGGACCTAACTAACTCTATACACCGCTTCACGATGTAAGATTGGCACGCCTTGACGCAGCGCCGCGCACGTTAGCATCGGCTCGGAGGAACATGCCTATGGTGATCGGCTGGTCCGCGACCCCGTCCAATGTTCGGGGGCCCCGACCAGCACGCAACGCCAGGAGCGCTCCATCGCTCTTATTTGCGCCCTAAAGTATGTGTGCTGTTGCGGCGATGTCCTCGGCGATGTCCAGGTGCCTACTGGGTGTCTACAGTGTGTGCTACACGCTGCTTGCTGGGGGCTTGTCTCATGGCCGGGTTGAGGGGGTACGCGGTAAGGCTTTGGACCTGAAATTTCGTCAGCAGCTAGCTGTACCACACACTCACCCCCTGGCGCTGACTTGACATCATCATGCATCAGCTCGGTCAATGGCGAGTGGTAGTGTGGGACACACTGCCAAAAGCATCAACTGTATGCCAAACGTGCCAAACGCCTTGCAATGCACATCGTGGGAACCGCATTGGATACATGCACAAAAGTGTACTGTGGAGGAAGCGGGATAACATGTCTGCTGATGAATATATATGAAAACCTGTGTGAAAATCCCAGAATGCGTTAGACATGGCCATGCCAGGGACGTTTTGCCCAAAATGATGGCCTTTCCGCCAGCCTGAACTGTACATCTTGGTAGCAAAGACTGTTGTCCTGCCGACGGAGTCGTCGATGGACCTTTCGGTCGAGGACAGCCGCACTTGAAGCCTTTTTAGCTATGCCCCATCGCTCGAAGCCATGCCAGGGACTTGTTGCCCGAAATGTTGGCCTCTCCGCCAGCCCGCTATAGATAGAACGAAAGCACTGACCCTTTGCCTGCCTTCGGAGCCGTCGACGGACATTTCGGACAATTATAGCCGCACTTAGATGGTCTTAAGCCATGACCAGGCGTTCGAAGCGAAGCCTAGCTGGTTCCATCGCTAACATCGCCCAGCCCAGCCCAGCCCAGCCCAGCCCAGCCCAGCCCAGCCCAGCCCAGCCCAGCCCAGCCCAGCCCAGCCCAGCCCAGCCCAGCCCAGCCCAGCCCAGCCCAGCCCAGCCCAGCCCAGCCCAGCCCAGCCCAGCCCAGCCCAGCCCAGCCCAGCCCAGCCCAGCCCAGCCCAGCCCAGCCCAGCCCAGCCCAGCCCAGCCCAGCCCAGCCCAGCCCAGCCCAGCCCAGCCCAGCCCAGCCCAGCCCAGCCCAGCCCAGCCCAGCCCAGCCCAGCCCAGCCCAGCCCAGCCCAGCCCAGCCCAGCCCAGCCCAGCCCAGCCCAGCCCAGCCCAGCCCAGCCCAGCCCAGCCCAGCCCAGCCCAGCCCAGCCCAGCCCAGCCCAGCCCAGCCCAGCCCAGCCCAGCCCAGCCCAGCCCAGCCCAGCCCAGCCCAGCCCAGCCCAGCCCAGCCCAGCCCAGCCCAGCCCAGCCCAGCCCAGCCCAGCCCAGCCCAGCCCAGCCCAGCCCAGCCCAGCCCAGCCCAGCCCAGCCCAGCCCAGCCCAGCCCAGCCCAGCCCAGCCCAGCCCAGCCCAGCCCAGCCCAGCCCAGCCCAGCCCAGCCCAGCCCAGCCCAGCCCAGCCCAGCCCAGCCCAGCCCAGCCCAGCCCAGCCCAGCCCAGCCCAGCCCAGCCCAGCCCAGCCCAGCCCAGCCCAGCCCAGCCCAGCCCAGCCCAGCCCAGCCCAGCCCAGCCCAGCCCAGCCCAGCCCAGCCCAGCCCAGCCCAGCCCAGCCCAGCCCAGCCCAGCCCAGCCCAGCCCAGCCCAGCCCAGCCCAGCCCAGCCCAGCCCAGCCCAGCCCAGCCCAGCCCAGCCCAGCCCAGCCCAGCCCAGCCCAGCCCAGCCCAGCCCAGCCCAGCCCAGCCCAGCCCAGCCCAGCCCAGCCCAGCCCAGCCCAGCCCAGCCCAGCCCAGCCCAGCCCAGCCCAGCCCAGCCCAGCCCAGCCCAGCCCAGCCCAGCCCAGCCCAGCCCAGCCCAGCCCAGCCCAGCCCAGCCCAGCCCAGCCCAGCCCAGCCCAGCCCAGCCCAGCCCAGCCCAGCCCAGCCCAGCCCAGCCCAGCCCAGCCCAGCCCAGCCCAGCCCAGCCCAGCCCAGCCCAGCCCAGCCCAGCCCAGCCCAGCCCAGCCCAGCCCAGCCCAGCCCAGCCCAGCCCAGCCCAGCCCAGCCCAGCCCAGCCCAGCCCAGCCCAGCCCAGCCCAGCCCAGCCCAGCCCAGCCCAGCCCAGCCCAGCCCAGCCCAGCCCAGCCCAGCCCAGCCCAGCCCAGCCCAGCCCAGCCCAGCCCAGCCCAGCCCAGCCCAGCCCAGCCCAGCCCAGCCCAGCCCAGCCCAGCCCAGCCCAGCCCAGCCCAGCCCAGCCCAGCCCAGCCCAGCCCAGCCCAGCCCAGCCCAGCCCAGCCCAGCCCAGCCCAGCCCAGCCCAGCCCAGCCCAGCCCAGCCCAGCCCAGCCCAGCCCAGCCCAGCCCAGCCCAGCCCAGCCCAGCCCAGCCCAGCCCAGCCCAGCCCAGCCCAGCCCAGCCCAGCCCAGCCCAGCCCAGCCCAGCCCAGCCCAGCCCAGCCCAGCCCAGCCCAGCCCAGCCCAGCCCAGCCCAGCCCAGCCCAGCCCAGCCCAGCCCAGCCCAGCCCAGCCCAGCCCAGCCCAGCCCAGCCCAGCCCAGCCCAGCCCAGCCCAGCCCAGCCCAGCCCAGCCCAGCCCAGCCCAGCCCAGCCCAGCCCAGCCCAGCCCAGCCCAGCCCAGCCCAGCCCAGCCCAGCCCAGCCCAGCCCAGCCCAGCCCAGCCCAGCCCAGCCCAGCCCAGCCCAGCCCAGCCCAGCCCAGCCCAGCCCAGCCCAGCCCAGCCCAGCCCAGCCCAGCCCAGCCCAGCCCAGCCCAGCCCAGCCCAGCCCAGCCCAGCCCAGCCCAGCCCAGCCCAGCCCAGCCCAGCCCAGCCCAGCCCAGCCCAGCCCAGCCCAGCCCAGCCCAGCCCAGCCCAGCCCAGCCCAGCCCAGCCCAGCCCAGCCCAGCCCAGCCCAGCCCAGCCCAGCCCAGCCCAGCCCAGCCCAGCCCAGCCCAGCCCAGCCCAGCCCAGCCCAGCCCAGCCCAGCCCAGCCCAGCCCAGCCCAGCCCAGCCCAGCCCAGCCCAGCCCAGCCCAGCCCAGCCCAGCCCAGCCCAGCCCAGCCCAGCTATCGCGCCCAGCTATCGCGCCCAGCTATCGCGCCCAGCTATCGCGCTCAGTGGCCCAGCGACATGGACGGGGATTTATTTTTTGAATTTCTGTCGGGCGCTGGACCCCCCCTGACATGTGTTCTAGTGCTAGTGCTAGTGCTGATGAGAGTGATGGTACGGCTTGTGGCCTGTCCCTGCACCCGAACAGCGTGCAACTCGTGTCCGCCACCCCATGTCAAACTACCTCATATTGGGCACTATTCCAGGCCGAATATCTGTCCAACCAGGACGTCGAATGATGAACTGTCAGTTTTGTGCGACTCCTTGTGTGGGTTCTTAAGGTGTCATAAGAACAGAAACGTCTTGTCTTCATCTGTGGGCCGTCTGTGATGCTCCAAAGTAGACCCCCCTGCATCTTACACCCAACCATATCCATTGTCCGCCTCATACTCAGCCTATGTACCACCACCATCTACCATCATCTACCACCATCATCATCTTTCTGCAAATGGGCACATAAAGACTTCACAACCCTTTTCTTGTTACCCATGGCCTTCACTTGCCTGCACAATAGCAAATACAAATTTCAGCTCAGTTTCAGCAGATTTTCAACTAATTCTTGCCGACCGTGGTTGCTCAGGAGCCACAGGGACCAATCATGAGAGCATTTTGATCGACCTGATAGTCGCTGCCACATGTGGACTGAACCTGTGTTCAGCAGCAATCCGCCGTCGCGGTCACGCTCCCAGCCCGCAATGCCGTTGACCTGCCGGGGCGTCGTTTGATGGCAAAAGTGACACTTTGGAGCAGGGGGCAAGGGAGCAGGCCGGGAAGCAGCGGGTGAGCTTAAGAGAGGGTCTCGATGCGTGCTGGGACGTTGCAACACTGCTGCGTGCTAACCTGAAAAGTTGGCATGTCCAATCGGGGTGCAAAATTCACGCCGCTCTGGGTCCAGGCTGCCTATAGCCGTCGCTAAATGTATGTGCGATGCTTCAGAACACGTCGCGTGTTGGGGGACAGCCACCCGGCAAAGCGCTGGGGCTGGCTGCACTCTAGTCAGGCCATAAGCAGCTCATCGCACGAATCGGCGGCCTCATCCGTGCAGAAATGAGTAAGATTTTATCTCTTGAGCCATGGGGGTGCAGCCAATGGCGGGGGTGACCAACGGCGTTCTACGGTATTCTTGCAAACAAAAAAGGAGGATTTGGCGAGCAGTAACAAGGACCGCCTTAAGAGACATCTCCTGCACTGCACCAAGTTTCTGGCCAGCACGCAGGCATTGAACATCGCCAAGACCTTCCCCGAACTCGCGGCAGCCATTGAAGCGAAGGATGTTGTGACCACCCCGAGCAGCAAGTCGACAACTCGCGCAGGTGACCATCACCTCTGGACCAGGACGTGTTAGGAGGGTGCAATAGTACTTATTGTTTATGTTCTGTGCACATTACAGGAAATGGAGGACAAAGGACGCTTTGCCAACGACTTAGTGAAGCTGATTGTAGACTGCAACCTCCCCTATAACATCGTGGACAACCCAACGTTCAAGACCTTCTTGGCTACCTGGGTGCCTGTCCCCTCTCGTGACCAGGTGCACTTTACCCCTTCCCAATCCCATGTGCTCATCACCACCACCTTCCAAACCCCTCCTACCTCCACCACCTCCCACCACCTCCCAAGCACCACCCAGCCCACCACCTCCCAAGCCCAGCCCGGGCCTGTGCGTGATGTGCGTGATGTGTGTGGTGATGCGTGGGTTTGATGATGAGCGTTCAAAGCTGATCAAGAAGTGTGTGTTGTCTGAGCCATGGTGGGAACTGAACAACTGCTTGGTGGAGCTGATGGTCCCCGTGGCTCAGCTATTGACAGCCATCCAAGCAGATCACGCCAACCTTGCGGACGTGCACTACGGCTTGGCCATAGTGGTTAAGTGGTTTGGTGATGCCACCAGGTGAGACACTACCTCCACCACCATCTACCATCATCTACCACCTACCACCATCTACCACCTGACCTGACCTGACCTGACCTGACCTGACCTGACCTGACCTGACCTGACCTGACCTGACCTGACCTGACCTGACCTGACCTGACCTGACCTGACCTGACCTGACCTGACCTGACCTGACCTGACCTGACCTGACCTGACCTGACCTGACCTGACCTGACCTGACCTGACCTGACCTGACCTGACCTGACCTGACCTGACCTGACCTGACCTGACCTGACCTGACCTGACCTGACCTGACCTAACTATGTACAGGAAGGTGCCCATGGAGTTTGTGGACGAGGTGATGGAGCTGGAGCAAGTGTTCCGCAAGCGCATGGACTACGGGCACCACGTCGCTCTCTTCCTAGCTGCCCTGCTAGACCCCAGGTACCGCCACAAGCCTCACAACCTGACCATTGACGAGGTGTGGGCTGCAGAGGAGCTGGCTGCTAAGCTGGCAAGCGCGGATGGCCTGGGCACGGATGCAAGTGGCAATGCAGCGCGCCTAGAGCTCCTAGACACCTGGCTGGAGCCAGAGTACGCTGTTGGCATGGGGCTCAAGATGGACAGGTTTGCACCGGACCTGACAGCGGACCCCGTGGCCTGGTGCCGCAGGTATGGCTCAAAGCTGCCACACCTACAAGTTGTGGCGCAGCGTGTGCTCAGCAACCCCGCCACCTCAGCTGCCACTGAGCGCCTGTTCAGTGCCTTCAACTTCATTTATAGCGACCGGCGCTCTCGATTGCTGCTAGGGCGCATGTGGATCATGTCCTATGTGTTCTTCAACACACGGGTCATGACTCGCAAGGAGCATCACGCATCAGCTGAGGCACAAGAGGAGTGGGAGAGCTTCATGGCAGCCCAGGTAGTGCTGGATGCCCCTCAGCTATAGCATGCACATACACCCCACCGTGGTATTGCAAGACAGGGCTTGTGATATGCAGCCTGGAGCGGGCAGCCTGGAGCGCGCAGCTGGATGGATGGTTTTGTTGTGTTGTGTGTTCTTGTGTTGTCTCACCTTGTTGTAGAGGTATAGCATGGTGCCAGCAGCCAGGAGTCCCCAGCCCAGCCCAGCCCAGCCCAGCCCAGCCCAGCCCAGCCCAGCCCAGCCCAGCCCAGCCCAGCCCAGCCCAGCCCAGCCCAGCCCAGCCCAGCCCAGCCCAGCCCAGCCCAGCCCAGCCCAGCCCAGCCCAGCCCAGCCCAGCCCAGCCCAGCCCAGCCCAGCCCAGCCCAGCCCAGCCCAGCCCAGCCCAGCCCAGCCCAGCCCAGCCCAGCCCAGCCCAGCCCAGCCCAGCCCAGCCCAGCCCAGCCCAGCCCAGCCCAGCCCATGCATGCATGCAGCCCATGCATGATTGCCACACAACACAAGTGACAGTTTTATGTACTAATGCAACACAAGTGACAGTTGACACAAGTGACAGTTTCATGTTCTGATGTTGGTTGATTGTCCCGATGTAATGATGTGAGGTTAGCTGTAATGATGTATGGTTGAGGACCGGACAGGCCAGCCGCAAATAGCTTTTCAGGCAATGTCTGCAGCAATGTCTGCAGCAATGTCTGCAGCAATGTCACATGTTATTAGATAGGAGGGTTCGGAGCTGGAGTGCGGGGCATTGTTAACACTCACAGATTTGCGGGAGCTAGGGAGCCGAGCTACCCAGTACAACCGACTGAACGGACCTGGCTAGCGAGAGAGACGGGCCCCGGTCTTAGACTTCATACGTATGTATGCCGCTGCCTACAGCGACCTTGTTGCGTGGACACAACTTTAGACCCAAACAACCATGTTCAGCCTGCGGGCCTGCGCTTCGACGCCGCTAACTTTTCTAGCACGCTGAAGCTAGCGGTGCTATCGCGGTAGCAAATGGTGGTCTGAATGTGGAGAACAGCATGGTGCCCAATTTTCCCCTTGCTTGTCTAGCCTGACCCATGGTCTCTCCCGCCAGTGAATTTGCCATTTCCTCAAGACAACAGCAGTCTGCTAGGCCAAGGAGTGAAAGGACTCCACCCTAATGGTCACCCCCGCCATTGGCTGCACCCCTGATAAAATCTTTCTAGTTTTTACGAGTGTTACAGCGATTCTCGCGCAGGGCAATGCAGCTCGTTAAAGCGAAGCTAGCGGGCTGCTCGGGCTGATGTGCACCTGTGCCGGGGCGGGCGGGGGTGCTGAGAGATTAGGTCGCGTTGTGTTGGGAATAGCCTACTTAGTGGGGCTGTGATCAGAGAACAGCTATCGCGCTCAGCGGCCCAGCTTTTCAAATGTTTGAATTTTCGTCGGGCGCAGTACCCTCCTTGACATGTGTTCTAGTGCTAGTGCTAGTGCTGATGACATGTTTAAGAGTGGTGGTATGGCTTGTGCCAGTCCCTGCACCCGAACAGCGTGCAACTCGTGTCACGTCACCCCATGTCAAATATCCTCGATGTGGGCATTTTTCTCGGCCGGTTATCTATCCAACCAGGACGTCGAATGATGGACTGCAAGTTCTGTGCGGCTCCTTGTGTGGTACATTATAAGTTCCGGAAGACAGATACGCGTTGCCTTCAAATGTGGGCCGTTTCAAGCCGTTTCGGTGTAAGCGGAAAACATAGTTATCAGCTCAGTTTCTGCATCTTTTTGAGTGATTCTCGCTGCGTTTGGCTGCAAAAGAACCACAAACACCGATGTGGAAACCACCTTGACATTGCTGTCACATGTGGACTGAACCCGTGTTGAAGAATGCGATTTAAAGCGCTGTTGCATGCTGGTTTAAAAAATAGTTTGGATGCGCCGTTCACGCCGCGCTGGGTCCAAGCTGCCTACAGCGGTTGCTAAGAGTGTCTGCGAAGCTCCAGAACACGTCGCGTGTTGGGGACCAGCCACCCGGCAAACCGCTGGGGCTGGCCGCACTCTAGTCAGGCCATAAGCAGCTCATCGCACGAATCGGCGGCCTCATCCGTGCAGAAATGAGAAAGTTTTTATCTCTTGAGCCACGGGGGTGCAGCCAATGGCGGGGGTGACCTAATGTCCCCGTGCCCTTTGTGCTCGCAGGCGTCGCAGCCCGGTGCGATTGACAAATTCCGTGTGCGCGGGGAGCGTCAATGCTCTCAGAAGCCCAGCCCAAGAGCCTCTGGCGACCTCTAGGGCATGTTAGGGTTGGTTTGTGTCGCCAGGCTGTTAGCCTTTAAGCAATTACGCTGTTAGTTTTGATGAGGTGCCAAGTGGTCTGTCCCGGGATAGTGCCATCTTCGTGGGGATGGCAGTCATCAAGGGTGCGACCGAGGATGCTTCAATATGATTGTAGCGGAGTGAGATTACCCACAGGCCAACATGTTGTTCCTTGTTGAATGAGTTTTGTTGGCCTGCTAGGCCAAGGAGTGAAAGGAGCAGGAAGGGAGGCTTGAGACTATGGATCGGCCACGTCACGCCTCTTGCACCAACACTGAACCTTTCAATTAGGGCGTTCCCGGCCAGGTATTAATAATACCCAGGTATTAATACCCTGAGGAATTTGAACGAGGTATTAATACCTCACCGGCCCACCGGCGGCACCCATCAGCGCCACTAGCGCTATGGCTAACCCTGTTATTCCTACACCCGACACCCAAGACCCACATCCTCCAGCCGAAGCCGAAGGCTGGACACAAAAGTACAAGAATAACACGGTCTCCGTGCTTGAACTCTACAACCAGCTCAAGCAGAGCAATGCCTTGCGCGACACTTACCGGTTAAAGCTTGATGTAACAAGAAAGGTCGTCCTGCTCGTATGCCTCCTGTGCGGCGCGAATTTGGCGTGCTGCAACCTGAGCCACGCGCAGTCTCAGCACGACAAGCATTGCAAGCAGCGCCCAGCCGCCGAGCAACCACCACCACTTCCCAATCCAACAGGTCATTATCTCTCCTATCTTCCTTCTGTATGTGTATCAATCAGCCTTACAAGCTGCTCTTTGTATCTGCTCTATCTGACACTCATGGTTGTAAGACATGGTTGTCTTGCCTTCCTCATAGGCAAGCAGGTACATCCAGATGACCAACAACTCTCTGACAAGTATGTGGCGTTGTTCGTGGCCACCACGGGGACACCACATGCCGCCCTCAAAAACAAGTTCCTAAAGAAGGCCTTTCGTGCCCTTGGTGCCACCTGCCCCAGCCCAAAGCGTCCCTCCCTTCGACAGCCTCAGTGAGCAGCAGCAAGCAGACCTAGCACCGACAGTGTCGCGCCTAGCGGGTGCTTCGCTTGGTGCAGCCCTCCGGGAGCTTAATGCTTTTGAGAATGCCGACTGGAACCCGGCCATGAAGAGGAGGGCCCAATCAATGCTTCAAATGCAGACACTCCAACAGCCAACACAGCCAGGACAGCCCTCCTTCACTCCTATTGCCTCCATTGAGGCTCGCCGGGCGTTCTGGAAGCTCCAAGCAGCCCCACAGTTCCCAATCTTGGCCAAGGCTGCGCAACGGTTGTTGTCAGCGCATGCTTCCACAGCAGCTGCAGAGCGCAACTGGTCGGTGTGGGGCCACACCTATCACAATGCTCTACGCAACAACCGATAGCGATGATGAGGCGCCGGCCGTCCAAGACACCCTGATTGACATCATGAAGTGAGCATCAACTACTGGCTGGGCTGGGCTGGCTGTGTGGCTTAGTGGAAACGGTTGTGCAGATAGAGATAGCGCAAGCAAAGTGGAATATTTTGACATGATACTTGGCACATAGCATTCTCTAGGGAGTGTAAGAAGTGTGGTGTAAACCTTAGATCGAGAAATAATTGGGCTGAGTAAATGGACAATTTTCAGTACTGACTGGACAGTTTTTAGTAATGACTGGACAGTTTTCAGTATTAATTGAACAGTTTTCAGTACTGACTGGTCAGTTTCCAGTACTGACTGGTCAGTTTTCAGTACTGACTAGACATTGTCAGTACTGAATGGACATTATTCAGCACTGACTGGACCATATTCAGTACTGACTGGAACATTGTTGAGTCCGAAGGTGAGCATACCACAACCCTGACAGGACTCGATCTAGGGACCTCTCGCATAAGTGCCACTTCCAGGTATTAATACCTCTACTACCGGTATTAATACCCGTAGTACCCAAAACATCAGGCAGGTATTAATACCCGGCACGCCCTACTTTCAATGCACAAATCCTTGCATAATCCTTGCACTGCCACGAGTCCCATCAAGCAGCAGGCGGAGTTTGCCATGACTTTCCAGGACAGTAATGAGAACTTGCATGACTTGATGTTGAGCCCATGTGCACCTTTGTTTGTGCACCTTGCTTTGAAGTGCATTGCAGAAAGTCCCGAACCCCTAGAGGGGGAGGGCGGCCAAGCAGCCTAACGGCTGACGGCTTAAGCGGTGTAAGCCACCACGTCATAACCCATGTTAGGCTCTTACATTTATACAATGACAATGAGCAAATGTTCCTCGATCATTTTCATAGAGGAAGCTGTGTGGCGAGGCAGTTGACACCCCACCCCCCCACCGTGCCTACACACCCAGTCCATACCTAGCCCTAATGCTGGCCAGCCATGCAGCATCCTCAACAGCTGCCTCGTCCCCTCCTCCCAAGGGCTGACCCTGGTTGCCGCCTGGAGCAACACCATGAGTTGCGTGATGTTCACTGCCATGCACATCGCCATGCAATGCATGCCGTGCCACCTCCTCCTGCTGGTCCTCCCCTCCCCGATGGGTGTCCAAATCCAAGGCTTTGCCCCAACCTTCAGCTGCAGCCACAGCCCCCCAGCCTGCTGCTGCCTGCTTTGACCGGCTGTGGTCTTGGACGCCGAGCTCCTCAAGGCTGCTGCTCTGCGCCTCCCCCCTGGCCCAGGCCTGGGCAAGTGGGCTGGCACCTGACGCCCCTTGGCTGCTGTCGCCCTCGGACAGAGCCATGCCGGCATAGCGTGCGGCAGCAGGCGTGACTGCTGCCACCGGGGGGGCCAGGTGCACCGCCATGCCTTGAAGCAGGGGTGGCTGCCTGGCCCCTGCGCTGCTGCTGCTGCTGGCGAAGTTCTCACTAGTGACTCCGACTGCCTGCTGCCTAGACTGCTGCACCTCGACAACCTGGGTGGGGAGATGTGCATGAGCGGCGGTGAAGGTCAGTGGCTGAAGCAGCGGGGGGGCCTCGCCTGGTTGCATTGGCGCATGCGGAGCAGTCACCTGAGCCGCACCCTGCAGGTGCTGCATGGAGTGGCTGTCGCGTGGTTGAGTGGAGGCGTTGCTGCTGCTGGTGTGGGGCGGGGAGGAGGGCAGCGTCCGCAGGGGCTCCCCAGTCAGGCGTGGTAAGACTGGCCGAGGGGGTGGGTTCAAACGGGTCGAGGGGGGTGGCAGGGTGGGGGAGGGGGCAGTGGGCTGGGTGGTGTGCAGGCTGCTATGGCTGGCTGAGGCCACTGGCCTGCAGGCACAGGACAGGGCAACGCCTAGGTCAGGTAAGCACGTGATGATAAGACTGTGTCATGTAACAACTCGAATGCAGGGCCAGGGGTGCCTGCTCATGCTGTTGTATATGTTGCAGCATCGCTGGGTCTGTGCCCCATTTGCTTGGTCAATGCCAAACTGATCAGCAGCCCTGATGCCAGCATTATATCTCACCAAGGGGCCCCTTGAGGACGCCAAAAATGATGCAATGCAGACACAATGGGGTTGTGAGCAAAGCATGCCACGCAGTTTGCCCAGTCTTGGCATGCAGAGTTGCCCAGTTGGTCACGCCGGGTCACACCCCTGGCCTGGCTTGCCCCCTTGCCATGAAACACACATAAGGCAACCATGCTCCAGACTGCTGTTAGGGGTTGAAAAGTGTGTGTGGGGTCGTATAGACAATGCAAGCTGTCAGTTGACCCCCATTATGCACACCACACATCACACTGGCTCACACTGCACTTGCAGGCATGGCCCTGGCAGGGGCCACGCCTCACCCAAGTGTGACCCATCACTCATGGGTGACACACAACTCACTTGTCACTCTGCTCCTTTCTACTCAGACCAGCCCGCCTTTTCGCGCGAGCCGCAGTCAGTCCCTGCAAGCTGGCCAGCAGGCCAGCCAGGTCACGCTCCACAGGTTGCTGGGCAGCCAGCACTGTTGCTGCAGGGCTGGCAGGCTCGTCAGCCTCGACTGCGACTGCCATCCCTGGCACTGGGGCAGACGCCGCCGCAGCCGCACCGGTGGCCGTGCTGATTAGGGCTCGGGCGGAGGGGCTGGCTGGGAGGGGAGGGGGCTCTGGACCTCCTACACCTGCTGGTGCCCCCCCTCTGCCTCCTACTGCTTGTGCTGCCCAGGCCGCCGCTCCTCCATCTGCCACCCCTCCTGCAGCTGCGTCTGCTGTAGCAGCCAGTTTGCCATGGCCAGGCCCCAGGCCCTGCTCCCCCACTGCCCCAAGCAGAGCCGCAGCGTCAGCCCCCGCCACTGCTGCCTCAACCTGTGCTGCGCACCTAGCTGCCTCAAACTCCATGTGCCTTGTCTGTGTGTGACCCAGTGTGCTACCCAGTGTGTGACCCACTGTGCCACCCAGTGTGTGACCCAATGTGTGACCCAGTGTGTGACCCGATGTGTGACCCAGTGTGTGACTCAGTGTGATGTGCTGGGCTGCAGTGGCCCCCACACCGCCCAGGCCCTGCAGCCGTGCTGCACCAGCGTCTAGCCCCAGCCTGTGAGTCTGTGTGGTTGTTGCACCAGGGCATGGGGCTGGCTGCAGCACCAGCGTGACTGAGCTAGGCGGGGAATCGCACTCAGGCCCTGGAAGGCTGCAGTCTGGCTGGTTCAGGGTCAGGCCCTGCTGCCCCTTCACCTGGGTCGGGCCCTGCTGCCGCTCCCCCTGGGTCGCTCCACCCAGTGTGGTGCTGGGGTGTGGCTGCATGGGGGGAGCCGCGGAGTCTGGCATAGCGTGGGCAGGAGGAGGGGGAGGGCAGTCCAGGCCGTGGCTTGCCTGGAGTCCCTGAGACCAGTTCGCTGATGAAGCTGAGGCTGGGGCAGGAGGCAGATCTAGGGGTGTGTGGAGGGGCTGAGGTCGGCCAGTGGGTGGGTGGGTGGCTGGGCAGGGGCCCACTTGGGAGGGTGAGGGGAGCTCAGTTGCCCCGGCAGGCCCTGGCGGAGCTTGGCTGGTTGCTGGGGAGAGGGCAGGGCTGGTGGCCTGGGAGGGGGAGGGGCTGGCTGCCTGCGCTGCCACCAGGTGCAGGCGGACCCGGGCTAGGCGGGCCATCATGGCCTCCAGCTCCTGTAAGGCTTCCACGCTAGAGCGCATCAGGGTGCCTGCACCCAACACACCCACTTAGGTTGAAAAAACGAGAGACTCAGGGTTCACTGGCAGCATATGGGAAGCAGTGGGAAAAGGAGCGACAGTGGGGATGGTGGCAGCCAGCCAGGCTGTTTGTTCAACCTGCTCAGCCTGCTGCTCGCAGTCTTGCAGCCAGCAGCCCTTGAGCCAGTATAGGAGACGGTGGGAACAGGAGAAGCTGCAGTGAGAGTGGCAGCTTTCAAGCCTGCAGTGGCTGGTAGCCTGGGCCATCAATGACATGGTATTAGCAGCACATGCCACAGTCCTGGAGTGCCTACAAGGACTCCTACGAGGTGAGCTAAGAAAAGACCGTGCACACATCTGAAAGCCTCTAAGGTCACACCCCTTTGTGTGTGGCGGTAGCCAAGCAGCCTTCTATTCGCCTGCATCCACTCTCCACTGAACGTGCACGACCCTGCCCAGTCTTGGCACCATGTTCTGAACACCGTGCGTGCAGTAATGCGTGCACAGCATGCTTCACAGCACCTGTCACGGGCAGCTGCTCCTGCCACTACCTGAGTGTCTGCCTCCCCCCTCCTTCCCCCCACACACTTGCCTGCTGTGCCCTGGGCCAGGGCCAGGCTGGCCGCTGCCAGGGGGCTGGGCAGGGGCTGCTGGCCCGCAAGGTACCCCGCGACCTCCAGGCCCGCCATCCTGCTCAGCAGCAGTTGCCCGTCCAGCAGTGGCTGGTGCAGCTCCTGGGGCAGGGCCATGGCCAGCTGGCTAGCTGGCTGGGCCCCCTCCCACCCACCAGCAGCAGCAGCAGCTGGGTGGAGGGCTTGTGGGGGTTGGGCTGAGTCCAAAGCTTGGCAGGGGCCAGGGGAGGGCCAGGCAGCTAGCAGCTGGGTGGCAGGGAGGTCAGGGTGGGCCTGTGTCCGCCTGTGTGCAGCGCCCTGCTCCCCGCCGCCACTCCCCCCAACAGCAGAAGAGCCGCTTGAGTTCAAAACAAGCCACCCAGGGTGGTGGTGTCCTGCGTTGCAGTGGGCCCCCTCTTCCCCTGGCGGCTGGACTGGGGTGTGATGGAGGTGCTGGGGGAGGGGCAGGAGGCGGGGGTGGAGCAGGCTCTGGGGTGTGTGGGGAGCGCTGCTGGAGGAGGGAGGGGAGCGGTGAGGGAGGCTGTGAGGGGGCAGGCGCGGGCTGGAGGTGTGGCGGAGGGTCACGAGGGTGGGGGAGATGTGGACCTGCAGTCAGGCGGCGGCAACAGGTACCGTGGCACAGGAGAAGGCAGAGGGGTGCAGACAGCAGACAAGGGCAGCAGTGGCATGAAAACAGCAGAAGCAGCAGCAGTGGGAGGACGATAGCAGCAGAAGCAGCAGCAGCAGCAGTTGGGAGTGGCAGCAGCAACAGCAGCAGTGGGGGAGGATTCTCAGCAGCATTGCCCTGTAGGCAGGTAGCAGCAATAGGCACCATGTCACAGGAGGAATTACATGGGGTCCAACTAAGGAGGCAGAGGGGTCAACAGCCAGTGGTGGTAACAACAGCAGCGGGCAGCAGCGGGCAGCAGCAGCAGTGGGAGAATGACAGTAGCAGCAGCGGCAACAGTAGAAAGATGGCAGTAGCAGCTGCAGCAGCAGTGAGAGGATGGCCGAAGCAGCAGCAGCAGCGTGGGAAAGGCCTCAGCAGCATTGCCCTGTAGGGTCCGCTCCCGCAAGAGCAGCCGGCGGCCAGGAGCTGTCCAGGGCAGCAGCACACACCTCCAGCCGCTCCTGCTGTGGAGACCCCAACAGCGATGCGCCCTGGGGGGCTGGATGCCACTGCCGCCGCCGCTGCCGCTGCCCCCGCCCCTCCCCGTTCTGCCCAGACCCAGACCGACCCACCACCCCACCTTCCACCCATCTGCCTGCCCCCTCCTCCCTCCCCATCTCATCCAGCTCTTCCTCTGCCAGCCGCCCCTCCTCCCCCTGGCCACCACCCAGAGCCACCCCAGGCCCCAGCCCCAGGGAGGTGCTGTCTGCAGGGCAGAGTGGGCTAGGGTGGGTGGCCCCACTGCTGTCCTGCACTGCCCAGGGCCTGCAGCTGCTGAGGCCCACAGCGTGCGGCCAAGGGTTTGATGGCGGCGGGGGGCTGGCTGGGGGGCCCTGCAGCAGCAGCACGCGGGGCTGCAGGACAGTGCTGGGCACCAGGGGGCGGAAGTCCAGGCAGCGAGCCCCCTCCCCTCCCACCCCCCCTCCTGCCACCGCCCCCCCAACGGCCAATGGCAGGGGGAGGGCCAGCAGGTGGTCAGGCTGGACGGCAGAGGTGAAGGTGGAGGGAGGGTGGTCTGGGAGGCAGCCGGGGGGGAAGGAGGTGGGTGCAGGGGCCTGGTCCTCGGGGCTGCTGAAGGGGTGCTGGGTGAGGTTGATCTCAGCTGAGGGTGAGACCACCCGGAGCTGAACCCAGGTCTGCTGCTGCCACTGCTGCTGCTCCTCCTGCTGCTCCTGCTGCTGCTGCTGCTCTTGCTGCTCTTGCTGCTGCCGCCACTGCTCCTGCTGCTGCCGCCGCCGCCGCTGCTGCTCCTGGTCCTGCTGCGGGCTGGGTGGCGATGTAGGGGAGGCAGTGGATGGGGCGGGTGAGCAGCTGGGGTTGTAGGGTGGGGGTTGGGGGCTGGTGGTCAGGCTCAACTGTATCTCAGGTCGCCCTAGGGGGGCTGGGCTGGGGGGGCTGGGGCACCAGGGGGGTTCCCCTCCAGCTTGCCTGGGTGTGTGGATGTGGATGTGGACACTTGGCAGGGGCTGGGCAGCTGTGGGTAGGGGCTCAGGCGGGGCCATTGGAGCAGAGGGCAAGGTGGCGTGAAGCGCACTCCCAGCAGGGTGGGGCGGCGGGGGGGCTGGGACCATGCAGGAGGGGCTGCCTGGTCCACGGTCAGGGTCAGGGTCAGGGCCGCCTGCTTGGTGCTGTGGCGGCAGCAGGCTGATGTCTGAGGCAGCCTCAGAGGCCCCAGTGGAGGGGCTGCCTGGGTCAGCTGCGCTGCGGGGCTCATCAGCAGCTGGAGAAGGCATGCGGGGGGTCCTGGTGAGGGCAGTGGCGGTTGCGGTAGCGGCAGGAACAGCAGCAACAAGGACAAGGGCAGCATTGAGATAGGGGCAGCAACAAGGACAAGGGCAGCATTGAGATAGGGGGCAGGCCTGCTACGTGTGGCAAGAGGGTGGCAGGGGAGGCTGAAAAGAAAGAATCTACACTGTGTGTGGTTGCAGTGAGAGTTGCACCATGTACATGATGGGCATCATCCTCCCCCTCCCCCTTCCCCACCCCTCCCCCACTCCTTTCCCTCATCCCTTGCTCCAACCCCTTCCCTCCACCCCTCTCCCTCCCCCCCACCCTGCCGCCCGCTCCCTCACCCCCCCACTTCCCCCCCCCCCTCCCCCACACCTCCCTCCCTCCCACCCCCGCCCCCCTAGCAGCACCTGTCCTGGCAGCGAAGCTTGGGAGCAAAGACCTGGATGCCAAAGTCCAGGAGGTGGCCAGGGGGCCGTGGAGGCCGCTGAAAGGCCGGCTCTGCCGCCACTGCTGACCTGCAGGCAGCAGCCCACGCCCTGGTAGGAGGGGGCCCAGGCCGGGGTAGGAGGGGGCTGCCTGGTCAGGCCCTCTGTGGGCTCTGGATGTCTGATGCTCCGGATGTCTGGTTGGTGGCAGCAGGTGGCGGATGCTAGTGGACATGCGCTGCTGTCTAGTCCAGGTACAGCACAGCCCAGCCTGCCAGCCACTGCCCAGCCTGCTTGGAAGATGTCGTCAGGTACAGCGCAGCCCTGCCTGCACTGCCCAGCCTGCCAGCACCACCCCAGCCTGGCCGTCCACTGTGTGCACAGACTACCTGTCCCTTGCAGCAGGCCTGAACACACGCCTACCTCAGCCAGCCAGGACGGCGCCCAGCCAGCCACCTACCTCATCTGCCTCCAGCCCCCTCCCCTGGCCTTGACCCTGACCCTGGCCTTGACCCTGGCCCTAGCCCTGGCCCTGGCCCTGACCCTGGCCCTGCTCACCTGCTGCTGCTGCCGCGCGTGGTGGACGTGATGCGGCGCCGGTCAGCCACCAGGAACGCGTGGCGGGGCTTGGCCGCAGCAAACACCGCCGCAGCGCCGCCCCCGCCCCCAGCACCCCGGGTGGCTGCCACCTGCAGTGCCCTCAGGCTAGGCCCCTGCCACCCCTCCTGCCGCCCGCCTGCCGCCTGCCCCGAGGGGCTGCTGGGGGGGCGCTGGCGGGGTGTCGGCAACTGCCCTGGGACCTGTGTGGCTGGCATTGGAGGGGAGCAGGCGTCTGTGTCACCAGACCGCCCACGTGCCCGTTTCAATGGCGCAGCCCTGCCCTGGCTGTCAGGCTGTGAGCTGGGCTGGGTCTGGTGCAAGGCATAGGAGCTGGGCAGCTTGGGGGCAGGGGCAAAGAGGTGGGCAGGCGGGTCAGTCAGGCCCTGGCCGGGGAGGGGGCTGGCGGCTGCCACTCTGGGGCACCCCCCTAGGGGTGGCGGGCGGCCGCGCTGACCCAGCTCCCCCCACCCGCTGCTGACAGCTGCAGAGTCTGGGTGCAGCCTGAGGCGGGTAGCAGGCTGCGGGGCGTCAGGGTGCTGTGAGGGGGCAGCTGCGCCGTGCCGCTGGTCACGGGGCGAGGCAGGCAGGAGAGCTGCGCCCTGCGGGTCTTGAACCCAGGACCTCCCGTGCCTGCTTTTGCTCTGATCGCTGCGAAGGCTGTCTTGCCCCTGGTGCCGGGCAGACTTGCCAGCTGTGTTGGCTGCGGTGCCTGCACGTCTGGCAGCAGGGGGAGGGGAGGGCTCCCGCTGGCTCAGCCGCTGTCCTGGCAGGGCGCCTGGGGGTGGAGGGGGCTCACCTGCTGCCATGCAGGCCCAGGAGTCAGGGGGCCTTTGCACCCGCAAGGGGAAGCAGGCAGTGGCGGCGTGCTGCCCTCATAGAACTACTAGGCAGAACCATTAGCAAGCATAGAACCACTAGGCAGGGCACTGCAATCTGCAGTCTGCAGTCTGCTACATAACAGGAGGGGTCAAATGTGAGTGCGGCTGGCAGTGGTAGTGGTAGTGGCAGCGTGCTGCATGCATGCAACCTCAGGCAGGGCATGAAAGCTGTAGTTTGATACATGCTGTGGTCGTTGCAACGATGGGCCACCAGCTGAGAGGAGCTGCTAGGACAGGAAATGTGACTGCGGCATGTTGGAGCTATGACCCATCACACCAGGCAGCTACTCCGGACCTTCTACCCAAGGCAAGCACAACTGGTATTAATTCTGGCATAAGGTATGATGGCGCGCCACTAAACTGAGCCCCACCCCTCTGCCATTTTCAGCTCTGCCATCCCGACTCTGCCTCTGCCATACAGGCAGGGCAGCTGTAGCTGCATCAGGGGCCCCTGATGGCCACCAGGTATATAGCATCAGCGGCAACCCTGATCACCAGCATTACCTAGGCACAACAAATGTTTAACAATGGCTGAAAGACCACCTGAAAGGCCTTAAGAAAAGGGCGTGCCTGGGCCCAATTAGGAAAAGCGAGGGCGGTGCCTGATGGAGCGTAGCTGTGCTGCGCACCTTGAACATCCGGCAGGGCCGAGGCCGCGGCGACGGCTGCTGTGGCGGCTTTGCGCACGCATGCCACCGAGTCGTGGCGCAGTGCGACCAGGCTGCCGATCAGCTGCGCCTTGCATTGCAGCAGGGCGGTCAAGGCCGGGGTGACGACCAGGATGGTGCAGGAGCGGTCTTGGTCGGCCAGGGGGTCGGCCACCTGCACAGCCAGAACAACGCAGGCACCTGCTCCCTCAGGCTGGCAGGATGGCTTGATGATGGTTAAATGCTGCCATGGCACGGGAAATGTTGCCACCTCTTGTTTGAACCTGCTGATGCTGCTGCTGCTGCTGCTGCTGTCATTGCCAGCATTGCTGCTCTGCCTATGTGGCAGCGATGGCGGCGACGTGCTAGCGGGTGTGGTGCTGCAGCTCTGCCTCCCACCTGTAAGGCTGCAATGATGCCCATCACCGCCTCAACTGCAGCCAGCCGCATTTGCCAGTCCGGGGCCAGGAGCCCAGCGGAGCCCAGGGCCAGCAGGCGCTGCAGGGCAGCCGGGTCCAGGGAGATGCCCAGCACTTCCACGCAGCGCTGGAGCACCGTGAACACCCCGCCGGCATACCGGTCCAACGGCCCTGCGCACAGTCTTCAGCACCAGTGGCCATGGCAGCCGCAGCAGCTGCCGCAGCGGGGACAACAGACACACCAGAGACAGGACAACAACACTCCTTGCTGCACCCCACCCCCAACACACGCCCCCTTGCCCCACCCTTCTCCTCACCCACCCACCTGACCTGTCTCCAGCTTTGGCTCCACCACCTGCCCCCACCCCCTGCCCCTTCCTCCCCGCCCCTGCCCCCACACCCTGCCCACCACCCCTGCCCCCCCACCCCTGGCCCTGCTCCCTACGCACCTGAGGACGGCAGCAGCCCCAGCAGCTGGCCCAGCAGGGCCCTCACAGCCGCCACCACATCCCTCACATGCTGCCACGAGCAGCAGGCTGCAAGGACCTGGTCCAGCACCAAGGTGGCTGCTGACATGGCTGCCCGCTCTGTTGCCCTGCATATCGGCAAGCATGCAAGCACGCCTGCCTGCCCGCCTCAAACATCCCAGATGTGAGAATCACACCGTCTTAGTACACATCCACTTGCGAGGACTCCCTTGCAGCCTATCAAGCTGTGTGTGGTTGCTGCCCATGAGGACCCAAGTTGGGACCCAGTAGGGGCCTTGTGCAGGGGCCAATGGCTACACCACTGTCTGCCTGCCCCCTCAATGGACTGCTAGCCAGCCAGCCCAGCCAGCCAGCCAAGCCAGCCACTGCACTGCTAGTGTCCAGCCAGCCCACCAGGCCTGCAGTCAGGGCCCCGCAAGAGTGGGGGTGTGACACCAGCTGCTGCGGCCAGCCTGTAGGCAGAAGGGCCAGTGGGGGTGCCTGTTGTGGTGCCCCCACTCCCCCGCCTGCCAGACATCACATACTTCACTCAGCCAGGCAGCCGAGCAGCTGGCAGCATCTCAGCCCCATCATCCAGTTTCTCACCAGCCAAGCCTTCCCAGACTGTCCTGGCTGAGCAACCCACCCGGGACGGCCAGGGCCAGGGCCGGGGCTGGGGGCAAGGCTGCCAAGCTCACCAGCAGACACCACAGAGGCTGCCGGGGAGGTGTATGGTGGTTGCCACACTGCTGCCACTGCTACTGCTGCTGCTGACCAATCATTGCCTGGTACATGCACTGCTGCCCCTACCTGCATGCCAGCATGGCTAACGGCTTCATGATGGTGTCATATACCCCGGCTGCTGACCAGAACGGGTCGGCCACTGCGGTGTAGTTCACAGCGTGCTCTGCCAGTGCTGGAAGCAGGCAGTCCATCAGGCTCCTCGCAAAGGTGGCCACCTCAGGCAAGCTGGGTGCCCGCAGCTGGCGTATGTACTGGCACAGCGCTGACACTGCATGGCTGGCTCCGCTGGCCAGACCCACACTGAGGCCATGCGCCTCCAGTGTGCAACGTGCGAGGTAGAGACGGCTGCGGATTGCTGGACGGCTGCAGGACTCCAAGCCTGAAATGAAGGGACATCAGACCTTTGGCACATGCGACTAGTATGGCATGGTCAGAAACAGCGCACCATTGAGGACATCTTGGAATGCAAGCTGAATGCTGCGGCCATCCTGCAAGCTCTCAATGGCGACCCTGAGGGCATAAGTCGCCTGCCCCTCCAATTCTTTCGACTCGAGAGCAGCAAGGCCGCTTCTGAGCCTCTGTCTGAAAGATTGCTGGCAATGGGCAGACATTCATTCGTCCAAGGTTATCGTCCCTTGTCCGCCCCTTTTCATCGCGAAGTCCTGTTATCCTGTCCGTACCAAGTTGTCATCGTACGTGAGCAACTACTAGCACTAAGCGCAGGCGAGCGGCGAAAGTTTAAACATGCCCCATGTTGCAAGTACCACGCTGTGCGGAAGGGACATGACCTAACAAGACATGTCAGGCCCACACTGGCCATGCTTGTGCTCATCCACAAGAGTAATCGCTAGGTAGGCCTAGGTAAAGTGAGTGTAGTCTGGGTCTGACCCTACACGAGGGGTACATGAGTTAAACGACTAGTTTAGGCGTTTAACTGCCTAAACTGCTCGGTGAACGACGACACATTTAAGCTAGTTTAATTGTGAGTTAAACTGCTGGTTTAGGATGTAATGGCAGCAGGTACAACCAGCAGGTAAACGACAAGGTAAACTAGCATCGTCATCTCCTAGCCTAGCTTGTATATGACAAGGCACAAGGCGATCACACGGCTACAGCAAACTCAACGCGCGCAATGCACCCAGCTGCTCACAGCTGGTCCAAGCTGCCATCAACTAACTGGCTGTTGCCCATGACTGGCTGCTGCTGAGTGGCTCCAAAGCTGTTCTAAACTGCTCCAAAGCTCCAGTGAAGCTTCCCCATACTTCCTGCGGAAAGGGCAAGTCACTACATTGTGTGCCTACCTTCCCCCTCCACGCACCCAACAAACATGTAGCATATGCTCATAAGATGGTACGCTCACAACATGAAGGCGAACTCACCCAAAGGGCCATGCAAGTTAGTGCCTTCTCTTTCTTTTGGTTACACCAAGTTTAGCATTAGGGACCTCAACTGCATGCGGCAGCGGTGGCAACAGCAGTAGCAGCAAAGGCAACAGCAGCAGCGAAGGCAATACCAGCATCCGCCATAGCTACAACAGCGATGGCATTGTGGTGTGTGGGCATGGCATGGTTGGAGTGAGCTGGGTTGGCAATAACTACAAGCGCCCGCTCCATGCTGCCTGCTCTAGGCTGCCCGCTCCAGGCTGCCCGCTCCAGGCTGTTACGCCAAGGGCTGCTGGGTGCCGTGGGGTAGGGGGGAGGAGAGGGGAGGAGGGTAGGTAGGTGTGGAAGTGGTGGTGGTGGGATGGGGCTGGGAAGGGGGAAGGAAGAAGGGGGCCAAGAGGGCGGGAGTGTTACCATCAGACCTGCAGCCAGCAAGAGGCATCCTTGCAGTAAGGCTGGGGAGCACTCATGTGCAGGGGCTGGCCACTTACAGTTTTGCTTCATGTCATGCCTTGCTGATTCCTTGCTGGCTCCTTGTTGGTTGCTGCTCTACACCGCTACCACCTTCCTTGCAATCACAAAGCCATGCTACACCTTTCATGCTCTAGCTGTCGACAACTGCAAGCAAGCATCAGCCAGCAAGCAAATGAACAAGGTGATGCATGACCAGAACTAGGCAGGCTAGGCTGACACCACCAGAGCATATGCACTCACCGAAAGTCCTGAATGCCGCTCCAAGCGCCTCTTAGCTGCTGCTCTTGGCTGCTGCTCTTGCTTACTGCTCATGGCTGGAGGGGAGGGGCTTGGGAGGTGATGGTGGTGGTGCTTTGGGGGGAAGTGGGGGTGCTTGCTCCAGGCTGCAAGGTAGTGAGAATGAAGGTGAGTGTGGTTGTTGTGGAAGAGGGGGATAGGTGTGCCCAAAGAAGTGCAGCAAAGAAGTTCATGCAAGAAGTGCTCCTGGCTGCTCCTTGCTGCGCTGCCTAGATGCTTCCCTTTGCTGCACTTGTTGGCTGCTAATGTTGTGCAGAGCAACAGACGAGTAATGGGCATGTTAGCAAGGGCAAGGTGCAAGGTGCGGGGGCATCCTCCTAATCCTCTTCATCATCGGTCTCCAATGGGGCTTCGTCCTAGCAAACGACAAGTTGTTATCTCGCTAGCTGATTCACAGCGCACCTTTCACTTTGCTATTCTTCCTCTTGCTCCTTTCGCTGGGAGAGAATGGCAGACCCCCAGAACGTTTGACGTAACAGGCCCTAGGTCCGCGACGAGAGCAGGGAGAATGGCTTGGTAGGTCAGCTAGGTTCATCGTCGTAGGTCTGCGCTAGGTTGGAGGTAGGTTGAACCTTCAGCCTAGTTTGAATTCATATCCTGCCCCCTGGACCCCCCAAAACCCGGCTAACCTAGCCAACCTAGCTGACCTAGCCGACCTAGCCTAGTTTGAATTCATATCCTGCCCCCTGGACCCCCCAAACCCAGCTAACCTAGCCAACCTAGCTGACCTAGCTGACCTAGCCTAGTTTGAATTCATATCCTGCCCCCTGGACCCTCCAAACCCAGCTAACCTAGCCAACCTAGCTGACCTAGCCGACCTAGCCTAGTTTGAATTCATATCCTGCCCCCTAGACCCCCCAAACCCAGCTAACCTAGCCAACCTAGCTGACCTAGCTGACCTAGCCTAGTTTGAATTCATATCCTGCCCCCTGGACCCCCCAAACCCAGCTAACCTAGCCAACCTAGCTGACCTAGCTGACCTAGCCTAGTTTGAATTCATATCCTGCCCCCTGGACCCCCCAAACCCAGCTAACCTAGCCAACCTAGCTGACCTAGCTGACCTAGCCTAGTTTGAATTCATATCCTGCCCCCTGGACCCTCCAAACCCAGCTAACCTAGCCAACCTAGCTGACCTAGCTGACCTAGCCTAGTTTGAATTCATATCCTGCCCCCTGGACCCCCCAAACCCAGCTAACCTAGCCAACCTAGCTGACCTAGCTGACCTAGCCTAATTTGAGTTACCCTTAACCCTAACCTTAACCCTAACCCTAACCCTAACCCTAACCCTAACCCTAACCCTAACCCTAACCCTAACCCTAACCCTAACCCTAACCCCCTACCTATACCCCTACCCCTACATTTGAGTTACCCTTAACCCTAACCTTAACCCTAACCCTAACCCTAACCCTAACCCTAACCCTAACCCTAACCCTAACCCTAACCCTAACCCTAACCCTAACCCCCTACCTATACCCCTACCCCTACATAACCTAACCCTACCCCTAACCCCTAACCCTACCCTAACCCCCAAACCTGCTGCCCCTGCTGCTGTTGCTGCTGCAGCTCCTGCTGCTGCTGCTGCTGCCCCTGCTGCTGCTGCCCCTTCTGCCGCCCCTGCTGCCGCCCCTGCTGCCACCCCTGCTGCCGCCCCTGCTGCCGCCCCTGCTGCTGCTGCTGCTGCTGCTGCTGCTACTGCCCCTGCTGCTGCTGCCCCTACTGCTGCTGCCCCTGCTGCTGCTGCTGCCCTTGCTGCTGCCCCTGCTGCTGCTGCTGCTGCTGCCCCTGCTGCTGCCCCTGCTGCTGCCCCTGCTGCCGCCCCTGCTGCTGCTGATGCTGCTGCCGCTGCTGCCCCTGCTGCTGTTGCTGCTGCAGCTCCTGCTGCTGCTGCTGCCCCTGCTGCTGCTGCCGCTGCTGCCCCTGCTGCTGTTGCTGCTGCAGCTTCTGCTGCTTCTGCCCCTGCTGCTGCTGCTGCTGCTGCTGCTGCTGCCCCTGATGCTGCTGCTTCACCTGCTGCTGCTGCTGCATCTGCTGCTACCCCCTGCTGCTGCCCCTGCTGCTGCTGCCCCTACTGCTCCTGTTGCTGCTGCTGCTGCCCCTGCTGCTGCTGCTGCCCCTGCTGCTGCTGCTGCCCCTGCTGCTGCTGTTGCTGCTGTTGCTGCCCTTGCTGCTGCTGCTTCACCTGCTGCTGCTGCCCATGCTGCTGCTGCTCCTGCTGCCGCCCCTTCTGCCGCCCCTGCTGCCGCCCATGCTGCCGCCCCTGCTGCCGCCCATGCTGCTGCTGCTGCTGCTGCTGCTACTGCCCCTGCTGCTGCTGCCCCTACTGCTGCTGCCCCTGCTGCTGCTGCTGCCCTTGCTGCTGCCCCTGCTGCTGCTGCTGCTGCTGCCCCTGCTGCTGCCCCTGCTGCCGCCCCTGCTGCTGCTGATGCTGCTGCCGCTGCTGCCCCTGCTGCTGTTGCTGCTGCAGCTCCTGCTGCTGCTGCTGCCCCTGCTGCTGCTGCCGCTGCTGCCCCTGCTGCTGTTGCTGCTGCAGTTTCTGCTGCTGCTGCCCCTGCTGCTGCTGCTGCTGCTGCTGCTGCTGCCCCTGATGCTGCTGCTTCACCTGCTGCTGCTGCTGCTGCATCTGCTGCTACCCCCTGCTGCTGCCCCTGCTGCTGCTGCCCCTACTGCTCCTGTTGCTGCTGCTGCTGCCCCTGCTGCTGCTGCTGCCCCTGCTGCTGCTGCTGCTGTTGCTGCTGTTGCTGCCCTTGCTGCTGCTGCTTCACCTGCTGCTGCTGCTGCATCTGCTGCTACCCCCTGCTGCTGCCCCTGCTGCTGCTGCCCCTACTGCTCCTGTTGCTGCTGCTGCTGCCCCTGATGCTGCTGCTTCACCTGCTGCTGCTGCTGCATCTGCTGCTACCTCCTGCTGCTGCCCCTGCTGCTGCTGCCCCTACTGCTCCTGTTGCTGCTGCTGCTGCCCCTGCTGCTGCTGCTGCCCCTGCTGCTGCTGCTGCCCCTGCTGCTGCTGTTGCTGCTGTTGCTGCCCTTGCTGCTGCTGCTTCACCTGCTGCTGCTGCCCATGCTGCTGCTGCTCCTGCTGCCGCCCCTTCTGCCGCCCCTGCTGCCGCCCATGCTGCCGCCCCTGCTGCCGCCCCTGCTGCTGCTGCTGCTGCTGCTACTGCCCCTGCTGCTGCTGCCCCTACTGCTGCTGCCCCTGCTGCTGCTGCTGCCCTTGCTGCTGCCCCTGCTGCTGCTGCTGCTGCTGCCCCTGCTGCTGCCCCTGCTGCTGCCCCTGCTGCCGCCCCTGCTGCTGCTGATGCTGCTGCCGCTGCTGCCCCTGCTGCTGTTGCTGCTGCAGCTCCTGCTGCTGCTGCTGCCCCTGCTGCTGCTGCCGCTGCTGCCCCTGCTGCTGTTGCTGCTGCAGTTTCTGCTGCTGCTGCCCCTGCTGCTGCTGCTGCTGCTGCTGCTGCTGCTGCCCCTGATGCTGCTGCTTCACCTGCTGCTGCTGCTGCTGCATCTGCTGCTACCCCCTGCTGCTGCCCCTGCTGCTGCTGCCCCTACTGCTCCTGTTGCTGCTGCTGCTGCCCCTGCTGCTGCTGCTGCCCCTGCTGCTGCTGCTGCTGTTGCTGCTGTTGCTGCCCTTGCTGCTGCTGCTTCACCTGCTGCTGCTGCTGCATCTGCTGCTACCCCCTGCTGCTGCCCCTGCTGCTGCTGCCCCTGCTGCTGCTGCTGCCCTTGCTGCTGCCCCTGCTGCTGCTGCTGCCCCTGCTGCTACTGCCCCTGCTGCTGCTGCCCCTACTGCTGCTGCCGCCCCTGCTGCCGCCCCTGCTGCTGCTGCTGCCCCTGCTGCTACTGCCCCTGCTGCTGCTGCCCCTACTGCTGCTGCCCCTGCTGCTGCTGCTGCCCTTGCTGCTGCCCCTGCTGCTGCTGCTGCTGCTGCCCCTGCTGCTGCCCCTGCTGCTGCCCCTGCTGCCGCCCCTGCTGCTGCTGATGCTGCTGCCGCTGCTGCCCCTGCTGCTGTTGCTGCTGCAGCTCCTGCTGCTGCTGCTGCCCCTGCTGCTGCTGCCGCTGCTGCCCCTGCTGCTGTTGCTGCTGCAGTTTCTGCTGCTGCTGCCCCTGCTGCTGCTGCTCCTGTTGCTGCTGCTGCTGCCCCTGATGCTGCTGCTTCACCTGCTGCTGCTGCTGCTGCATCTGCTGCTACCCCCTGCTGCTGCCCCTGCTGCTGCTGCCCCTACTGCTCCTGTTGCTGCTGCTGCTGCCCCTGCTGCTGCTGCTGCCCCTGCTGCTGCTGCTGCCCCTGCTGCTGCTGTTGCTGCTGTTGCTGCCCTTGCTGCTGCTGCTTCACCTGCTGCTGCTGCCCATGCTGCTGCTGCTCCTGCTGCCGCCCCTTCTGCCGCCCCTGCTGCCGCCCCTGCTGCTGCTGCTGCTGCTGCTACTGCCCCTGCTGCTGCTGCCCCTACTGCTGCTGCCCCTGCTGCTGCTGCTGCCCTTGCTGCTGCCCCTGCTGCTGCTGCTGCTGCTGCTGCTGCCCCTGCTGCTGCCCCTGCTGCTGCCCCTGCTGCCGCCCCTGCTGCTGCTGATGCTGCTGCCGCTGCTGCCCCTGCTGCTGTTGCTGCTGCAGCTCCTGCTGCTGCTGCTGCCCCTGCTGCTGCTGCCGCTGCTGCCCCTGCTGCTGTTGCTGCTGCAGTTTCTGCTGCTGCTGCCCCTGCTGCTGCTGCTGCTGCTGCTGCTGCCCCTGATGCTGCTGCTTCACCTGCTGCTGCTGCTGCTGCATCTGCTGCTACCCCCTGCTGCTGCCCCTGCTGCTGCTGCCCCTACTGCTCCTGTTGCTGCTGCTGCTGCCCCTGCTGCTGCTGCTGCCCCTGCTGCTGCTGCTGCTGTTGCTGCTGTTGCTGCCCTTGCTGCTGCTGCTTCACCTGCTGCTGCTGCCCATGCTGCTGCACCAGCTGCCGCCCCTTCTGCCGCCCCTGCTGCAGCCCCTGTTGCTGCTGATGCTGCTGCTGCTGCTGCTGCCCCTGCTGCTGCTGACCCTACTGCTGCTGCCCCTGCTGCTACTGCTGCTGCCCTTGCTGCTGCCCCTGCTGCTGCTGCTGCTGCTACCCCTGCTGCTGCCCCTGCTGCTGCCCCTGCTGCCGCCCCTGCTGCCACCCCTGCTGCCGCCCCTGCTGCTGCTGATGCTGCTGCCGCTGCTGCCCCTGCTGCTGTTGCTGCTGCAGCGCCTGCTGCTGCTGCTGCCCCTGCTGCTGCTGCTGCTGCTGCCCCTGCTGCTGCTGCCGCTGCCGCCCCTGCTGCTGTTGCTGCTGCAGCGCCTGCTGCTGCTGCTGCCCCTGCTGCTGCTGCTGCTGCCCCTGCTGCTGCTGCCCCTACTGCTCCTGTTGCTGCTGCTGCTGCCCCTGCTGCTGCTGCTGCCCCTGCTGCTGCTGCTGCCCCTGCTGCTGCTGTTGCTGCCCTTGCTGCCCTTGCTGCTGCTGCTTCACCTGCTGCTGCTGCTGCCCATGCTGCTGCTGCTCCTGCTGCCGCCCCTTCTGCCGCCCCTGCTGCCGCCCCTGCTGCCGCCCATGCTGCTGCCCCTGCTGCCGCCCCTGCTGCTGCTGATGCTGCTGCTGCTGCTGCCCCTGCTGCTGCTGACCCTACAGCTGCCCCTGCTGCTGCCCCTGCTGCCGCCCCTGCTGCTGCTGATGCTGCTGCTGCTGCTGCCCCTGCTGCTGCTGACCCTACAGCTGCTGCTCCTGCTGCTGCTGCTGCTGCTGCCCCTGCTGCTGCTGCTGCTGCTGCTGCTGCTGCTGCTGCTCCTGCTGCTGCTGCTGCTGCTGCTGCTGCTGCTGCTACCCCCTGCTGCTGCCCCTGCTGCTGCTGCCCTTACTGCTCCTGTTGCTGCTGCTGCTGCCCCTGCTGCTGCTGCCCCTGCTGCTGCTACTGCTGTTGCTGCCCCTTCTGGTGCTGCTGCTGCCCCTGCTGCTGCTGCCGCTGCTGCCCCTGCTGCTATTGCTGCTGCAGCTCCTGCTGCTGCTGCCCCTGCTGCTGCTGCTGCTGCCCTTGCTGCTGCCCCTGCTGCTGCTGCTGCTGCTACCCCTGCTGCTGCCCCTGCTGCTGCCCCTGCTGCTGCCCCTGCTGCCGCCCCTGCTGCCACCCCTGCTGCCGCCCCTGCTGCTGCTGATGCTGCTGCCGCTGCTGCCCCTGCTGCTGTTGCTGCTGCAGCGCCTGCTGCTGCTGCTGCCCCTGCTGCTGCTGCTGCCCCTGCTGCTGCTGCCGCTGCTGCCCCTGCTGCTGCTGCTGCTGCTGCTGCCCCTGCTGCTGCTGCTGCTGCCCCTGCTGCTGCTGCTGCTGCCCCTGCTGCTGCTGCCCCTACTGCTCCTGTTGCTGCTGCTGCTGCCCCTGCTGCTGCTGCTGCCCCTGCTGCTGCTGCTGCCCCTGCTGCTGCTGTTGCTGCTGTTGCTGCCCTTGCTGCTGCTGCTTCACCTGCTGCTGCTGCTGCCCATGCTGCTGCTGCTCCTGCTGCCGCCCCTTCTGCCGCCCCTGCTGCCGCCCCTGCTGCCGCCCCTGCTGCTGCCCCTGCTGCCGCCCCTGCTGCTGCTGATGCTGCTGCTGCTGCTGCCCCTGCTGCTGCTGACCCTACAGCTGCCCCTGCTGCTGCCCCTGCTGCCGCCCCTGCTGCTGCTGCTGCTGCTGCTGCTGCTGCTGCCCCTGCTGCTGCTGACCCTACAGCTGCTGCTCCTGCTGCTGCTGCTGCTGCTGCCCCTGCTGCTGCTGCTGCTGCTGCTGCTGCTGCTGCTGCTGCTGCTGCTGCTGCTGCTGCTCCTGCTGCTGCTGCTGCTGCTGCTGATGCTGCTCCTGCTGCTGCTGCTGCAGCTCCTGCTGCTGCTGCCCCTGCTGCTGCTGCTGCTGCTGCTGCTGCTGCTGCCCCTGATGCTGCTGCTTCACCTGCTGCTGCTGCTGCTGTTGCTGCTGTTGCTGCCCTTGCTGCTGCTGCTTTACCTGCTGCTGCTGCCCATGCTGCTGCACCAGCTGCCGCCCCTTCTGCCGCCCCTGCTGCAGCCCCTGTTGCTGCTGATGCTGCTGCTGCTGCTGCTGCCCCTGCTGCTGCTGACCCTACTGCTGCTGCCCCTGCTGCTGCTGCTGCTGCCCTTGCTGCTGCCCCTGCTGCTGCTGCTGCTGCTACCCCTGCTGCTGCCCCTGCTGCCGCCCCTGCTGCCACCCCTGCTGCCGCCCCTGCTGCTGCTGATGCTGCTGCCGCTGCTGCCCCTGCTGCTGTTGCTGCTGCAGCGCCTGCTGCTGCTGCTGCCCCTGCTGCTGCTGCTGCTGCTGCCCCTGCTGCTGCTGCCGCTGCTGCCCCTGCTGCTGTTGCTGCTGCAGCGCCTGCTGCTGCTGCTGCCCCTGCTGCTGCTGCTGCTGCCCCTGCTGCTGCTGCCCCTACTGCTCCTGTTGCTGCTGCTGCTGCCCCTGCTGCTGCTGCTGCCCCTGCTGCTGCTGCTGCCCCTGCTGCTGCTGTTGCTGCTGTTGCTGCCCTTGCTGCTGCTGCTTCACCTGCTGCTGCTGCCCATGCTGCTGCTGCTCCTGCTGCCGCCCCTGCTGCCGCCCCTGCTGCCGCCCCTGCTGCCGCCCCTGCTGCCGCCCCTGCTGCCGCCCATGCTGCTGCTGCTGCTGCTGCTGCCCCTGCTGCTGCTGACCCTACAGCTGCTGCTCCTGCTGCTGCTGCTGCTGCTGCTGCCCCTGCTGCTGCTGCTGCTGCTGCTGCTGCTGCTGCTGCTGCTGCTGCTGCTGCTGCTGCTGCTGCTACCCCCTGCTGCTGCCCCTGCTGCTGCTGCCCTTACTGCTCCTGTTGCTGCTGCTGCTGCCCCTGCTGCTGCTGCCCCTGCTGCTGCTACTGCTGTTGCTGCCCCTGCTGCTGCTGCTGCTGCTGCTGATGCTGCCCCTGCTGCTGCTGCCCCTGCTGCTGCTACTGCTGTTGCTGCCCCTTCTGGTGCTGCTGCTGCCCCTGCTGCTGCTGCCGCTGCTGCCCCTGCTGCTGTTGCTGCTGCAGCTCCTGCTGCTGCTGCTGCTGCCCCTGCTGCTGCTGCCCCTGCTGCTGCTACCCCTGCTGCTGCCCCTGCTGCTGCCCCTGCTGCCGCCCCTGCTGCCACCCCTGCTGCCGCCCCTGCTGCTGCTGATGCTGCTGCCGCTGCTGCCCCTGCTGCTGTTGCTGCTGCAGCTCCTGCTGCTGCTCCTGCTAGTACCAATATGATGTAATAAAGTAGTTATGTAAGAAATGCATTGGTGTTTTCATGGTCTGGAAATTGCTGGCCCTTTACGCTCATTTGCTTTTCAAGATGCAGTACTGCACCTATCTCTATGCACTACTGCATTACCTCCCATCGTGCTATACTACACCACACCGAGTGGTACAATACAACACCGCAGCGATATCTCACCAACTCAAACCTCATTCTTAAAATCACGGGGTTAGGGCTATTTGCCAAATCTCGGGCCGTGATTCAAAAAACGCGATTATTATTATATTGATTTGCCTGAGTGATGTTGACTAGGTAGATCAGGTTGGCAAGGTCGGCTAGGTTGGCCAGGTTGGCTAGGTTGGCTAGGTTGGCTAGGTCGGCTAGGTTGGCTAGGTAGATAAGGTTGGCTAGGTCGGCTAGGTTGGCCAGGTTGGCTAGGTTGGCTAGGTTGGCTACGTTTGTTGGGTTGGCCAGGTTGGCTCCAAACTGAAACTGGACAGCTGGGTCGGTACCTATAGCAGCTCAAGTCTGGGGTCTCCCGGCTTAGGTTTGTAGAGAGCTGATACAGGTTTGTTGCAGGTCACCATGCCAATTTGAACCCAAAACGTAGGCATTAAACCTAGCGTGAAACCTTGCCCAAACCTTCGGTGTTAGGTCAAAACCTTAGGGGGTCCGCCACTCTCTGTTCGCTGGACCTTGGCGCATGTTTGCTATGGCTGGTGCGCATGCTGTGAGCTTCAAGCCACACAGTCTATCATCAGTGGTGGCTGCTGGCAGGCGACCAGTTAAGTCGCCCGGTCACACATGGCCGGAATTGAGCCACAAATGTGTCCCGAAAAACGTCGACAACTGGCCTGTAAGCCCATCCCTGCGCAGCGTGGTCCTGGCCGACGCCCTGTCAGTGGTAACAGCTGAGGAACAGCGCCCACGGCTGGTAGCGTTGGTCAACCCAGGCGAGGCCAGGTGGGGCAGCTCACACCACACCCATAACTCCGCCACAGCGTAGCGCAACGCAGCAGCGTAGAGCAACGTGAAAAGGAACCGGCTCACGGGTCTTGCATTACAGAAGCTGGGGCAAACACAAGTTGAAAACTCTAAGTTCAAACTCCAACTAGAAACTAGAAACCAGCCCTAAGAACCTAGATAGGGGCTCTAACTGTTTCCCACAACACAACGCACAGAGTATGCTCATAGCATCATTGCTCGCGAGCAGGCGGTTGGTGTGCGCTCGCTGCAGGGGGCGATGTCCTGGCTAGCTGGCTTGGGGCAAGACGACGAATGTATCAGCCCCTCTGCGGCCCTGCTATGCCCCTGTACCCAGAGTTGGGCAGGAGCGACCAGGCCAGTCACCACCACGACGAAGAAAGCTTGCCAGGCCCAGCATAACCAGGAGCAAGAGGATGGGCAGTTGGAGGAGTACGAGCAGCAGCAACCAGCAGCAACAGCAGCAACAGCAGGGAGAGCAGCAGCAGAAGGGGGACACCCCGTGGGCACGGCGAAAGACAGTAGCGGATGAGCATTGGAGGTTGGTCAATCCCTGCATGCGCCTGGGCGTGGAAGTCTGAGTGCGCTAGGTAAGTAGGATGTGGATGGGTTAGGGTTAGGGTAACCCTAACCCTACACATCATGGTTGCACATAGAGAGCCATCTGTAGCTGTCTTCGGGAATGGCTACAGCCAGGCTGACGTAAGCAACGCACACACTTGCACACTCACAAATACCCACACACCCTTCCCCAAGACCCCCACATACACCAACAAAAAGATGCCATGTCATGCTCACACGCATGCACCTACACGCGCAATGCTCACAGTGGAGTGCATTGCCCTGTGCGTGAATGCAGGCTTGGGAGTGTTTGAACACGACTGGAGTGCAACTGAACCTTCATGCTGCCAATGCCCTTTCGCCAAGGGCCCCAAGCAGCCCGGGTATGAAGGCCTGCCGCACTTGCCTGCCCACCCACCCTCCACCTGCCTGCTTACTGGCCTGCCAGCCTGCCAGCTCACCTACATATTCACCAGACAGCCTGCTCATGTGCCCGCCCAACACCCTCCACCTGCCTGCCCACATGCCCACAGCCCACTTCTCATATGCTTGACAGCCTACCTGCTTGCCTGCCTACATGCCTGACAGCCTGCCAGCTTGCCTAAATGCTTGACAGCCTGCCTGCCTACATGCTAGACAGCCCACCTGCCTGACAACCCACATGCCTGACAGCCTGCCTGCCTGCCTACATGCCCAACAGCCTGCCTGCCTGCCTAGATGCCTGACAGCCTGCCTGCCTGCCCAGCCCTGCCCCACCCCCTCCCAGCCCTGCCCCACCCCATCCAAGCCCTGCCCCACCCCCTCCCTGCCTTGCGTTGCCCCTCCTTGCTCTGCCCTGCCCAACCCAGCCTTGCCCTGCCTTGCCCTGCCCTGCCTGTAGGTGTGTGGCAGTGCAGGCTTCAGGTGTGCTGCAGTGCATGAGCAGCAGCAGCGGGCTGTAGTGCATGTGCTGCAGTGCATGAACAGCAGCAGCAGCAGGCTATAGTGCATGAGCAGCTGTGCATGGGCAGCAGCAGCAGCAGGCTGTAGGTGTGCTTCAGTGCATGAGCAGCAGCACCACCACCAGGCTAAAGTGCATGTGCTGCAGTGCATGAGCAGCCGCAGCAGCAACAGGCTGTAATGAATGACCAGCAGTGCAAGGACAGCAGTGTGCGGTGTGTGTCTGGTTGCATGCAAGCTCTTTTCAAGGCATAGATCTGGCATGGTCTGCGGTGGTCTTGGTAGCTCCATGCAAATAAAGGCATGCAGTTTGCGTTTTTTTAACCATGCCATTGCTTGTGTAGTCGCATATGGACACCACATTGGTTGTGTAAGACAATTCCCCCGGTGATGGGCAATTGCAACTCGAATATCAAGGTCATCAATGGACCTAGCGTACTTGACCGTGCCAGTTGCAGCGTCAATGTAATACAACGTGGTGCCATATGGTTGGATTTGGTGCGGATCACTGCCAGGCCTGCACTTGCTAAGCATGACCGTGATGCATACATGCAAAGGGGGTATGTAGCAGGTGGCTACCACGTTTGCAGCATTAGCGCATCACCATGTGGTGGTGTTGTCCAGGCAAGAGGCATGTGGCGCACCACACCCTAGCATGTGGCTGGATCTGGCGAGCATCCACTATAGGAACCATCCGTGGTCCAGCTAGCTATGACACATTGGGTGTGAATCACTGCCAGGCTTGCACTTGCTAAGCATGACCGTGATGCATACATGCAAAGGGGGTATGTAGCAGGTGGCTACCACGTTTGCAGCATTAGCGCATCACCATGTGGTGGTGTTGTCCAGGCAAGAGGCATGTGGCGCACCACACCCTAGCATGTGGCTGGATCTGGCGAGCATCCACTATATTAACCATCCGTGGTCCAGCTAGCTATGACACATTGGGTGTGAATCACTGCCAGGCTTGCACTTGCTAAGCATGACCGTGATGCATACATGCAAAGGGGGTATGTAGCAGGTGGCTACCACGTTTGCAGCATTAGCGCATCACCATGTGGTGGTGTTGTCCAGGCAAGGGGCATGTGGCGCATCACACCCTAGCATGTGGCTGGATCTGGTGAGCATCCACTATAAGTACTACTCGTGGTCCAGCTAGCTGTGCATACATGCAGAGGGGGGGTGTAGCAAGTGGCTACCGGGTTTGCGGCCTTAGCGTATCACCGTGTGGTGGTGTTGTCCAGACAAGGGGCGTAGGTATCATTTGAGAAGAGGAGACACGGCTAATGACCATCACCGTTTTCTTCATTACATTTTGACCATTCACAGCTTACAAATCACGTTGTGTGGCATGGAACTGAACGGAAGCTCAGGACAACCTTTTGAAAGCTTTTGTACCATGCAACATTCTTCCTGCACTGCCACACACCTACAGTCAGGCTAGACAAGCAAGGGGAAAATTGGGTACCATGCTGTTCTCCACATCCAGCCCACCGTTTGCTACCGCGACTGCACCGCTACCTTCAGCTCAGGCTCGCAGGTGTTTGGGCCTAAAGTTGTGTCCACGCAACAAGGTCGTTGTAGGGAGCGGTACACATACGTATAAAGGCTAAGGCCGGGGCCCGTCTCTCTCGCTGGCCAGGTCCGTTCAGTCGGTTGTACTGGGTAGCTCGGCTTCCTAGCTCCCGCAAAGCTGTGGATGTAAATAATGCCCAAGCTCCAAACCCTCCTATCTGGTATCATTGAGCGTCTGGAGGCAACAATGCAACACCGCATGCATCAGTATGGTGAAGGGCACATTGGCTGGACTGGGCTGCCTTGCCTGGGCTTGATTAGCGATGAAGCCAGCAGTGCGGGTCCATGGAGCACGACCAATGGCTATACGCTCAGCCATTACAGCGGATCCAGCAAGGCTTCGCTTCGAGCGATGGGGCATAGCTTAAAATGCTTCAAATGCGGCTGTCATCGACCGAAAGGTGCATCGTCGACTCCGACGGCAGGAGTAGCTTCATTGCTTTTGTTCTTTCTACATTGGGTTGCCGAAAACAGCAACAGCGCATCATAGCAGACAATAGCAGCCCCAGCAGCACACCGCCGCAGCACACCGCCGCACACCGCCGCAAGCCGCAAGCCGTGCAAGCCGTGCAAGCCGCAAGCCGCAAGCCGCAAGCCGCAAGCCGCAAGCCGTAAACCGCAAGCCGCATTCGCGGCGCCGCCAGCAGATTCCCGTGCTGTCCTGTCCCGCGCCCGACATGGCCAAACCTACCCCCCTCAGCAACTCCTTCGCTGCCCTCGCCTCGTTCCCACTGACCTGGCCTCGGCCTCACCCCCCCACAGAGCAGTCAGCGGCAACAGCAGCCCGGGGTGCCGACCACATCACTCTGGAGGAGGCAGCTCGCATTGCCCTATCCGAGCAGCTCACAGAGCGTTTTCTCAGCGAGCAGCGGGAGCAGCATCAGCGGCAGCAGCAGCAGCAACAGCAGCAACAGCAGCAACAGCAGCAACAGCAGCAGCAGCAGCAACAGCAGCAGCAGCAGCAGCAGCAGCAGCAGCAGCAGCAGCAGCAGCAGTCAACTGCGGCTGGGGCCTCACCAATAACTGAGGCCCGGCTCCAGGAGGTACTGGCGCAAACACTGACACAGACGTTGCAGCAGATAGTCATGCCGCAACTGACCTCCATCAACCAAACCATCGAGACAGTTAAAAGCGAGTTGCAGAATGTCCAATACGACGTAGCCAAACTGAGTGTGGGGCACATTGAGCTAGAGGGAGAAACGAGGGAGGTGCGTGCAGAGATGGCCTCAGTGGAGCAGCGCTGCAGCGTGCAGCTGGCAGCAATGGCCTTCAACATCCAGCTAGCAACAGAGCAGCGCAGCAATGCGGGGGTGGTGGTCTTCTTTGCCCCCCGCCCTGATGAGGCAGCCATCAAGGCTCTGTGCACCAGCGTCGGCGTCACTGATGCCCGGGTGATGCACTCTAGCCCGACTATCGCTAAGGTCAGTGTCGGCTCCCATGCCTCAGCCCTCAGCGTTCTGGCTGCTGCCCAGCAGGCCGCACTCCCAGCAGACCTGGGGAAGGGTCCGCTACAGCGGGTCGTGTGGCCAGCTCGCCGGCAGCTACAGGCAGTTGTGGATAAGAGCAGTGTGCAATCCCCTGTACATGGCATGCGCTTTGAGTGCAACAAGTCACGCACAGCCATCATCACCACCTGGAAGGGGAAGCAGATCACCTACCCCCTGTTTGTCCACATCAGCAACCTCAGCAAGCCAGACCTGCAGAGCATGGATGAGTGCAGCATTGAGGCAGCCTGTGAGTATGCGGCTGCGGACCAGCCTGCAGCTTTTCTCCTACCAAGGTCCCTCGCCACCCGTCAACAGCAGCAGCAACATCAACAGCAGCAGCAGGGTGCGACAGCGGCTGCCGCAGCAATGGAAGAGGACAATCAGCCTGCAGATCCTTCCCCCCCCCCCGCCCCCCCCCCCCTAACCGGGCGCAGAGCAGTGCAGCAGCAGCAGCAGCAGCAGCAGGGGGCCCTAACCGGGCACCAGCTGGTAAGGCTCCGGGGAAGACAGCTGCGCCGGGCAGCCGCCCCGCCTCGCCTAACCAGGTGCAGAGCAGTGCAGCAGCAGCAGCAGGGGGGCCTAACCAGGCACCAGCCGGCAAGGCTCCGGGGAAGACAGCTGCGCCGGGCAGCCGCCCCGCCTCGCCTAACCAGGTGCAGCGCAGTGCAGCAGCAGCAGCAGGGGGGCCTAACCAGGCACCAGCCGGCAAGGCTCCGGGGAAGACAGCTGCGCCGGGCAGCCGCCCCGCCTCGCCTAACCAGGTGCAGCGCGGTGCAGCAGCAGCAGCAGGGGGGCCTAACCAGGCACCAGCCGGCAAGGCTCCGGGGAAGACAGCTGCGCCGGGCAGCCGCCCCGCCTCGCCTAACCAGGTGCAGCGCGGTGCAGCAGCAGCAGCAGCAGCAGCAGCGGGCCCCAGCCAGACAACAGCCAAGACTGTGGCACCAGGTCGCCCCACCCTGCCCAACCAGACACAGCGCAATGCAGCAGCAACAGCAGCAGTCCTCAACCATCTGCCCCCCCCCCCGCCCTTCCCCCTGGGGGGTGGCGGCCACTCGGCCCCAGGCTCCCCAACCAAGAGCCGCCCGCTCTCTCCCCCTTTGGGGAATCACCGCACAAGGCATCAAGCGGGGTTAGGTGCGTCTGGGGAGACTCCTACGGGTAAGCTCAGGGCGGTGGGGGCTCAGGGCGTGGGAGAGGGCCGGGGCTAGGGACTCGGCCCCCGAGAGCTCAGGTTAGCGGTTCACAATGTGAATGGCCTTAAGCATGACACCACCTCCGTCAAGTTCACAGCTATTAGGAGTCAATGGCCTACAGCATGACACAGTGGATGACGCCATGCTTTTTATCCTTGAGTGCACTGCCACGAGATCCATCAGGGAGCAGCCATGTCTTTTCAGAACAATAATGAGATCTTGCATGACTTCATTTTGAGCCCATGGGCACCTTTGTTTGTACACCTTAGATTGAAGTGCGTTACAGAAAGTCCCGAACCCCTAGAGGGGGAGGGCGGCCAAGCAGCCTAACGGCTGACGGCTTAAGCGGTGTAAGCCACCTATCTAGAAAAGGCCATCATTCGGGGCGAAAAGGCCTTGGCATGGGAAATCTGAGGCGAGTTATGTTTATCCTGATTCAGTACCAGCGGACATGTCATTCCGCTTGCAAAAGATGAAACATCTGTGGTAGCGCCCAATGTGGTTCCCCCGGTGTGCATTGCAAGGCGTTTGGCACGTTTGGCATACATTTGATGCTTTTGGCAGTTTGTCCCACACTACCACTCGCCATTGACCGAACTGGTGCATGATGAGGTCAAGTCAGCGCCAGGGTGTGAGTGTGTGGTACAGCTAGTTGCTGACCTACAGCCTGCTGCTGCTGTCCATGCACTGCTCATGCACTACTGCCACACACCTACAGCCTGCTGCTCTTGTTGCTGCTCATGCACCGCAACAAACCTACAACCTGCTGCTGCTGCTGCTCATGCACTGCAGCCTGCTGCTGCTCATGCACTGCAGCCTGCTGCTGCTCATGCACTGCAGCACACCTGCAGCCTGCTGCTACCTGCAGCCTGCACTGCCACACACCTGCAGCCTGCTGCTGCCCATCCACTGCTGCTGCTGTCCTTGCACTGCTGCTCATGCACTACAGCCTGCTGCTGCTGCTCATGCACTACAACACATGCACTGCTGGCTGCTGCTGCTCATGCACTGTAGCACACCTGCAGCCTGCTGCTACCTGCACTGCTACACACCTACAGGCAGGGCAGGGCTGGGCTGGGCAGGGCTGGGCAGGGCTGGGACTGGGATGGGGCAGGGCTGGGATGGGGTGGGGCAGGGCTGGGATGGGGTGGGGCAGGGCTGGGCAGGGAGGGGCAACGCAAGGCTGGGAGGGGGTGGGGCAGGGCTGGGAGGGGGTGGGGCAGGGCTGGGCAGGGAGGGGAGGGGCAACGCAACTGATGCCACTGTTGCCACCACTGCCGCTGTCAACGCCTGTTGATGTCGCTGTCGCCTCTGCCACTGCTGCCGCCATTGTCCTGGTTGCCTACCTCTGGTGTGCTGTCCGCTTGCCCCTGTCCCACACTACCTGCCTGGCCATTCTGTGCTTGCCATCGTTGTTACTGTCTACTCCAGTTGTGCTGCCGCCACTGCTGCCACCATTGCTGCTGCTGCTGCTGCTGCTAGCACTGCCTCCCCCACTGCTGCCGCCATCACATCATGCACTCTGGGCGGGCATCTGCATAAGCACCAGTAGGCACAAGCATGAACACATCCTTCTCTGTCGATAGGCAAAGCATGCCTTCCTCTGATGGTCTATCCCTGCTGTGTTTGCCACTGAGTGAGTGTATACTGTTGTCCTGCCTGGCTGCCTCTGCCCCTCCACCGCCTGCTTACCCAAGCTGCATGCAACCCTGTTGCGCTTACCACATGCCCCTGCTGCACTGCTCGCCTGCCTCTGCCCCTCTACTACCCACATACCCATGATGTGCATGCGCCTGTCCCCGCTGCTCTGCCTCTGTACTCCTGCAATGCTGCCTGCATATCCCAGCTGCGCTTCAAACCTGCCCCTGCCCCATGTGGCCCAGCTGTGCTTACCGCATGCTCCTGCTGTGATGCCAACATGCCCTTGCCTCTCAACATGTCTGCTCATGGGCAGTACGCTTCTGTGTGGCCATACCTGTGGACGAGCACCACAACCATCACGATGCCACACATACGAGTGAAGCAATGCAACGCATAGCTGTGCATTGGGCACCTGAGCAGGTGAGGTGCAACAACAGCAGCAAGCAACAGCATGCGGGTATACTAGCAACTGAGGGCACAAAGCTCACCGGGTTGGAACGACCGTTTCTTATTGCGCGAGCTGCATTGGCCGCTGAGACCGCAGTCCATCCTCAACATCGTTGGCCCAGCGTTGGCCCAGCAGCTGCTTTGCCCGCCTGCTGCGCCTTGCCTGGTGCTGATAGGAGCTGCCGGTGCTGAGGCTACTGGAGAAGATTACCGTGGGCATTGTCTTGTCCGATGCCGATGAGCGAGTGGGCTGCGGTTGGACGGTTGAAAGCTTCCCTGTGGGGGCTGCTGCGTTGCGCTACGCTGTGCGCTGCGCTGCGCTGAGGCGGAGTTATGGGTGTGGTGTGAGCTGCCCCACCTGGCCTCGCCTGGGTTGACCAACGCTACCAGCCGTGGGCGCTGTTCCTCAGCTGTTATCAGTGACAGGGCGTCTGCCAGGACCACGCTGCGCAGGGATGGGCTTACAGGCCAGTTGTCGACGTTTTTCGGGACACATTTGTGGCTCAATTCCGGCCATGTGTGACCGGGCGACTTAACTGGTCGCCTGCCAGCAGCCACCACTGATGATAGACTGTGTGGCTTGAAGCTCACAGCATGCGCACCAGCCATAGCAAACATGCGCCAAGGTCCAGCGAAAGGAGCAAGAGGAAGAATAGCAAAGTGAAAGGTGCGCTGTGAATCAGCTAGCGAGATAACAACTTGTCGTTTGCTAGGACGAAGCCCCATTGGAGACCGATGATGAAGAGGATTAGGAGGATGCCCCCGCACCTTGCACCTTGCACCTTGCCCTTGCTAACATGCCCATTACTCGTCTGTTGCTCTGCACAACATTAGCAGCCAACAAGTGCAGCAAAGGGAAGCATCTAGGCAGCGCAGCAAGGAGCAGCCAGGAGCACTTCTTGCATGAACTTCTTTGCTGCACTTCTTTGGGCACACCTATCCCCCTCTTCCACAACAACCACACTCACCTTCATTCTCACTACCTTGCAGCCTGGAGCAAGCACCCCCACCTCCCCCCAAAGCACCACCACCATCACCTCCCAAGCCCCTCCCCTCCAGCCATGAGCAGTAAGCAAGAGCAGCAGCCAAGAGCAGCAGCTAAGAGGCGCTTGGAGCGGCATTCAGGACTTTCGGTGAGTGCATATGCTCTGGTGGTGTCAGCCTAGCCTGCCTAGTTCTGGTCATGCATCACCTTGTTCATTTGCTTGCTGGCTGATGCTTGCTTGCAGTTGTCGACAGCTAGAGCATGAAAGGTGTAGCATGGCTTTGTGATTGCAAGGAAGGTGGTAGCGGTGTAGAGCAGCAACCAACAAGGAGCCAGCAAGGAATCAGCAAGGCATGACATGAAGCAAAACTGTAAGTGGCCAGCCCCTGGCTGGCTGGCTTGTGACGGCTGGCTGGCTTGTGGCTGCGATTTGCTGTTGGCTTCTCCTGGCTGCTCCTGGCTGCTATATGCATCATGCCAGTTTGGCGGGGCAGTCTCATTTCCTTCGCGGTCCCTCAGCGAAACCTTCGAGTGTGACATGCGAGTTGGCGCATCGGATGTGCACTGGCACCAAGGCCTTGAGGCTGTAACATAGCTTGCACAGGCACAAAACCTTGTTTGCTGTGCCTGGTTTGCCTCTTTCTCTGACCAAGGTGCATGATGATGCCACACTAGTTAAACTAGGTTCGTTCAACTCGACTAGATGGCCTTAAACTAGGTTAAGTCTGATAACTGACTAGTTTGGTCGTTTAACTCATGTACCCCTGGTGTAGGGTGATCATCAGGACAGGAATAAGAGACAGTTTAAGTATCGATAGAGCTGCTTGCTGAAGACACTACAGAGCAACCTGGTGACCCCATAGCTGGACTGCTCCGGGTCAGGTCTGGAGGAGAGGCAGAACAAATGATTGGGGAGCCTCTGGTCACACCCTCGGCAACCCTCACTGAGATCACTCTTGTAAAACTAAACCGCCATGGCCTAATTTGATATGCTTGCGACCAAGGCAACCATATCTTTTAATCTGCCTTGGGTCCCATTCTTGCCTAGATGTGTAGGGCTGCCATGGGGTCACAGTCCCGCCGCCTGCACACCTCACATGCCCCAGGTATAAAAATCACACCGTCCTAGTACACCTCCACACGCAAGCATTCCCTGCCACTATGGTTTCAACCACCAGTCTCGCCCTCCTGCTTCTGACCATAGCAGGAGCGACCTGCTCCAGGGCTGCTACCAACAGCATCACCATCACCATCGGCAGCCGCGCCCTGAGGCCCAAGTCCTGGGTGCAGGGCGCCTGAGGGGGGCTGGGCATGTCACCCCAGCCCCAGTCTCTGTTGGGCTGTAGTGGGTCATGAACGTGACCAGGTCCACCAGGGTTCTGTAGCCACCAGCTAGCTAGCCCCAGCGTGGCATGCAGCCTATACTTTTGAGCAGGCCACCGTTCCCACCCCCACCCCCACCCACACCCACACCCACACCCACAGAGTCACCCTCGTCCACACCCCCATCCACACCACCACCCCTCTGTCAAGCAGCATGTCACAGGCGTGTAGGAACAGCCGCCGCCTGCCCCTCACCCCAGCCACAAACCACAACCCAGTCCCCATCCACAACCCTACCCCCACTCCCAATACACTCACAAAGGGGGTCAAAGTCAAGGCTGCTGCTGAGGTGTTGGGCTCTTCTTCCCAGAGCTCACACACACTGATGCCGCACTGGCAGCAGGGCTGCTGTACCGGCCCTGACGTGCTGGGATGAAGCGGTTGGTGTCGCTGCACCTCCCTCATCAGCCTAATCACCTCATCAGCACCTCATCTAAGCACCTCATCAGCCTAACGGGCAACAAGTACCGACGCAAAGGCTGAGTCTTTTGTCCTCTTCCTGTCATATAACCCTAGCCCTCGCAGGGAGTGCCAGGTATACGTCATGCAGTGTGGTCTCCACCAGGTGGTTGCAGCTGAAAGTGTGGCAGTCATGGTGCCCACATGTGATGCTCTCAAGGCCTGGGGTGATCAGGTCTGCGTGCTGCACGGGTGGCAGCCCCAGCAGCATGGCATGCAGCCGCTGCCCCTGCGTTGGGTCGACAGCGCCATTGTAGCTGTAGCTGCAGCTGTTGCTGTTGCTGGAGTAGAGTGGTGGAGGTAGAGGGAGCAGTGGCGGCATCAGCAGCGGCGGCAGCAGGCACGGCAGCTGACCACGGCATAGCTGTAGCTGTGGCTGCGACCACTGTGCCACACTGGACCTCGTCACTGCATGTGATGCAAGCCGCCCAGCCAGGACCTCCTGAGGGGCCGGGGGGATCATCATCAGCAACAGCAGCAGCAGCAGGCGGTCACTGTGACGGGGTGTGGGTCTGGGCTTGCGCTTGCGCTTGGGCTGAGGCTACCAGGACATTGAGCAGCGGCCTGCAGCGTGCAGCGGGGGGCACAATAAGATCAGGACATGTTGGGGTGGAGGCCAGGGTCAGGGTTAGGGTTAGGGTTAACCCTAACCTAACCCTTGGGGTGGAGGCCACCTTCTGCTGTTGCTACTGCTGCTGCTGCTGGTACCATGCCAGGCGGCACTAAAAAAAAGAAAGAAAGAAAGACACCGCCCTTGCCGTCGGGCGTGCATCAAGGAAGGAGAGTAGCCTCGGGGCATGGGGCCCTTGCTACCCTTCCACCAGAGGCTGTCCCTGCAGCACTGCATATCTCACACTTGTCTGCTGTTGTTGGCGCCCTCCACTGCCGCTATGCCAAGATGCTCCGCCTGCAACAACAAAAACAGCTCCCATGCGTGTAGGGGCAGCTCCCGCTTGCTGCTTACCCTCATTCACACCCACAACCCCGTCCCCATCCACAAACCTGTCCCCACTCCCACCCCCCATCAACACCCCCACACCCCTGCTAAGGTGACAATCACCCTCCCTGTGCCGCTCCCCACTGCCAAGGTTGTGAGCCAAGGTTGTGAGCAGCCCAGCAGGCAGTGCTAGGTGGGCCAAGCCAAAGGCTCTGCTGAGGTTCTGCCAAGCAAATCAAAAGCCGAGCAGAGCTGGGACCCTACACATATTGCTGCTCCCATGCTGCCAGGCATCACTACCTGCCAAGGTGCCCAGGAGGTCAGTGTGCCAGAGGGAGAAAGTCAAGGCTGCTGCTGAGGTGTTGGCCTCTTCCTCACAGAGCTCACACACACTGATGCTGCACTGGCAGCAGGGCTGCTGTACCGGCCCTGACGTGCTGGGATGAAGCAGTTGGTGTAGCTGCACCTCCCTCAGCAGCCTAATCACCTCATCAGCACCTCATCTAAGCACCTCATCAGCCTAAGCACCTCCCCCGGTACTGACGCAAAGGCCCATGCCGCACACTGATGCTGAGCTGGGACTGCGGCAATGGCCCCTGTGGTTAGGTATTCCCTGTGAGGCGGTTGGTAGTTACATGGGGAAAGCAACATGGACGGTGCGGGTGTGCAGGGCAGCGGCAACGGCAACACAGGCACTCTGCAGATGAAGCCCATCCTTGCTGTGTGCTTTCTGCCTTGATAATGCAGCAAGGGCAGCAGGAGCAGGCACCCTGGGGTTGGGTATACCCTATGGGGCAGTAGATATTATGACCTGCTGGCAGAGTAGGCTGACGTTGGCCAGATCATGGGAAAAGCAGCATGCGGGGTGGAAATGTTGTTGCAGCAGCTCTGCTTGGCCGTCACTCTGCTGAACTGCTTGTCGTTTGCCAAGAACCTCAACAAGGCAGGGAGGCTAACGTGCTTGGGGGTACAATTCATGCATGGTGACGGGTGCATGGTGAGCCATGACATGCCGCTTGCCAGTGGGCTGCACAGACAACCCCCCAGCACTCTGCTACCACGTTTTGTTTTCTAGTGGCTGACAGGTTGACCTTTTGGTTGATGGCCCCAAGCAAGGTCTCTAAGGTCGCCCTTCTGATTGATGAACAGAAGCATGAAACACAAGGGCACAGTTTGCAGCTGGTGAGCCGCAAAGCTCGAACCAGGGCTAGACACGCAGAAGCTCAGTGGCAACGTGACTGTGCATCACCACCCCAAGCCCCCCCATGGGGCAGGTGGCTGGACCGGGACAACAACCCCTACCTCAACTTTCAACGCATTGTGGAGCGGGTGCAACGCCCCCTGGAGCTGTACCGCAAGCCGCTATGCAAACCTAACCTGACTTCACCTAACTTCACCTAACCTGACCCAGCCAGCCTGCACCCACGCTATCGAAAAGCCTAGTCATTTGCCCCAGCGGGTCACTGAGTTGCAGCAGGGTCGTTTGGCTAGGCCACGCCAGGCAATGGCCATGGCTCAGCTATGGAGCAGTGTGACAGACTGGCAGCCATGGGCTAAGGTGTGAAAATACTTTGAAAGATACCGTAAAATTACTTTGCTGTGAAATGTCCGTTTGCGTGAAGTCAGCCGTGCTGACCTCTGTGCTAAGAAAGATGACCTGGAGCGCTACTTCAAGCAGGAAGTGCCAATGGTAGGGAGGGCGGAGCAGGGCCAGGGGCAGCAGCCTGTGGCACATTAGCATGTGTACACTAGGCAATGCCTAAGCTGTTGCTTACATCAGAGCATGTGTTCCATGCCAACATCTATCGCCCCACCCTCAAAAGGGAGTGGGGGTAGGAACTTGAGTACTGGTTGTAGGGAAATGCGCTGGCTAAGGTGGGTACTGGTATTTAAGAATTAAGGTGGGTACTGGTTGTAGGGGATTGCACGGCTAAGGTGCAGGCTGGTAGCCACAGGCTGGCTAAGGTGCTGGCACCCGAGACCTGACCCACCATGAAGGACCGGGTGAATGGCTTGACCAATGGTTGACCTGACTCTGCAGCCATCACAGCCAGCACACAGCCGGGGATGGTGCCACAGCTGACAGCGTCCAGCTGAGGCACAAGTCACAACCTGCACGCTTCTCCGCTGATTGCCAGCTGAGGTGACGGTGGCTGGTAGGCAGGTAGGTAGGCAACCCCCCCAGCTGATGTGATGGTGCATTGTGTGTCATCATGAGCAAGGAGGCCTGGCTCCTGCCTCGCAGTTTGTGCAGAAGACAGGTGTGTAGGCAGGTAGGTGTGGAGGCAGGTGTGGAGGCAGGCAGGTGGGCGGGCAGGTAGGCAGGCGGGGTCAGCAGTCAGCGGATAGGTAGGCGGGTGTCGAGGTAGGCAGGTGTGGGTTAGGGTTAAGGTTAGGTAGGTAAGGTAGGTAGGTAAGGTAGTTGCTGTGGCTCGTCCTGCTCTGGTTTTGCCCCTCTCCCTCACACCTAGCTGATAAGCAAACAGCTCTCAGCAGCGGTAATGTGAAGGGGCCAACCCAGGCTGGCTGCTGACTAGTGTGGCACTGGCATCCAGCGGCGGTGACATGAAGGCGACCTCTGACTGGCTATCTGACCAGGCCATCCGCTGACTGGCTAATCCAGGAACCCAGGCTGCTCTTTCAGTCTTTGGGCAGCTCAAGGCAGCTGTCCCTGCTGAAGCTCAGTGACTGCAGTGGGCCGTCGCTGCAGCATGGGCTAATGGTGGGACCCCTAGTGTGAGGGGGCAAACCCAGCAGCAAGGTCAGGCTCAGGGTGCTGGCTGAGGGAGGAGGGGTGCTGGCTGAGGGAGGAGGGGGAGGAGGGGAAAGAGGGGGAGGGTGAAGGGGCGGAGGCGGAGCGTGAGGGGCCACCATGACAGGGGGCTAACTCACCAGGCAGGAACACTGACAGCGTCTCTCGGTACCCTGCAAGAGAGGCACCACTGACACCAGTGACCCTGGCAGCAGCAGCAGCAGGAGCAGGAGCAACAGGAGCTTCTGGAAGCATGAGCAGTTGCGGGTTTAGGGCAGCCCACCGTTCCAAGCCAGGTATTCCCGGATCAGCTCGTTACATACAAGGTTCTCGTCCGAGGGGCCTGGCTTGCTGCTGAGCACCTGCAGTGCGGTAATGCGCTGGCAGCCACTGTTCAGCCTGGAAGAGCACGGTCAAAAGGGTGCACAGGCCTTACTGGGTCAGCGTCAGATAAGGACTTGAAGATGGCAGCCCGCAGCTGTGCTTGCAGCTCACGCAAGCTGCCATTTCTGTCCAAACTGGACTTTAAGGCTGCATGCGGTGGAAGATAGTGGTTGGAGAGGCTTGAGTCACTCAGTACATACTACGGTGAGACGGATGCGAAGCCTGGTGCATGTCTCGTCATAACTCGGGATGAGGGAAGTTGACAGTCTGTAAGTGGGCTCGCACCGTCCTTTAGCTCCGTGACACTGCTCATCCCGCACGACGTCCAAAGACCGAGACGAAACTCAGCTAGGTTTTTAAATTGAACATGGCGTGATACCGAGCCTCAGTAAGTCCGAGACCCACATGTAGTAGCAGCAGTAGCACAGTTATCTCATTCCTCCAAAATACAGCAATAGTCGAAATAAACAGACCGGCTACTACTATATGATGGTGGTGGATGACTGCTAGAGTAGCCTAGCACGCTCTAGCTCCGCTCGTCTCGTGTGTGTGTGTGTTTGCCTCCACTATCAGCTAACTGATGGTGGTGTGTTTGTGTTGCTCGCTCTCGCTCATCTCGTGTGTGTGTTTGCCTCCATTATTAGCCTAGGTACTTGGTGCTTAGGTACTTGTGCCACAAGTTGTGCCCCATGACACTGACATCGCACGTTAGGTCGCCATGCGGCTAACCGTTCACCGTCTGGGGAAAACTGTGGGGCAGTGACCAAATACGGCTCAGTACGGTCTGTATAACCGTATGACCGTCTTTGGTAACACTGCTGTGGGGAAAGTGGGGATCGCCGTGGAAAGTACATGGAACAGGGAGTACAAGGGACCCTGCACCCTCACAAACTGCAGCACCTTGAGGACTATTAGTCGCAGTCATAGAACCACTCAGATCAGCATCTGATTCGCATGTTGAAACTTGTTGAGGTTCCAGTTGCAGTTACAAACCATGAGAAAACAGCATCACACTTGCTCTGCTCTGTGAGAGAACAGCCTTCGCCAGGGCTCATTCCCAGGAGCGCTTGATCACATGAAATAACGTACGCATGTACAGGTCACGGCCCATCGCACTATCCAAGCCTCTGTACTCCGAACTGTGATGTGCATGGGCCCTGGTGATCCCAGCAATGACGGTGGTTCGCCCCAATCCGTGCCCTACTCCCTCTACCCCTCGCTGTGTGCGACTGTGTATAGCTACAAGACGCCTGTTCTGTACAGTTCTGTAACACCCCAGCCTGCAGCCCCTTGGTATAATGTCCACCTTGCACGCCTGGCCTCTACTGCCCTCACTCTCTCACTGCCGCCTGCTGCTCCTGCTGTGCTTGGGCCAGCTTGGCTTTGGCTGGCCAGTCGCACCACCTTGGCTGCTGGCAGCTCTGCTCACACCCCTCCCCGGGCAACATACATAGCAAAGCTACCCCAACAGCTTAGCATTGGCTGCGGGTGCTTCCCAACCAACCTGCATGCGGTGCACCATTACTGCACCTAGAAGGCCCGGTGAGCCGTCCCCACCCTGCTGATCCCTCCTGCTGACAAGGCTCTGCCCCAGATGCTGACGCCACCTGCACCCTCCACCTGGACCTCCCCACCTCCCCAGACTGACATTCCCATGACTGACGGCAGGGCTGCCTGGCCAGCTGCCCCCCCAGCTGCAGCTGCCCAGCCCTCAACCATCTGGCCCCTCACTGCAGGGTTGCCTGGCCCGCCCCCCCAGCTGCAGCTGCCCGGCCCCCCTTCCCCTCTTGCCCCTCACTGCAGGGCCACCTGGCGGCCCCTGATCCAGCTGAAGCTAGCGCTGCGCTGCTTGCCACGCCTGCGGTCGCGCAGCCGGCGCTCTGCCTGGATGGCTGCCAGGCGGTGCACGCGCTGGGGCTGCGCCATGAGGTACTCTTGAGCTGCGGCCGCGGGGCCAGACAGCCCGGACAGCTCAGCCACGCCCCAGCGCTTCACCTGGGGGGCAGGGCAGGGGCAGGATGGGTGACAGGGATGGGTGAGGGGGGCCAGGTGGGGGGCCAGGAAGGCAGGGGAGGCAGAGTGGCAATGGATACCTGAGAGAGGGGGCACAGAGTGGCAGTGTGGCAGTACGGGAGGTGAGTGGGTACACTGAGGTGGGTGGGTGACAAGGCCACCCTGGCCAGAACAGCACCAGGGGTTTCGTCAGGGGGTGCTGGGGCAGGGCAGGGCAGCTCAGGTCAGGTCAGGTCAGGTCAGGTCAGGTCAGGTCAGGTCAGGTCAGGTCAGGTCAGGTCAGGTCAGGTCAGGTCAGGTCAGGTCAGGTCAGGTCAGGTCAGGTCAGGTCAGGTCAGGTCAGGTCAGGTCAGGTCAGGTCAGGTCAGGTCAGGTCAGGTCAGGTCAGTTTGTGGCAGCCTGTGAAGGTTGTGTGAGTTAGGGGAGGGGGGGGGAAATGAGTGCTGGGCTAAAGCAGCTGGGCCAAGAGGGTGTCGCCTGCCCCATGTGGATACTCCATGCACATTGCCATGCATGCATGCCGATTGTTAGGCCGAGGCCCAAGCCCAGAAGGGTGGCGCCTGCCCCATGTGGGCCTCTGACACCGCAGGTTGTCAAGTAGGTTGCTAGGCTCTCTGCCATGCACATGGAGCCATGCACATGGAGCCAGGCTGCCTCTTGCCCCTGACTCACCAGGTGCTCCACGATGTTGGCGTAGTCTGTTGTGGTGTACACGCCTATGCTGTCAGCCACCGCCGCGTAGTCTAGGAACAGGTTGCCCTTGGGCGCATTGTTGGCGGTGTGGACCCCGTCATCCACAAAGTGGGCAGGCATCACAATGCCCTTCTTCATCATGTCAGCAAAGGCCAGCAGGGCGCCCTCAGGGTCCCTGCCACCAGGGAGGGCCAGGCAGGGGTGAGGATGAGGGCGGCCAGGCTAGGCATCATCCTCAGTCGTCATCCTCATCCCATGCAACATGGGCCAACTGGGCAGGGGCAGGGGCAGGGGCAGGGGCAGAGACAGGGGCAGGAACAGGTGCCGGGGTAGGTGCAGGTGCAGGAGCAGGGACACGGGTAGAGACGGGGGTAGGGACAGGAGCAGGAGTAAAGGGCAGGGGCAGGGGCAGGGGTGGGAACAGGGGCAGGCTCAGGGGCTCAGCTTGACCCCAGCCCTTGCCCTTGGGTTAGTTTGCTGGTCCACGGTGCGGAAGGATCCAGGATCAGGCTAGGTGGAGGGTAGTGGGATGACAGCTCCTTGTGAGTTAGCTGGCTGTGCGGCATGGCAGCGCCATGAGGGTGAGCGGGGCAGAGGGCTGCAGGGACATGTTTTCTAAGCCATGCCTTGCTAGGTGTGCTCACCACCACCAGCCCACCAGCCAGGCTACTGGGCATCAGGGAAACCAACACTCACCAGGCGCTGATGCTGGCTGCATGCTCTGCACCTTGACATGTGAAGAGCTGAGGCTGCTGTGCTGGCTGCGCTATCTGCAGGGTTTGAACCCAGGGCCTCTCAAAAGGCAGCCAAGGCTGGTGTAGATGACTAAGCCTGAAGACACTGATGCCGGGCTGTATCCACGCCTGGGGCTGCAAACATCCCATGCATGACTGCCTGCCCACATGTGGCTGCTGGCTGCAGGATTTGAGCCACTGACCTCTTGAACAGCTGCTCCACTATGGCCGTGTAGGCTGTCTCATGCCGCCCTTCATCCGCCGCAATGATGCCACAGATGCGGGTGAGCAAGTCATCGTTGTAGTGCTTAGCCAGGCGTGCGGTGTTGCCATGGCTGATCTTGGTCGCCCGCTCCTGCCAGGGTCAAACAAGCAGATCAGCAGCTGAGCCCCACTGTGGCCAAGTGTACACATGCTATATATATACCCCACATGCTCGGTGCAGGATAACAATAACGATATTAATCTGACAATCAGGATTTGATCTTGATCTGATTACAACGATTTGATCTTGATTTGATTTGATCTTGATCTGACGATGATCACAAACCTTACGGTGATGATGCCACCTACTTGCTGCTTGCTACCGTTTGCTTAGTTGCTTGCTTGCTTGCCTGCTATGGAGGTAGTAAGATGGAGGGAGAGGAGCTGGCTTGCTGCTGGCAAGCCCTACTAGCTGGCACAGCCTGCTGGCCTCCCGGGTGACACCTGTCCTTAATGTCTTCAGCACTTGCACAGGCACCTGCCTGAAAGGACAGAAATGAATGTCCCTACACCTTAAGGGATTCAGTATACTGCTTATACCTGAAAGGAGGTGTATACAAAGCACAGGTAGGGGTTGTTCTCCAGCTGGGGGTCCAGCCCGCTGCCAATGAGCCGCTGGATCGTGCTCTCCACCGCCTGCATGTCCACCCTGCTGGTGGCACCCAGAGCACACCAAGGGGCACCTTCACACACCACATGGCGCCCCCTGCACTTGACCCCACCCTCCACCCTGCCTTACCTCCAAGGACTGCATCCCCTGCCCCATACAAACCACCACACGCATTCCAGCACCCACACCTCCGTCCAACCACCCTCCACCACACCAACCCCCACCCTGCCGTGGCTCACCCACCGCCTAACTTCGTGAACTCCTGCTTATTTACCCAGCACACCAAGCCCAGCGTAGCCCCCTCCCCCTATCCCCTCCCCCTCCCCTATTAGGCTCCCCCTATTCCCTCCCCCTATCCTTCAACTCTCCTATTAGGCTACCGTGTCCACCTGCGCAGCGCCTTGCGCCTTGCACTCCACTGGGCTGCCTGGCCCTGCCTGGCCGCTGCAACTCGCCCCAGCCAACTGCCCAGTCCATCGCATGGCTGCAGTGCTCGTGCCCCACCTGCCCGTCAGGTACAAGTACTTGTTGAGCAGGTCGCCGTGCCTATTCTCCTCAGCTGTCCAGTGCCGGGTCCAAGTGGCCCAGCCATGCGGCTCAGCCCCCGTCTCGTCCTAAACAGGCACTCAGACACAACAGCAGCAGCAGCAGCGGCAGGAGGTGATGATGGCTGCCTCCCTCTCCCCCCCCACCACTTCTGTGCTGCACCTTCCCCACTGCCCTCACCCCTCCCACCCTGCACCTCACTGAACCCCAGCTCCTGCCTGCAGTACCCCAGGCTGCCTCATCCCTTGGCTCGTTCTGGCACCCTTTGCTCGGTCTGCTCCTTGCTGCCCCCACCCCCTGCACCCCTGGCCGCACTGCCCCTCCCTGCCCTGCCCCGTGATGCCTCAACCCATTCTGCTGCCACCCACTCGTGTTCCGTCCAGGGTGTTGAGCATGTTCATGTACGAGGGCAGCGCCTCCTCTGTCACCATGTCGCCCACCAGGGCAACCAGGTAGTCATAGGGAAGCTGCGCCGACGCCTGCCGCATCTCACCCACCTGGACACAGCAGCACGGCACACCTCCGCCACCTGAACCTGCAGCTGGGTTCTTACAGCCCTAAGGCCATCAACACCCTGACCACCCTGAGACCCCCTGCGGCCTCCTCCTAAGCTGAGACACAGGCACCCTCAGCCCCAACCTCAGCTCCAGCACCTTTAGCCCCACTCCCTGTGAGCCGACACCTGCGCTGCTGCTCTGAGCCTGACACCAACGCCTGACACCTGCTTGGTGCCCTGTAATCTGGGGCCTCGCACCCCAGACCGGCCCCTTGGCACCTGAAGCACCTAAGATCTTTACATGGGGCGAAACTCTTGGGTGCACAGCTGGCACACCCAGCTGCGTTTGCCGCATGCCGCCTACTGCTTGCTGGCTGTGGCTGCGGATGAGAATGGCACCGAATGGGCCGCTGGCATCAGCTAGCTCTCAGCATCAGAGGTGATGACCGGGAGGTACCCAGCCAGGCAGGCCTGGGGCTTCGAGAAGCCCACAAGTAGGTTCACCAGACCATCCCTGGCAACTTGCAACTTTGTAAGCAGCAGAGCTCCATGGCCCAAAACAACCCTGGGAGTCATGTGCTGTGTGCCCCTGCTCACAGCCCTGCATGGCTGCATGTGCTACACCAGGCCTGCGCTCACCATGTCCAGGAAGTCGGGTGATGAGGAGTCGGGCAAAAAGTCGGAGGGCTGCCAGCTCTTGTCCACTGGCCGCAGGTAGCGCAGCAGGTCAGTGCTGGCCCAACCATCCAGGCTTTGGATGACATCCAGACCTTTGGCATGTAGGCTGTGCACACGCTGACCGTTTACGAAAATATAGGGAGCCTCCACATGGGCACTGTGTCTGACCGCTGAATTGCTCTTCGCGAGCTCAACTCTCTGATGAGCTCTGGTAGTGGGCTCGGCTTGCAGGGTTGAGCTTGCGACAGCGACACCGCGCGAGCCACTAGGCGCTATGATTGTAGTGTGTGCTCCTGAAGCTACACTGCGTGCTGCCAGCTTGTTCCCGAGCCTTGATTGTGCCGGCGTAGCATGTCCACAAAACTCAGCACAGCGTCCGCTAGTGCTAGCTAGCCCTTGAGCTCGGGGCATCGGGCTGGGTGCCCAAACAGGCCGTTGAGGCGAAGGTTTAGAGGTACGAATCAACGGCAGGGCAGGGTGGTGCGGAATTAAACAAAAGAGAGGGACCCAAGTACAAAAAAACCCTTTCATTTTAGAGAGAGTATAGTAACGCTGAGTATAGTAACGCTGACTTGAGCTCGGAGAGGCAGGCCGTCCTGTATCCCTATCCTCCTGTGGAGCCCCTACACTTCTCTGTTTTTTCCTTTTTTTTCTTTCGGAGAGGCAGGTGAGGCAAACTCATCTGTAGATCAGGAGCAGCAAGAGTGATGGAGCGGGGTGACTATCCTAGGCGAACGCGTTTGCAAGCTGAGCGTAGCCGGTCAAAATATTGAGTTGAGCATGCTTGAGACTTACAGAGCTCAGAACCCAGCTTTCCTATCGGCTGGAGCAGCGCAGCAGCCAGGGTAGCCTCCACAGGGCGCAGTATGCGTTATAGTAAATAGCTTGTCACACTGGCCCAGTGGCAACAGTCGGGATAGCTGCCTGGCTCCTATCCCCCGCTGGCCCGTCCGCCATGCAGGCCATGCAGGTGCCAATGCAACAAACGCTACCGAAATCGGTTCAGTTTGTTGCGAGTACTTGCATGAAGATTAGCAAGCATAAGCAACCCCATGTTGGGGACTCCTGATGCTGATACGTGTGACTCGCAAGTTCCACCATGCTCAAAGTGCCGTAGGTGTACGACTTGCTGATGCTGCTGGCCCGGGGACTGCAAAGATGCATTTCATCTGGCAGCTACGCGTCCATCGCGGACAGCGGTGTTGCGCCAGTCATTATTGTGGGAGCAGGCCCTTCTGGGCTGACCACCGCGCTATGGCTAGCTCGCTTTGGTGAGGCAACTTTGTTGTGCGCAGCAGCTGGTAGCAGCCCAGTAATCCCACAGCAATGCTGTGCAGGCGTGCCCAGCGTCATTGTAGAGAGGCAACATCAGCCTACGCAGCATCCCCAGGCACACTATATCAATAACCGCACCATGGAGGTAGAAGTCTGGATGCAAGCATGTTTGGAAACATGCATCAATGGGTCATGCATGCCCCATTTGCTGTCAGTGCACACTTTGACATTGACATCACGTTCAATCAAAGCCTCTTCTGATGTACAGGTGCTGCGACCCTTGGCTGGACTGTCAGCCGCAATTAGGCAGCACAGCCCTGCACTGGATGAGTGGCGCAAGTTTGTGTATTGCATAAGCATGACAGGCCAAGTGCTGGGCGAAGTGGATCACTTTGCAGGCAGGTGGGCATTGGGTGCCAGGCTACAACCCCCTTAGCCACTCACAGCTGCCAAGCACCAGCTTACCACCTGCAGCAGCCTAGAAGCTGGCCGAAACGGTGCATGTGATGACGCTTGGGGCCGTCCACTAGCCAGTAGTACCTCGCCCAGATCAGATCACATAATGATGAAGAGCCAGCCACATCAGGCCTCGTACCCCAGTCCCCTGTGGCTATTTTGTTTCTGAGGGTCATATCGCATCGTGCTGCTACCCTCATCCTGCTGCCTGCGGCCAAGCCCCTGCCTGTGCCTGACTCCCCCTGATCCCCTGGGTGCAGTTACCTTTAGCATGTTCATGTACGAGGGCAGCGGATACACAAGGGCACCTGGACACAGCAGCACAGCACACCTCCGCCCCACCTTTACCCCTGCCTTACAAGCCCTGTCCCCTGGGGTGCCCTGCTGCTTGCACTGCACTGCACTCAGGCCAGGCAAGCGCTGGCAACCCGCTCGTCTCCCCTGAGCCTGTGGCGCACCTGCCCCAGCACCGCCTGCTGCAGCTCATGCTGCACAGAGTGCAAGCGCTAGCGCACAGCCCCAGCCCTGGCCCCTCACCTGGCTCCAGCCCTGGCCCCAGCCACAGCCTGCCGATGTGCAGCTTGCTGTGGGGTCACACTGTCACAGGTGTGACCACTGGGTCTCAGGGTGTGACTGTCACGGTGGCCAGGTCCCCCCAAGGCCTGGGAGCAGACCCTAACAGGAGCAGCACACAGCGTGGACAAGGTGTGAGGCAGCTGCTCGGCAGCTTCCTGGTGGCAGCTGACGGGGCCCACAGTGCAATCCGCAAGCAGCTGGGCATCAGCATGCAAGGCCAGCACGCCATGCAGCACCTCATCAATGTGCACTTTGCCTCCCGCAGCCTGGGTCAGCAGCTGCTAGGGGCCGGGTACAAGCCGGGCAGTGAGCCTGCGGCACCGGCGGCGGCAGGGGCAGCGGCGCCAGGAGCAGGCTCAGCGCAGCCACCCCGACCAGGACTGGCACCAGCAGCTGTTCTAGAGAGGCGTGGCCCTGGCTTGGCCAATGGCTCTGCCAGGGGGCTCTCCAGCAGAGGTGCTGGTCGGCCTGCCATGCTGTACTTTGTGTTCAACCGCCAGGTGGTTGGGGTGGTTGTGGCGCATGACCTCCAGCGGGGAGAGTTTGTGGCGCAGCTGCCATACTTCCCGCCGCTGCAGTCACTCGCTGACTTCCCCCCAGCCATCTGCAAGCAGCTCATTGTGGCGGCAGCTGGACTGACCATGCAGCAGCTGGAGGACTTGGAGGTGCTCCAGGTGAAGGGGAAAGGAAGGGGGAGGGGGTGGTAGAGGGAAAAGGGGTGGTAAAGGGGGAGGGGAAGGGGAGAAAGGCGAGCGAGTCGTCCGCCCTGTGCTCTGTCCCCCTCATTTTGTTTGCCCCACACCCAAAGCTACCCAGCCTTTGAATCTTAAGCCACTTATGCCAGTCAGCGTGTCAGTATGGCATGCTCTCAGCATTGTGACGCATGACGTCATCAGTGGCCGTGTCAGCAGTGTAGTTGGCGTTGGACAGCAGCAGCAACACCAGCAAGAACAACAGAGCAGCAAGTGTGGGAGGCACATGTGTGATATTAGTTGTGGTGTGTACATTGTGTGACGCTTGGAAGTATGACCGCTGGCTTGCTGTGTGTGTGTGCTG
>JASKMD010000020.1:4064068-4099068 GCA_030144725.1 Haematococcus lacustris | reverse complement strand
ACCCACCCCCCTGCCAGTATACCACCCCTCCTGCCTGGTGCTGGTCCATCTGCCCTCCCTGCCCGCTGGCCTCCCTGATCGCGTGTCGGCCCCTCTCCCTCCTTGCCCTGCCCAGCCTGAGCGCTTGCCTGTGGCCCTGGCCAACAGCGCCCTCAGCGTGGCCAACTGGCAGGAGGCAGTGGGGGTGCCGGCCCTCATGGGACTGGACCCACGCGCTGCTGCCACACTGAGCTGGATAGCACAGGCAGGTGGGTGAGGGGGTGGAGGGCTGGGTGGGTGGAGGGGTGGGGGGTGGGTGTGGGTTGGCGAGGAGGTGGAGGGGAGAGGAGGGGACAGGAGTGGAGGGGTGGAGGAATGTGGAGTCGGTGGCAGCGCTCCATAGGAAGCAGTGGGCAGAGTATTAGGCATCAATGGGGGCTAGGGCAAGGGGCTGCTTGGGTCAGGGTCAGGGTAAAGGCCAAGGTCAGGGTCAGGGTAAGCCATCCACCCTGAAACCTAGACAGAGGGTTAGGCAGGGAGCAGGTAGGGAGGTGCCATGTGGTCAATGGGGGACTCAGGTGGTGGGCAAGGGGTGGCTCAGGTCCTTACAGCACCTTACAGCTAGGACTGAGTGAAGAGGGTGAGGGAGGGCGTACATGGCCCTGGCTTTCACGCCTCACACCCACATTGACACGGGCCCTTAACTGTGCACTGCAGCCTGCAGCCTGCACCCACCCCTCCACCCCTCCACCCACCCCTCCACTCCTCCACCCCTCCACCCACCCCTCCACCCCTCCACCCACCCCTCCACCCCTCCACCCCTCCACACACCCCTCCACCCCTCCACCCCTCCACACACCCCTCCACCCCTCCACCCCTCCACACACCCCTCCACCCCTCCACCCCTCCACCCCGCCACACACCCCTCCACCCCTCCACCCCTCCACAAACCCCTCCACCCCTCCACCCCTCCACCCTCCCCTCCACCCCTTCACACACCCCTCCACCCCTCCACCCCTCCACCACCCCTCCACCCCTCCACCCCTCCACACACCCCTCCACCCCTCCACCCACCCCTCCACCCCTCCACCCCTTCACCCCTCCACCCCTCCACCCACCCCTCCACCCCTCCACCCACCCCTCCACCCCTCCACCCCTCCACCCACCCCTCCACCCCTCCACCCCTCCACCCACCCCTCCACCCCTCCACCCCTCCACCCACCCCTCCACCCCTCCACCCCTCCACCCACCCCTCCACCCTCCACCCTCACCCACCCTCACCCTCACCCCTCCACCTCACCCTCACCCACCCTCACCCACCCCTCCACCCTCACCCACCTCCACCCTCACCCCTCACCCACCCTCCACCCTCCACCCTCACCCACCCCTCACCCTCCACCCTCCACCCCTCACCCCTCACCCCTCACCCCTCACCCCCCCTCCACCCTCACCCACCCCTCCACCCCTCCACCCCTCACCTCCCTCACCCCTCCACCCCTCACCCACCCCTCCACCCTCCACCCTCACACCCTCCACCCCTCCACCCCTCCACCCTCACCCCCACCCTCCACCCCTCACCCCCCTCCACCCCTCACCCCCCACCCCTCCACCCTCCACCCTCACCCTCACCCTCCACCCTCCACCCCTCACCCACCCTCACCCTCACCCTCCACCCTCACCCCTCCACCCCCTCACCCCTCACCCCCACCCTCCACCCTCACCACCCCTCACCCTCCACCCTCCACCCTCACCCACCCTCACCCACCCTCACCCTCCACCCCCACCCTCCACCCTCACCCACCCTCCACCCCTCCACCCCCTCACCCCTCACCCTCACCCCCTCACCCTCACCCACCCCTCCACCCTCACCCACCTCACCCTCACCCCCCACCCTCCACCCTCCCCTCACCCCCCACCCTCACCCCCTCCACCCCTCACCCCCCTCACCCTCACCCCTCCACCCTCACCCTCACCCCCTCACCCTCACCCCCCACCCTCCACCCCTCACCCCCTCACCCTCACCCTCACCTCACCCTCACCCCCTCACCCTCACCCTCACCACCCCTCCACCCCTCCACCCTCACCACCCCTCCACCCTCCACCCTCACCACCCTCACCCTCCCCACCCCCTCACCCCTCCACCCTCACCCACCCCTCCACCCTCACCTCACCCTCCACCCTCACCCACCCCTCCACCCTCACCCACCCTCCACCCCTCCACCCTCCACCTCACCCTCCACCCCTCACCCTCCACCCCTCACCTCACCCTCCACCCCTCACCCTCACCCACCCCTCACCCTCACCCTCCCCTCACCCTCACCCTCCACCCTCACCCTCACCCTCACCTCACCCTCACCCCTCACCCTCACCCTCACCCTCCACCCTCCACCCTCACCCCTCACCCTCACCCTCCACCCCTCACCCTCACCCTCCACCCCTCCACCCCTCACCCTCACCCTCCACCCTCCACCCTCACCCACCCTCCACCCTCCACCCCTCACCTCACCCTCCACCCCTCACCCTCACCCACCCCTCCACCCTCACCCACCCCTCCACCCTCCACCCCTCACCTCACCCTCCACCCCTCCACCCTCACCCACCCCTCACCCTCCACCCTCCACCCTCCACCCTCACCCTCCACCCTCCACCCTCCACCCCTCACCCTCACCCTCCACCCTCACCCTCACCCTCACCCTCACCCTCACCCTCCACCCTCCACCCCTCACCTCCCCTCACCCTCCACCCCTCACCCTCACCCTCCACCCCTCACCCTCACCCTCCACCCTCCACCTCACCCCTCCACCCTCACCCACCCCTCCACCCTCCACCCTCACCCACCCCTCCACCCCCCTCACCCTCACCCTCCACCCCTCCCCACCCCCTCCACCCCTCCACCCTCCACCCCTCCACCCACCCCTCCACCCCTCCACCCCTCCACCCACCCCTCCACCCCTCCACCCCTCCACCCCTCCACCCACCCCTCCACCCCTCCACCCCTCCACCCCTCCACCCCTCCACCCACCCCTCCACCCCTCCACCCCTCCACCTACCCCTCCACCCCTCCACCCCTCCACCCACCCCTCCACCCCTCCACCCCTCCACCCACCCCTCCACCCCTCCACCCCTCCACACACCCCTCCACACACCCCTCCACACACCCCTCCACCCCTCCACACACCCCTCCACCCCTCCACCCCTTCACCCACCCCTCCACCCCTCCCTCCACCCCTCCACCCCTCCACACACCCAGTACCGCCAGCCGGGACGGCCATGGCAGCCTTGTACTGCACACAATGCCACGGACGCCCTAGGATCAGCACACGCCGTTTCAGAGGCTGACCGCCCATGCAATTGTCGGTCAGTCGCTATGGCATGGCCGCCACCCTGAACCTGAGCTTGCCCCTTACACTGACACTGACACCTGATGGACCACCCCACCCCACCCCCCCTCCCACCCCACCCCACCCCATCCTCCCCCCCTTGCACCCCCTGCCCCCCCTGCAGCCCCAGTCCCCTCCAGCCTGGCCAAGGGGCTGCTGGAGGGGGGGCTGGCCCTGGGCCGTGCTGCCGCTAGCAGCTTGACCCTGCTGAGGCCTTGGCAGGAGGCACGGCTCAGACACGTGTTCGACAAAGGTGGGTCAGACACGTCCAGGGAGCAGCGGCAAGCGCATCAAACGCCTCGATGGATGCATGGGTTGGATGGCCTAACAGGGAAGACAAGTGATGGATCGGAAACCTGGATCTGAATGTAAGGCCTGGCTCCAGAAGGGGGTGTGAGACAAAGGTGGGTCCAGCTCAGCCAGGGGCCATCCACCTAGGGTAGGAGGTGTGAGCCCCAGCCGCGCCCCCTCCAGGCGGAAGCTCCTCCCTGCATTCTGGCTCTGCCGGAGTTGTCTTCCTCTTCTTCTTCTTCTTCTTCTTCTTCATGATGGTGGATGGTCTGAAAGGGAAGACAGACCTGACCTGTGACAGAGTGGGCACATGCTGATCAAATGCCATGATGCTGTGCGCTGCTGCATGCCCTGACCAACGCTGAGGCCTTGGCTTCTGAGGCTGGGCAGATGGGTCAGGAGAAAGTACCACTGCACGCTTGCAAACAGTGAGTGCTGATCCTCTTGACATGGGGGTGTGATGGTGTGGCCTGTGTGGCTGCAGGTCACACTTTACGCCTACAGTTTCCACGTGAGGACTTGGGCTTCAAGTACACATCAGGCTGCATAGTGCCAATGCGGCAGCAGCCACAGCAGCCTTACCAAGGGGACCAAGGGAAAAAGGCAATGGCACTGGAGCTGTCGTTTAGCAAGCAGCCAGGACATTATGGCCGACCAGAGCGCTTCACAGCTGCAGCTTCCCCTCAAAAGCAAGGGACTGGGCGAGGCGAGGCATATGTCCCCAGCTCTGAACCTGGTGAGCCCTGATGGCAAGCTCCCCTCCCCTTCCCCCCTCCCCCTCCCCCTCCCCCTCCCCCTCCCCCTCCCCCTCCCCCTCCCCCTCCCCCTCCCCCTCCCCCTCCCCCTCCCCCTCCCCCTCCCCCTCCCCCTCCCCCTCCCCCTCCCCCTCCCCCTCCCCCTCCCCCTCCCCCTCCCCCTCCCCCTCCCCCTCCCCCTCCCCCTCCCCCTCCCCCTCCCCCTCCCCCTCCCCCTCCCCCTCCCCCTCCCCCTCCCCCTCCCCCTCCCCCTCCCCCTCCCTCTCCCCCTCCCTCTCCCCCTCCCCCTCCCCCGCTCTCATGTGCCCATGTGCGTCGCAGGCTACCGCTTGCCCCACTGCTGGTTGTGGCCTGCTTCGCCCACCTTGGCCGCTCAACCACCGCCAACCCCCCCCCCTGCTGCCTGCACAACACCGTCACCCTCTGCAAATGGCACGCACCCTGCTCTGCTCCCCTGGCTCGGCTCGGTACCAGGCCAGGCACCACGGGCCGCTGGGGCTGCAGCAGCAACCGCAGGAGCAGGTGAAGGAGGAGCAGCAGCAGCAGCAGGGGGTGGCAGCGGTGGCCTGGACCCCCCAGGGGCAGTGTCCACCCTGGACATTGTGGCAGGGTGGGTGTCAGGAGCCCCTCCCTGCTTCACCTTGTTTGTTGATGAGCAGGCTGATGCAGTGTGGGGGGAGGCCTGGCGGCAGCTGGGTAGGACGGGTGGACCTGCGGGTCAATCACAGGTGCAGGAGGGGAAGAGTCAGCAGTGCAGTGCAAGGGGGAGAGGAGTGCACCCTCTGGTTCGCCTGGTGCTGGTGACCCAGCCTGCCTCAGCCTCTCCCCACACAGTTGCCACCGTGCCTGCCCACCCAGACACCACCCCTGGCCCACTGCTCCAAACGGCATCAGCCCCCAGGCCTGAGGTCCCCGTGCTGCTAGGCGTTGACAACGGGGCGGGCGGCAGGGCAGCTGGTGACCCAGACGCTGCAAACCCAAATGCACCTCCCTGGCTAGGGAGCACTCTAGACTCGCCAGTTCGCGAGCAGGGCAGTGGGCAGGGCCAGTGGGTGTGCCAGGACCGGCTCGGGGTGTGGCACGAGGCGCTGGGCCTGCGACCGGGCAGCGCGCTGCTTGTCCGGCCGGATGGTCACGTGGCCTGGCGCTGGATGGCGGGCGGCGATGGGGAGGGTGGCGCTTTAGACAGTAGTAGCAGCGGCAGCAGAGTGAGTCACGAAGGTAGCAGCTGGGCAGCAGGGGTGCTGGCAGCTGTTCTGGGCAGCATCTTGACAGGGAGGATAGAGTAGGGCGGGAACAGTGCCAGGCCCCAAAGCTACGGAGATGGCCTAGGAGGACTCAAAGTCGTGTAAAACGAACAAGCCGTCACAGGCTGGCTTTGCTGGTAGGGAACCGCAGCTAGCTACGAATAGGATTAGATGGTGTTTGTAAACTTCAGTCACATGGGAAGGATTAGCTCTGCTGATGTCAGGATTTTCTGCATGCCGTACACGAAAACACAAGAGAAACATTGTTTGCTCAGCAGACATTTATAGGATGGAGGGCCATACTGTACCGATGCCTCCGCACCTAGCGCAGGAACAGCAGAGTCTGGCATCCTCTCGCACCCCGGATGGTCTTGGCGAGCAAACTCGGCACTCTAATGAGATGCCAATGTCTGGGCAGGATGAAGGCGTGGGTGTCTTCGAATGCAACATCTGCCTGGAGCTTGCCAGTGAGCCCGTGGTGACCCTGTGCGGGCACCTCTACTGCTGGCCCTGTTTGTTCCGGTACGACCAGTCCCTTTGAGCAGCAGCACATCGCCAGGGTTTGCACGAGAGAGTTCTGGGCATGTTCCCGGTGTGCAGATGGATGCAGCTTCAGAGTTACGCAAAGCAGTGTCCAGTCTGCAAAGCGGGTGTGGATGACGACACAGTCATTCCTATCTACGGGCGAGGGAACGAGAACCCGACCCCCGCATACCTGAGTGACGACAAGCTAAGCAGCCCGGCGCCTGCACGGCCTGCTGGCCAACGTCCGGCCCCTGTGCTCTTGCAGGTAAGCTGTGTGTGCCAGCTGCAGCCTCATGTGTGCTGATCTGTGCGTGTGTTGGCCTCGAACCCGTATGCTTGTTGCACTGCCACCTTGCAGCAACCTCCAGCAGCTGGAACTGCACCTGGCAGTGCCCAGCCAGGGCCTCGTGGTACCTCCATCTTCGGATTTCAGCTGGGCCCAGGGCAAGGCTATGTTGAGGCACTGACTCCAGAGCAGCAGCACCAAGCATTTCTGTCCCGCCTTCTTCTCATGCTCGGCTCGTTTGTCATCATGTGCCTCTTGCTCTTTTGACTGGTGAGAACTTGTTTGATGGGCAAGCCGGTGGCTTGCAGTCAGAGTTGTATTGTTTGGTGAAAAGGAGCTTTGGCAAGGAGTGGGCTTGCCCGCTCCTGAGCATGGTAGAGGATTAGGCTTAGAGGCTGACAAGTTCAGGTGCATCAACCTTTAACAGCAGAGGAAGGATGTTGCTGCTGTTGCTCGTGCTGCTGCTCCTGCATGGCCTATTTCTGTTTGAGCTGCGCCAGAAGCCTACAAGCAGCCTCAAGCCTTGACCACCTTCCCACCTGGCCTGCCACCTGCGGTGTCAAGCTGTAGGCCCATGAGGATACCCAGAGGCCTGGGCAGGCCGCATGCTTGCTGAGGCTGAGCCCATGGTCTGGGTGCAGGTCCCGGCAGGTGCAGCAGGCAGGACATGGGGCAGGGAGGTGTGGTGGTGTGGCAGTGCAGCGCCCTACAGCGTGGGTCTGCAGCGCCCTACAGCTCAGCTAGCAGCTCACTACACATCATCACTACACACCATGCATGTGCTGGGCAGGTGCAGCAGGCTGGACATGGGCAGTGTAGGTGTGGCGGTGTTGCAGTGGCCAAGGGGGCCCAGGGGCGTGCCTGGAGGCTGCTGGGACAGCCGCTCCACCAGTAGCAGCTGAGTGAGTGAGTATGGAACCCACGTACATCTCAATGTGCATGCATGGAGCAATTGGTTCAAGGCACAAGCATGGCAGGATTGTACAAATTGCATGTGTCTTGGTTGCATGGTTGCAAGGCTGCTAGCTTGCAGAGCAAAGGTAGCCATCAAGGTGCAACCAAGGACGCTTCAACTTCATTGGAGTAGCTGAGTGAGGTTACCCACAGGCAAACATGTTGTTCCATTCTGTATGAGTGATGTTTGGCTGCTAGCATGCAGACACATGTGGCAATTGTACAACCAACAGTACATGATTTGCGCCATTGTGCCACAGCCATTGATTGGAGCGTTGTGTGAGATGTAGCTCGTCCACAACGCTGCTCCCCTCCAGCGCGTTGACGGCTTGCGGCACACGGATGACCCGTCAGCCCTTGTCAGGTACTGAGCCTGGATGCAATAAAGAAATTAAGTGGTTTTGCCTTTGCGCCTCCTAGTTGCAATGTGAGTGAAGGCCCAGTCAAGGCCCATGGTAAAATGATGATGGCGTACACCATTCAGGCCGTCTGTCGCCAGGCTGCCATGGTGGGTGGAAGGCCAAGGGGGTGCGAGGGGGGTTCGCAAGGTGGTGGAGCAGCCTAGCAAGCCCAGCATGTTTGTCAGACCTGACGGGCAGGTGATTGTGGATGAGTTCCGCACCAGCCGTGTCAGCTCGACTGTGCATGGCCCCCAGCCTTGTGGGCTGCACCTGCCACGGGACGGGTCTAGGCCTGCAGACTGGGTACCCCCAGCAGGCTAGGTCATCCAGCGGCTGGTGCGCCAAGCCCGGAGCCAGCGGCATGGTAAGTATGTGCGGGGCCTGATGTGGTGCCATGAGGTGCCGCCCAACCCCCCTGCCCCAGCCCAGGCCCCCCCTGCCCAGGAGCCACCTCCTCCCCCAGCCCAGGACCAGCCCCCACCTGCTGCACCTGGCCCAATCCCAACACCCCAATCCCCCCCATGGGGTAGGTGGCTGGACCGGGACACCAACTCGTGCCTCAACTTCCAGCGCATTGGGGAGAGCATGCAGCGCCCCCCGGAGATGTGCCGCTGGGAGGACCGGGAGGCTCCGCCCCTCAATGGCGAGGAGTACCAGCAGGGCTACAAGCTGGTCAATGATCGGCTGCTTAAAGGCAGGCAGCTGCACCGAGCTGCAGAGTACCGGCGGGGCATTGATGGCAGGGCTCGCAACAGCCATGGGCCCTAGTAGTTTTGACAAGCTATTAGCCGTATATCTTACTTTACTTCGTCATTACGTTTGCACACGAGGGCAAGAGGGCAAGAGGCTGACAGCAGCAGTGAGGCTTTTTCCCCTGTCTATTGTTGCTGCGGGGCAGGGTAGTGCTTGTGGATGAGCACCGCACCACCCGGGTCAGCTCAGCAGTGAATGGCCAGCAGCCTTGTGAAAGGGAGCTGAACCATGAGCAGCCCACCAGACGTGCAGGCTGGAAGCCCGCAGCAGGGCAGGTGGGCCTCCGCCTGTTGCGCCTAGCCTGGAGCCAGCAGCGTGACCAGCCAGTGCGGGGCCTGATGTGGTGCTCGTTAGTGCGCCCCCGCAAGCCCCCACAGGCCCCATGCAGCAGCCAGGCAGCCACACAGCCAGCAGCCTCAGAGCCAGGGCCCAGCACTCCCCCTCCAGCCAAGCGCAGCAAGCGCACCGAGGCTGAGCCAGAGGCAGCTGAGCCCACCCAGCCCACCAAGGCTGAGCAGGCAGCTGAGCTGAGCAAGGGCAAGGCTGCCAAAGCCAAGCCAGCATCACAGCCAGACAGGTGGCTGGGCCTAGACTGCAATGCAGCGCTGAACATGCAGCGCATTGGGGCGAGCAGGTGGCGCCCGCTGGAGCTGTGCTGGTGGCCAAAGTAGACGGCTCTGCCAGTCAAGGGCAAGGAGTACCCTGGCCCTGGGCTGCAAGCGGCTGCAAGACAAGCCACCCAAGGCCCAGCAGCAGCAGCAGCAGCAGCAGCAGCAGCAGCCTTATGTGGCACAGTAGTGTGTGCCCCCCTTTGTTGAGCTGTTGTCAGCTTACAATCAGCGCATGGTTTTCGTGCCAACTCTACACAATAGCCCTCGCGGTCAGGCAATAGTGTAAGTGGTAGGCACTCATGCACCATGTCCTAGTAAGGGACAAGTGGGCTGACATGCACTGGTGTAACTACATGCACAAACCAAATTCCAAGACGATAACAACTCAGGGCAAGGCAACATTGCTGTGCTACAGGCTATGAACACTCCTGAGAGAGCAGCTACCTTGCAGCTACCACACCAGCCAGTGCACAGGCTCCTCTGGGTCCTCCTTGGGGTCATGGTGTTGCACCACATGGGGTCTGGGGTTGGTTCTCCATGCCGTTTTGGTTTCTTCATTTTGTCCATGTCATGAGAACCCAAGGATGCAAGATGTCCACGCTGGTACCCCTGAGGCTGCAGGTGCCTACCCCCTATGGTGCTGCCTGAACCCCCCTCAGCAACTAGACATACTGGCATGACAAACTGTTGTGGCATGTACTCTGACACAGTCTCCTGACAAGACACACATCACTGTGCTGCAAACTGTTGCTTCTGCTGCTGCTGCTGTTGAGCCTTGGTTAGGCGATCTTAGCAGCTGCTTGCAGCCCAGGTTGGGTCACTCCTGGCCCGTGCCCGGCGCTTGAGGCATGTTGGGCCATGAGCACAGCTCCAGTGGGCGCCACTTGCTCTACCCGATGCACTGCTTGTTGAGCGCTGCGTTGCAGTCTAGGCCCAGCCACCTGTCTCGCTGTTGTCCTGGGAGCGTGGCCTTGGCAGCCTTGTTGACAGTATTGGCTCCATGCTTGACCTGCTGTAGCCTTCCATCCTGTAGGCCTGGTGGGCTGCTGGCCATTCACTGCTGCGCAAACCCGGCTGGTGCCGAGCTCATCCACCCATCACCCTGCCCCGCCATTGGGTTAGTACCCCTGGACCTGCACACCACCTTTCAGCAGGCTTGCAGCACCGCATGTGCGCCGCATCCCAACAGCTGCGCTTTCCTCATGATTGCGCACTGATTCGCATCCCGCCCCTCAGGTCATGCCGTCGTTAATGCACTAGTAGGCTATACATGTGTTGGCCCATGTCACGTGCGAGATTGCCACTGCTTACTTACAGCCTAGCTCATTCTGAACTGAAGTTTACTGAATTAATGGACTGGCCTAGTGACAATAGTCGGACAATAGTAGGATAGTAAGAGCAGATGCATACGATTGAGCTCCCTACGCGCTGCAAGCAGCTCACGGTTTGGTTACCTGGCCTGAGCCGGTTGGATGCCTTTCATTTCAGTACATGTTTGCACACAGAGCCTCGGGCCACTGGTGGGCGTCTCCTACTGCCCCGCGTTGTTTGGGCATATGTTCAACAAGCACAGGCATCAGGTTCTACGACCGGGGCGTGTCAGCCGCGCTGAACATCCGCCGCATTGCAGCCGGGCCGGGCCGCCCCCGCGAGCGCCATGCCTAACCCAGGCAGGCCAGGCCAGAAGTGGGTGCTCGTGCGCGGCAGAGGCCTGTTGCGGAAGTGGCAGCGGCGGCACCAGCGGCAGCGATAGTGAGTCACTATTAGTGACATGTGTGTCATGCCATGAATAAAAAACCCTAACAATTTGATTGTCCCTTACAAAGGGGATGTGTGTGCGATAGAGTGTGCATAGGGTAGGATAGGACTCTATCGACTCCTAGGGTCAGGGACCTAGGTTAGGGACACACTCCGGTCCCTGACTCCTGTGGAGAAGTGTAGGATAGGGATGCAGGACGATAGGGATGCAGGACGGCCTGGATGTCTTTCGTCATGCGTGCTGGTCACCCCCGCCATTGGCCCCGCAAATGTGAGACGGTCTGGGGCGTGAATCTCCGTGTAGCTCGTGACAAAGTTTTGACGCAGTCGGGTGTAACAGGCGTATGCGGCACCCACCAGCCGCAAAACACAACAGCTCAGATCGGCGCCCGCTCAAACCTGACCTGTGCCTTCCGCTCCTAAAAGACTCACGCACATCATAAGGCGAGGCTGGCAATCCTTCTACGCACGCCGTAAGCCAACGGCACAAGTGCAGTACGCCTGCTTGCATGTCAGTGCATGGAGCATAGGATTTGTGAGTATGCGCACAAGTCAGCCAGCTGGCACCCCTTACCTCATTTACGTCGCGGCATGACTCTATGCTAATACAAGCATCATCACTTGGCACTATGTTGTCGGGATGGCTCGGGATGGCTCTGGCTTTCAGTGTTACATGTGCCGTGGTGCCTCAACCTTCTCCCTCAACTTCAGCAGGCACATGCCACGCAACATAATCACAGCAATACCTGTCTCGATGCTCAAACGCCTTGCAACACCACTACAAAAGACATGTATCGCTGATGCCAAGCACATGCATTGATGTAAGTAGGTGGCAACACCACACAACACAACAACACAACCTCAACAACACACCACCACAATAACGACACAATGACTTATGCCTCACACACCACCTATGCTATGTGCACAACAAGCAAGGACTGACTGCACTTCCTTGCTATAGCTAACACTCACTACGGGACTGCTAAGCACTTTGCCTTGCTGCCCATGCCCCATGGCACCAAATCAGGCTGGGCTTGGCTGGGCTGGGCCTGGCTGGGCTGGGCTGGGCTAGGCTAGGCTGGGCTGGGCTGGGCTGGGCTGGGGTGGGCTGGGGTGGGCTGGGGTGGGCTGGGCTAGACTTTAGGGGGGAGGGGGAGGGTACCCTAACAACAAGGTGACACAACACAACAACAACGTCCAGCTCCAGGCGGCGCGCTCCAGGCTGCCCGCTCCAAGCTCCAGCGTGTGTCGTGGGGTGGGGGGAGGGGAGGGGGGGAAGTAGGTCGGCAGGAGACTCAGAATTGGTGGTACCTCCTTGTAAGTGCTACCTCCTTGATGGTTGCTGCTCTACGCCGCTGCTGCCTTGCTCAGTGATGGAGATGGGGGTGATTTATTGGCATCATGCACACACAATCACAAAGACAAGGTCTTGGGGCACACACCACAAAACATGGTCTTTAATGAGTACTGATTGTTCGAAACTTAAGGCCCACGACAGTTGTGTGATACCCTCAGCTGTTCATGCATGTCACTCACCTCCAGCTCACTGTTTTCAAGAGCTGATTGCCTAGCTGCACTCCTGCTTGGGAGAGCCTTGGGCTGGTGTGAATTTGATGCTGATCCTCAAAACAGACAAGCACCTGTGCAGGTCAGCAGATTTGGTTGCATGTGTTAGCATCGTATGCAGCACGCACTAAGAACTAACACCCCGTGCTTGCCTGGGGAGTAATCGCGAGTTGTCAGTCCGACGGCAGCAAAGGCTGCTCGGCACGGAATTGCCTCCGGCCACCAATCCCCCTCTCCTATTGCGACACGCATAGAAACAGATGGATAATGACATTGCGAAGCTAATCAAGTCGTCGAGACAATGCAGTACAATTGACAAAAGGGGGCCTAACCTGCTAGCGACACCGTTGTGAGATGTAGAGCCTAACGGTGGAAGAATTACATGCAGCGGATCAAAGACGGTGCCAAAAAGTGAATATCTATGAATTTTCGTTCAAACCCCAATCTTACAGCCACGTCATATGTAGGGAGCGTCCGGACCCGTGTAACGTTACATGTTACATTGTTATGTTATGTTACATGTTACATCCCGTATACGTACACGTGCCGGTCATGTTACATAGCCTTCTTAGCTGCTCGGCTCGATTACAGTGAGCATGTACACCCCGCCGCACTGGTCGCAACTGCTCCCGCACCAGAAAATATTTTTGGGGTCGCGGGCCGCGGGCTGCAGCTCGGCAAGCCGCAGTCGCAGTTCTAGCAGCTGCTGATGGCTGCTGACAATGCTTCCAAGCAACAGGTCTACAACAGTGTCACATTGTCAGCAGATGTTGTACTTCAGCAAGTTCGCAAATCGCAAGTTCGCTCTTTCGTTACAACAGCGACGGCATTGTGGTGTGCCAGTGCAAAAGGTGCCCACCAAACAACCGGGCTGAGCTCCGCGTCGCTAACATGAGCCAGTTGGCTGCCAGGCACAAATGCAAGTTTTGGCCCACTGCCGCGAGAGGACCGGGGTGAAGCAATGCTTGAAGGCATTCAGCGGGCTGTCAGGCGCAGGATCGGACTCTTTCTCGTCACGCAGCAACTTCTGACTTCTACTTATACTTATACTTCTACTCCTACCGTACTCTCTCTTTTGATTCGCGACCGCGAATCGTTTTTTTGGCCTCGCGAAAATGCGAACGAGTAAACAATGTGGTTTTTGACTGAATCGCGAAGTGGTCAAATAATTGTTTGACCTACATAAATATCGATGCGATGGACCGGTTTGTGTTAGTTTGTGTTAGGCTTGTAGTTAGCAACTTAGCAGCCGGGGTGGCTGGCTGCAAGAAGTCAGTTGTAGGGGTGGTTGGCTAGTCTAGGGCAGCAGCCGGTGTGGCTGGCCGCACCAGGTCAGCAGCCGGGGTGGCTGGCCGCACCAAGTCAGCTGCTGGGGTCTTCGCCTTGGCCAAAGCTGCGGCATGGGTGACTGCAAGGGCACGCAAGTTTGAGTGTTCAGAGGAGGATGCAGCGATATGCCGGCACTGCAAGCAGCCACAGGAGCACCATGACTTCATGGGGGAGGTTCAGTGCCCTATCTAGTGCAAAGTCAAGATTTGGTGACTTGGTGCACGGTGACACTACCCTTGCATACTGGCTTTGACTGGGTGACCGGGTAGCTTGACATGGTGACATGTGCAAGAAGTGCTGGAACCATGGAGGATTGACATGGTATGCAAGGTATGGCAGCCTAGAATATATATAAGCACACCCATATCCTCAGAACTGTGTTTTGCAGCATTGTTTGCATCGGGAAGAAATAAACAATCTTTTTTTTGGGTCGGGAAAGAGTATTTTATTTTATTTTTCGGGGCCTCGCGAATCAAAAGAGATAGTACGGTATTTCTACTTCTACTTCTACTTCTACTTCTGACTTCTACACGCAACAACTTCTGGCTTTTACACAACCTTATCATGCATGTCCCGGTGCCTGGACGTGTGCGATTGGCGTAGCACCGTGCGGCATGCGATGAACGCTTAGTCTGCTATACGCCCATAATGCCAGGAACCCCGTAATCGTTAGCATGTAACACCCCGTGTAACATCCCGTGTAACACCCGTATAACCCGGAAATGTAACAGTTACATGTACGTACATGTACGTACATGAGACGCTCCCTAGTCATATGGCTATGTGCAAAATCTCAAGCCGCGATTCTGAAAAACGCTGTTACTAATTTGCCTGAGTGTATCTGGTCACCCCCGCACCTCACACAGCTGTGAAATAGCCTCACACACCAACCCCTGACTGTGCCCAGCACCGTTTAGACTCAACATGGCTTGACTTAACACTTGGTTTGGCAATCTTGCAGATTTGCATTGACATGTATGTCGCCTTGCAGGTGGCTGCGCCCGGTGCGCAGCATGGCGACGCGGTCCCGCATCCGGGGCCTGATGTGCTCAACAAGCAACGGCATCAGGTTCTACGGTCGGGACGTGTCAGCCGCGCTGAACATCCGCCGCATTGCAGCCGGGCCGGGCCGCCCTCGCGAGCTCAGCAGCTGGCTGGGCCGCCCCGCCATGCCTAACCCAGGCAGGCCGGGCCAGGAGTGGATGTGCGTGCGCGACAGAGGCCTGTTGCGGAAGTGGCAGCGGCGGCACCAGCGGCAGCGATAGTGACATGTGCATCATGCCACGAGCCAAACAAACAAACAATTCGATTGCCCCTAACATGTGTGTGCGATAGAGTGTGCATAGGGCAGGATAGGGCTCTATCGACTCCTAGGGTTAGGGACCTAGGTTAGGGACACACACCGGTCCCTCCTGTGGAGAAGTGTAGGGGCTCCACAGGAGCATAGGGGATACAGGACGGCCTGAAGAGTATCTGGCTATAACTTATAGCTATAATAAGAGCTATAATAGAGCCATAATCAGCTACAAAATCATAATAAGCTGGGTGAGCGCTGCGTTGCAGTCTAGGCCCAGCCACCTGTCTGGCTGTTGTCCTGGGGCCGCGGCCTTGGCAGCCTTGTTCAACTAGCAGTGCCAAGTTGTTGACAGTGTTGGCTCCATGCTGGGCAGGGAATGCGGTTGTCCATTTGACCTGCTGTAGCCTTCCATCCTGTAGGCCTGGTGGGCTGCTTATGGTCCAGCTGCTCCTATTACTGCTGCTGGCCATTCACTGCTGCGCAAACCCGGCTGGTGCCGAACTCATCCACCCATCACCCTGCCCCGCCGTTGATTCGTACCTCTGAACCTGCACACCACCTTTAAGCAGGCTTGCAGCACCGCATGTGCGCCGCATCCCAACAGCTGCGCTTTCCTCATGATTGCGCACTGATTCGCATGATTCCCGACCTTAAATAGTAAAGCTTAGCACGACGGCCTGTTGGGCCACCCAGCTTGTTGCCCGATGGCCCCTTCTCACTACGACATTTCTTCGCTGCTGGACGAGGAGGCGCGGTAAGCAAGCGGTGCAGCAACTGTCACGGCTACAGGCGGTGCTTTGTGTTGGCTGCACGCCATGGTAAACAACACACAGATGCGCGAGTTGCCATGTTCTCCACCACGCAGACAACTAGACCTACGTTTTGCCTACATTAAGCCCTCTTTCGATCAGGAGCTGCCCACTGTGGTACCCATCGCCAGTCCCTTTGCCGCCCACTGCACCAGCCGCCTGGCACCTGATGATTTTTCCCAAGCCGACACCAGCTTGCCCAACACTCCCCTGGCTGTGGACACCAGAAGCAGTCTGGACAAGAGCCACTGCCTGTGTCTGAGCGCAAGGGGTTGGCCACTGGGCCCCCCTTCTGATCCAGTCACGCCCTCCTCCCACCCAGCGCTGCCCTTGCACCGTCAAAGCAGTAAAGGACCGGTGCTGCTGCCCCTGGCTTTCAGCTCCAGTGCCACCCTGCTGACCCCAGCAACCTGCAGCCCTGCACCTGTGGCAGGAGTCGCAGGCCATGAGGGAGCAGCAGCAGAAGGAGCAGCAGGCGGTCACCGCCGCAGCACCATCACTCGTGCCCGCACCGCAACCTGTGTACAGCTGGAGATGGTGCTGCCAGGGCCGCAGGAGCTGCTGCCCTTGGCTGAGGCGGGGCGCCGTGAGTCCCTCCACCTCTACGCCAGTGCACCAGCTCCTGACCCTGACCCTGACCCTGACCCTAACCCTGACTCTGTGGCAGGCCCAGCAGGGGCCCACCTGCCCACCTCGACCAGCGCAGAGAGCCACATGCACGTTCCAGGGTCCCTTGCCGTCGCCCACATAAACGGCCAGCCTGGGGCCAGGACTGCACAGCTGCAGCAGTCGCTGCAAGGCCTGCGTGCCACCCAGCAGCAGGCCACCCAGCAGCTGTCCCCACCGATCAGCCGCTCAAACAGCTTGCAGCCGCTGGCTGCTGGGCAGCTGGCTAGCCTTCAAGCCAGGCTGTTGCAAGAGCAGGGCCCAGGTGGGTGCGGAGGCGCACATGCTGGGGCTGGGCTGGCTGGAGGCAGCAGGCAGGCAGGGCGGCAGGCAGGGGTGAGGAATGCAAACGGACAGCAGGCAACGAGCAGCAGCAGCGGTGGTGGTGGTGGTGGTGGTGGTGGTGGTGGTGGTGGCTTTGCAGGCTCTACAGGTCATGGCGTCCTGCTAGTCAGCAGCCCTGGTGGGGCTGCGCTCTCCCCCTCCCCCTCCCCCCACACCCACACCCAGGCCAGCACCACACCGCCTAGCAGGCAGCAAGGGCACCAGCCTGGCCGCAGCCCCAGCAGCCTCCTCCGCTGGCATTCCTGCGCTGCTGAGATCCAGGGCCCCGAGGGGTTCAGCATGCCAGGCGGCGCCCTGCAGCACAGCGGCAAGGCCATGCCCATGCAGGGCGGCAGAGCAGGTTGTGGCTCAGCCCTGCCCCTGGAGCCAGTTGGGGCTCATGGCAGGGGCTCTTGTGGCATAGAGAGCGTTGACCAGCTGCTGGGCCAGGCTGCTAGAGCGGTGGTGTTGGAGGCAGGAGGAGCGGGTGAGGGGGTTAGGGGCGGCAAGGTGCATACCAAGCTGGCTGGGGGCCCCAAGGGGGGCAGCAGGGACAGTCTGGGTGGAGGGGAGGGGGCTGGAAGGGTGGCGCCAGGGCAGGTTGACACAGCCATGGGGGTGTTGGGCGCGGTCGGTCAGAACACGGCAGCAGCAGGAGCAGCAGGGGGAGGGGTGGAGCCAGACCCTGCATGCAACCCGCATGCTGCTGCTGCTGCTGCTGCTGCTGGTGTGGCAGGGAGGCTGGGTGGGGGTAGTGGTGGTGGGGGTGGCCCTGGCTCACCACCCATGCGCCAACTGCAGCGGGTAGGCACAGGAGAGGTGAGGGGCAGGGCAGCAAGCAGCATGTCTGGGATGCACGTCCTGCTGGAGATGCCGCCTGCCCAGCCCAGCCGCAGTACGCCCTCCTCCATGCATGGGGCTGCTGCTGGTGTGCCCTTGGGCATCCTCTCCCCCTCAGGCCCCCCGTCCCCTGTCCCCTCCCACCCCCTCCCAGCACCACAACCCCTGTCACCCTCTGTCCACCCATCCACAACCCGCAGAGCAGCCGCTGCTGCCACCATCCTAGGCCAGGCACTGCGCGCCCACACCCACTCTCCTGACCCCCTGGTTTCACACCTCAGTGCGACAGTCTTGCCACAGCCTCCCCTCACCGCAGCCCACCCTCCCCTGGGCAGCCCTGTGGCCAACAGCCCCCTGGGAGTGATGCGGCTGAGGCGCACGCTGACCACCCCAGGGAATCCCTCTTGCCGCCTGCCAGCCCAGCTAGCGCTGCCCAGCTCAGAGGGAGGCGGTCCCCCGCCCAGCCCACTCTGTGTGACGACACCAGGGTCACACCCGCGGCCACCTGCTCTCCCCTCCCCTCACACCTCACACTTGCCAGGGGCCCGGGGCCACCAAAGCAGCAGTCCAGGCACCGCTGGCTATGGCGGCACTGCCCTGGTCTTGGCCCCTCACCCACCCTCCAGCCCTCGATGCAGCGGCGCTGGCAACACCCCTCAAATGGCTGCCAGCAGGCAAACCTGCGGCCAGCAGGTTTTAAACCCCCAACCTCCTGCCAGCCCGCGGGTCAGTGGCTGCGGTGTTGCGGTGGGCCCGGCCCCCCACAGCCCCCGTGTGTCCAAATTAGGCTCGGCGGTGAAGTTGCAGCCGCAAACCTCGCCGGGACCCATGCTGAGGGAGGAGTTCACGGTGTTAAGCTTGACGCCACCCTAGGTGCAGTGGCAGGGGAACGCCTGGTGGGAGGGTAGACAGTATTAGACAGCACTTCGCGAGGCAGAAGCTCCTCCCTTGATGCACGCCGGCTCCCACGCCGGAGTAGTCTTCTTCTTTTTCCGTTTTCTTTTCGCCAACCCCATGTGATGGACATGTGCAACTGCACGGCTTTGATTCCCTGGCTGCGCACTATCTCTCTCACTGCTTGGTTCCTGCTCCCTGAAGCAGAGCTGGCTGGCACTTTGCTGGGCATGGGTCAGGCGGGGGTGATCAGTCTCCAAACCTAGTGACGCACTGGCTATGGGGCCCCACACATGCTATGGCTATGGGGCTATGGGGCCCCACCCATACTGCATACCACAGCAGACCAGGGCTCCAAAGGCTGTGGTGTGGTGAGGTGTCCCTTGCCTGCATGCATGCATGCCTGCCTGCCCGCATCTCATTGGAGCATGGGCATGCATACCCATGCCATCACCGCCACATGTCGCTTGTCTGTCATGGCATCTCCGTGCCAGCTATCCAATGGATGTTTCCTTGTGCTTGGCAGATGCCCTGTCAGAAATTATGCTGGCACACCCGCTGTTCATCCTCAACCATCCTCGACCTCCTGTTTCACTCAATAAAATTATCAGGAATATGGAGCCATGAATCGCATCATTGTGAATCACTTAGCAAGCCATAGTGTGGGCAGTCAGCCACCGCCTGTTTATCTGCAGGGTGAGGGGTGTATTGATCCAAGTGCCTCATGCCACAATTGTATGTGCCGGGCTTGCATGCTATGCGTCCCCAGGTGCTTGCATAAGCCGCAGTCTATTTTTACTACCAAGTGCATGTAAGCAGGCACATGATAACCAAGCTTGAATGTGCAACTACCTATCTGAAAGCATACCACTTACTTGCCTTCCCTAACCCCTGGAGCTGCTGCATGGCCACGACTTGATTTTGGATGGCCATGACATGGGATGGCTTGCAGTGACATTTGATTCCTAGTTGGCTGCACGATGAATCCCTCAACGCATGTATACGCATTGTCAGTATCAGGCCTTGCGCATGCAGGGGACAGTCTGTAGCGCACAGGCAGTCTGCCGTGCATTTCTGCTTGGTCCTTCCTGATAATGATGGTAGTGTCTACCTTGAACATGTAGGCCGAAGTAAGCAAACAAGAGCATGACCTGGCAGTGTTGTGATTGATTGGACGTGACCAATAATTGTAAGACAACTCAGTAGCAAACACACATAAGATAAAGCTGCCTGCAACTGCAACCCTGCCTGTACAAGTCATCATCTGTAAAACACGCGGCGCTGGACACGTCTTCACAATCGACACTGAGGAGCAGCTGATGCATTTCAAATTGCAACTCACAGCATGTCGGCGTTTCGATGTTGCAATCTTTCCTGCAGCATTGGCAGCCATGCTGCGTAGGTGATAGCTAGGACAGTGTTTTAAAACCTGTCAGCTCAAAGTCCCGAGCCCCTGCTTGACAATGAGTAAGAAAGAGGCCGAGGCAGTAAAGGTAGACGGGCGAATGCTTACTGAAACTAGACTTCGGACATTTCATCCCGACCTTGGGGTCATGCCGGTGCCAGGTCGTTGTTCGATGCCGGCCTCTGAACAGCAAGGAGACTGCAGATGGGCGGGAACGCATTGTGGACATGGATGTGGACGCGGGACAGGTTAAAGTACGTGCGGAGGACCACGCTGATGTGTGCTTTCTTGATCCAGGGCAGCTCACACATATCTAGTCCCTCTGCAGGTCCGCAACCCAAAATCCGATGACAAGGAACCCCCAAAGGTTTTCACATATGACCAGGTTTATGACTCCAATAGTAAACAATTCGAAATATTCGACATCACAGCCAAGCCCATCATTGATTCTTGTATGGAGGGGTACAATGGCACCATCTTTGCATATGGCCAGGTAAGCCCAGGCTTGCATCCTTGCACATGCAAGTTCACAGCCAGCTACTTGGCCAGCCACAACGCCAGCAGCCCTCATGCCCAGCCACGAGCCAGAGCAAAACATGCAGCATGCCGGAGCTGTGGTCCAGCCAGCACATCATGCAGCTGGTAACTTGTGCCGCAGACGGGCACAGGCAAATCTCACACCATGGAGGGTCGTGATGAGCCACCTGAGCTGCGCGGTATTATTCCCAACACTTTCGACTACATCTTCCAAGTCATTGCCCGTGAAAGTGAGCCCACATTCATGACACTCACAGGAACCCTAGCAGTCATAGCTGCCACAGCAGACCATAGCATGGGCTCAGCTGCCTATCTCATTTAGGTATCAGTTGCCCAACTCGGCCTACCTACCCTAGCCACCATGGCTGGTTTACCAGCCAGAACTTGTGCTGTTGCACCTAGTTCTTGGCAGTGGCCACTCGATCTTGCAGCTGCTTGGCACATGTTGCTCTTGGGGTCAGGATATCCAGTACCACCTTGGTGTTTCCATCCCACTACCTGCCCTCTTTATGTTACATGGGTGGTCTGGAGGGGTAAGCCTATGGCCCCACCATAGCAGTTGGCTCGCATTACGACATACCTGCCCTGCATGCTTGGTGGGAGGGCAGCAAGTTGACTCACCCGATGCTACTCTGCCTGCTATACCTGAGGCGCTTACAGTCTAACGCATCCTCTGCCCAGAATCAAAATATCCTCCCTTGCTGCACACTGTCTGTCTTTCGCCCTGCAAGCTTCCCTGGTCCTCTAGGGCTGTTGCCTGCTGGGTGGAAGCCCTGGGTGCCCAGTGGTGCGCTCACAGCTGGCAATGTCGCCCCTGACCTGCAGGTGGCAACAAGGAGTTCCTGGTGCGAGCCAGCTACCTGGAAATCTACAACGAGGACATTCGTGACCTGCTCAGCAAGAATCCCAACACCAAGCTGGAGTTGAAGGAGAGCGGCGACAAAGGGGTGTATGTGAAGGACCTGATGCAGTTTGTGGTGAAGAGCCAGACCGAGATCAACTCAGTCCAAACGGTGGGTCACACACACCGCCCCTCAGGGCCTCAGCTCAATCAGCAGCTTTGCCCCAGGGCCACTCAGTGCCTCTTTTCATCCAGCCTGGCTGAGGCACTGTATGGTGCTGAGGGTGGCCATGGGGCGATAGGTTGGGTGAGGATGGTCGAGGTGGATGAGGGTGGTTGAGGGTTGAGGTTATGGGTATAGGTATAGGGCTATGAGGTAGGGCTATGAGGTGGACGAGGGTGGTTAAGATGTTAGGATAGCTAACAGAATGTTACGAGTTAGGATGGCTGACAGTGTGGCCTGTTGTGGCAGCTGCAGCCTAGTGTGCAGCTCCCTTCACACTGCAAGGTTGCACATAACCTGGGACAAAGCAAGTAAAGCTCATGAGGGGTAGGCAAGCAGGGGAGGTGATGGGCCTGGTTGCTGCTGCAGGTGGGCAAGAAAAACAGGTCAGTGGGCGCCACCGCCATGAACCAGGACTCCTCCCGATCCCACTCAATCTTCACCATCACCATCGAGATGACAGACAAGTTTGACGCCACGGCCACAGCAGCAGCCTCCAAGGACGAGAGCCACATCCGTGTGGGCAAGCTGAACCTGGTGGATCTGGCCGGCAGCGAGCGGCAGAGCAAGACAGGCGCCACAGGTGTCGACAGGGCTGCTGCGGCGGGGCAGCAGGGCCAGCAGGGTTACCAACAGCAGGGCCAGCAGGGTTAGCAACAGCAGGCGCAGCAGGGTTAGCAACAGCACGGCCAGCAGGGTTACCAACAGCAGGGGCAGCAGTGTTAGCAACAGCAGGGTTGTCAGTGCCACACTGGCTTGGGTGCCAGGGTGTGCAGCGGCAACGGCAGCAGTATGGTGCAGCCTAAAACTGTCAGCGTGTGCAGCAGCAACGGCAGCAGCACAATGCAGCCTTGAGTCCCAGCGTGTGCAGCGGCAGGAGCGGCAGGGTGTCCAACAGCAGGGGGCGGCAGGGCACCTGCAGGCTCCAGGGCTAGAGGGCTGGGTACCAGGTGGTGCATGGCAGGCTTGGGACATGCAACAGTCCTCAATTCACCGCAGGTGACCGGCTAAAAGAGGGCATCAAGATTAACCTCTCCCTCACAGCCCTTGGCAATGTGATCAGCGCGCTTGTGGATGGCAAGTCGGGCCACATCCCCTATCGTGATTCCAAGCTCACCCGCTTGCTACAGGTAGGTTAGGGTCAGGGTCAGGGTTGAGGTTAAAATCAGGGTCAGGGTCAGGGTTGAGGTTAAAATTAGGGTTAGGGTTAGGGTCAGGGTTAATCACTTCCTTCAGCACATTCCCCTACTACTAGGAGCTGTGTTATCTGTAATCCAAGCTGGTGTTCCCTATATCCAAGAGTGGCTCCTTCAGGGCATGTTCAATCCACCACCTTTGTTATTGTTTGCTATCGTTTGTCATTGTTACTGACTTTGCTCGCAGCATACTGAGCTGCTGATGCTGGTGGTCTGATGTAACCTAGTGGTGTACAGGGCGCCGCTTGTGGCTGGCAGATCCTGTGAGGATGCAACTGGTGGCACAGGGCGCTGACAGAAGCCATCAAGACTTGCCTGGACTCTCAGGCTGCCCTCTATAGGCTGTGCTGCCATGACCTGCATGACCCAGATTGTGTTCCCACCAACTGACCTGCCTGCTGCCGCCGCTGCTCAGGATTCCCTGGGCGGCAACACCAAGACTGTGATGGTGGCAAACATTGGGCCTGCCGACTGGAACTACGACGAGACGCTGTCCACCCTGCGCTACGCCAACCGAGCCAAGAACATTCAGAACAAGCCACGCATCAATGAGGTGAGGGAGCAGGCTAGCAGGTCCTGGGCCATGTTCGCAGCAGCAAGGTCATGAGCAGGGTTATGGTTAGACTTAATGCAAACCCTAACCCTAACCCTTGTCTTGACCCTAACCCTCACCCTAAGGGTTGAACAGGGTCAGGGTTAGGGTTAGCCCAACAGCTCCCCCTAGGAAGCATGCCTTGGCACCACACACGCCCCACATACTACTCTTTAATGCCTTGTCACCGACACAAATCAGGCAGAAACCATCGTGACCTGACCTGGCCTGACCTGGCCTGACCTGACCTGACCTGACCTGACCTGACCTGACCTGACCTGACCTGACCTGACCTGACCTGACCTGACCTGACCTGACCTGACCTGACCTGACCTGACCTGACCTGACCTGACCTGACCTGACCTGACCTGACCTGACCTGACCTGACCTGACCTGACCTGACCTGACCTGACCTGACCTGGACCTGGACCTGGAAAAGAGGGTACCACTCATCTTCACACAACCCTCACCTAGACCCTGCCCTGAGCCACATTACCTGCACTAAACCCTGTGTTTGGTATGGCCACAGGACCCCAAGGATGCAATGCTGCGGGAGTTCCAGGAGGAGATCAAGCGGCTGAAGGCCATGATTGATGTCAGTGTCCCACCGGGTATCAGCCCACAGGAGGCAGCACAGCAGGGCAGCACATGACCCTCCTGCCCTCCCATGTGCCACCTCACGTGGTGAAATGCAGGCACCACGGCACCTGCAAGACTCGGCCGTGCTCTACCACCTCACGCTAGACATGCCCACTCGACCTGCAAACCTGCCTCAACACCCCGAGCCTGCAATTGTTGCAGCCTATGTACCGGCTCGTGCTTACAGCAGTGCAGGGCTACAAGGGCTGTTGGCTGTGCTCTCAATGGCTCACAGGCACGTGCGGCAGGGGGTGGCGGCAAGGGCGGTGGCGGCACTGTGGTTGAGCGTGTTGTGGAGGTGGAGGTGGAGGATGATGTGGCGGCCATCAAGGAGCGGCTGCGCACCGAGATTGAGGCCAAGATGAAGAGTGACCTGAGTGAGGAAGCCATGGCAGCAGCACGTTCGGTGGGTGCTATGCGTCGGTAGCCCTGGCTGTTGGCAGACATATGGGCAGGTAGGTTACAGCCGCTGCACTGGCGACTGTTGAAAGCAACCAGGCTGGGCGAGCTCCGTTGGGTTTGGAGGGGTATATTGGCAGGTGGCATTCTCAGCATTCCTAGGTGTGCCACTGCAGCATGTAATCCAGCATGGTGTGACACAAAACAGGTGTTGACTCGAGCAATTTGACATGGTGTGGTATGGCTTGGTTCGGTTTGATTTGGTTTGGTGTGATCTGACATGGTATGACTTTGTGTGACATGGCATGGTCCTACCTCCAGGAGGCTGAGGCCCAGGCGCGGCGTGAGCTAGAGGCCATCATGGCCGACTCCTCTCAGACCGAGGAAGCCCGGCGGCGAGCCAAGGATGCGCTGCGCAAGCAACACGAGGAGATGCAGAACCTTACCAAGGTGCGGCCGCACGGCTGTGAGGTGGCGCCCTCACACGAGCATCGCCCTGCAGCACTCACAGCCATGCCTGTAGCTCAGCTCAGCAGTGCCGGGTGCCTTGTCTCCAGCTGGGCAGTGGTGATGGCCTCCAGGGCGTTGCAGCAGGTGCTGCTCATGGAATGTGGAGTAGTGTACCAGATGGACCAACAAGCAGACCTCTGTAGCTCCCTGGCAACCAAGCCAGGCTCACGGCAGCCAACCTAGCGTTTGTAGTGCAAGCTAAACACTGCTTCAGGTTTGGAGCCAGGCTGTGCAGCGCTGGGCTGGCTTACGTGTATTGCTGTAAGCTAGGTGTAAGCTGCCGTACAGCTGCGGGTGGATGGCAAGGGCAGTTGCTGATGTATTCTAGGCATAGCACCTGTGCATGCTTCAGTGCTAGCCAGGCTTTGTCAGCTAGGTTTGACTGGAGAGGCTGACAAGCAGATGAGGCCCAGGCTAACAAAGAGATCGTGCCTGGTCTAGCAAATGTGGTGTGGTTGGTGTGGGGTAGGTCAAGTGCCTGCCAGACTCCTGACAGAATGTATACTGATATGGATGCAAGTGGGCAGACAGCTAGCCAGCCAGCTAACCAGGCAAAAGGCAGCCAGCCAGCAAATCAGGAAAAAGGCATCCAGCCAGCCAGCCAGCCAGCCCTTGTCAGCTGTCTTGCAGGCACTTGAGGCGGAGCGCAAGGAGAAGGAGATGCTGGAAAGCAAGCTCAAGGCGATGGAGAGCAAAGTGCTGCAGGGCGGGGTCAACCTGCTAGAGAAGGTACGCCTAGGTGGCCGCACCTGCACTGCATGCTGCAGCTGTGTTGCCTAGCGCCTGTGCTCCAGGTGCAGTGATGCTTGGCATCAAGATGCAGCCTCTGTTGTGTTGTGTCATGGATGTGTGGTTGCCCCATATGCACACGCATGTGCCAGATGCCGACCAATTGCTGTACATCAGGCTCGGGCCTCAGCTTGCACCCAGGGCAAGACACAGTGCTGATCTGCTTAGTATGCCCCAAGCCAGCAACAGTTTCAATGCTGGGTGAAGTTCCCTTGTGGCATGCACCTAATCACAACTCCCTCATTCATGTCAGGACATATCATAGTGCCCTCATCTGTGGTTGGGAACATGGCCAGCAGCTGTCTGCGGTAGCACACAAACATACTAAACTAAACATACCAAACTAGTCATAACAAACATATTAAACATATCAAACTAGTTGTAGTGTTGTTCACGCTGGTGTGACCATGCCTTGCAACTGGCAGTTGCAGTCAACGTAGAGCCACACCCGCCTCAAGTCTTGAAACTGGCATAATGCCACAGGGTGCTAGCATTGGGTGCTACCGGCAGCTATTGCGCTGCACTGCTGGTTCAGCTTGACCTGTGGCAGGTGGGATGCTGTGTTTGTTGCTTGTTGCTTATGCTGGACAGCTGCTTAGCTTGCCTATTTCAAACCGCTAGCCTCTGCGCACGGCTGTCGCTCCACAGGTGGACGAGCTGAAGAAGCGCAGCGAGGACCTCAAGCGGGAGGCGGTAGCCCGCAAGCGTCAGGAGGAAGAGCAGCGGCGCCGGCTGCTAGACCTGCAGGACAAGCAGATTGACTTCAACGAGAAGTTCAACAGCATGGATGAAGAGGTCCAGGCAAGGGCTCTGCACACACACACACACACACACACTGGCTGGCTGCCTGGGCCTGGTCCCTGTGTTTGTGATGTGGTGTGCGCTGCCCAGTCAAAGCTGACAGGGGACAGTGGGATCATCTGGGCAGAGCAACCAGTGCTCGTATGATGCACAGATGCTTGGTGCTCTGTGTGCTGAACAATGAGCTGGGAATGCAGTAGGTGGGCACGCACAGCAAGGAGTGGGCAGGCTGAGCCGAGCACCAGCAGCTGGTGAATGGCTGGCAGCTTGTGATGGCCCTGTCACCTCCTCACCCTCGGGTGTGCTGGCCTTGCCCCTCCTCACCTACTTGCCCCTCCTGCCTTGCCCCTCCTCACCTGCTGAACTTGCCCCTCCTCACCCTGTCACCTCCTCACCCTCTAGCGTGCTGACCTTGCAGGTCAAGAGCCGACAGCTGAAGAAGCTGTTTGAAAAGTACCAGGCCAAGAAGGCAGAGACCACTGACCTGCAGGAGCAGTTCCAGAGGGAGCGGGAGGGCATGCTGGAGGACTACCGCATCCTTACCCAGCAGGTGAGCTTGCCCTGTTTGCCGCTGTGGGGGCTGCGTGGCTGGACACCTAACTCAGCTGCTGTGCAAGAGACTGCCAGCTGCCACTGTGCTGCAAAGTGCTGCATAATGGAGCGCCTTGTTTTGCCCCTCGTGTAGCTAGGGTTGATGGGCTGCTACCTTCGGATCAAAGGGCTGCAGTCGTGTGTTCGTCTGTATTGCAGCAGTGCCACAACCACCACACTATTCCCAGCATCTCATATTCATTATGTATCATCTGTCAATTGTTCAGTCTGACCTTGGCGCCTGACTTCCGCATGTGCTCACGCATGGGCAGCATGGGCAGCATGTACTTTTGACCCCAGCTGTGTTCTTCCTGGCAGATGTTTGCTCCCTGGCATGCCTGGCCTGTCTGGCTGCAGATCAAGCTGAAGAATCTGGTGATTGCATGCTTCATCCCTCCAGACTACCAGGACCGCATCATGCAGCACTGCCACTGGCAGGACTACGAAGGCGCCTGGTCCATAGACTTCCTGCAGTACGCCGGCAACGCCATCCGGGCACACCAGGTGGGTCCAGGGTCAGACTGCTGCAGCAGCATGCTGGCAGCACCACACCAAGGCGCGGATAGGGGTGGCGTGGAGTCAAAGGGGCACTGACAGCTAGTACCAGAGAGTGGGCAGCAGGGGGGTTGGGTGGGTGGAGTAAGGGGGGAGGGGAGGACAGGCAGGTGGGCAGGGTCAGGGGAGGACAGGGAGGTGGGCAGGGTCAGGGTCAGGGGAGGACAGGGAGGTGGGCAGGGTCAGGGTCAGGGGAGGACAGGGAGGTGGGCAGGGTCAGGGTCAGGGGAGGACAGGGAGGTGGGCAGGGCCAGGGGAGGGTTTTGGTGGCTACTTCAGTGGATGAAGACTGACCTGGACGTGTGTGGGAGCACAGCAGTGGCTGTGCACCTGCCCTGTGCAGGAGCTTGCTGCTGCCCAGGAGGCCGAGGCGGCTGCAGATGCCGGCCAGCTGCTGTCTGCTGACAGTGAGAAGTTGCAGGTGGGTCGCTATCACACCCCCTCTCCCTTGTCCAACTATACAAATCGCCCTCCAACCCGATAGCCATGTATGCTGCACATGGTACAAATGGTAGGCAACCACCATGCAGCATGCCCTGCCGGCACCGCGATCGCGGCTGCATGTCAGATCATGCATGTGTGGCCAGTGTTACCACCTCTGCCCCCTGGTGTCAACAGCTCGTGCCTAAACTGTGGGCATGCTTCCCTCGGCCCCCTGCTTTCTGCTTCCCCTTGCCCCCTTCAGGGGGTGTACTTCTCGTACCAGTCCTTAGAGGATGAGTATGGCAAGGCGGCTCAATCCCATGCAGTGGGCGGCAACGGCATGGCAGCAGGCGGCAAGGGCCCTGGCTCTGCCCACAAAGGTGGCAGCCACCGCAGCAGCTCCACCGACCCCACCAACATAGGCACCTTGAGAGAGCAGGTGAGGCGGGCGGGCGGTGTGACGCTGCCTGGGGCAGCATGGGCGCAACCGCACTGCCAGCTATGTGCTTTGTCAGCAGTGCTGCATGGGGAACAGAAGAAACAGAGGAGGTGGGGTTGCATGGCCATGGGGTGCTGCTGAGGCCAGCAGCATGACACATGACTGTGCCTGGTCTGTGCTCAGCCTGCCACTGCACAGGAACACTAACGCCATCACCACGAGGCAGGGCACTAGATGAGGGCACTAGATGAGCATCAGGCAGCAGGGTGTAGAAGTTCAGGGTGCAGGGTGAGCATCAAGCAGCAGGGTGTAGAAGACCCTGACACTGTGATTGGGCCTAGTCTTGGTGCATCTGGCGTCGAAGAACTGTTCACCCAGCAACACCAACCGCATGGGGAGGAATTGTCACACAGCAGCATGACAGCAAGGGCTGGTGAGGATGTGACGAAGAAAACTACAAACCAACAGCAGCAGTAAACAGCGCATTGTAGAGGACACTGGCCCCCCTGAGCGGTGTATGCCAAGCCCCCATCCTCACCCCATTACATGCCACATCCCCCTTCCATGACCCCGCTTGACCCGACCCCACTGCTGCCACCCTCGTGGCCCCTGCAGGTGCAGCAGTGGGGGGCGGTGGAGGAGGAGGAGCGGCTGCGCGCATCACAGACCCCCAAAGCCAGGGGCCTGGTCAAGGACACAGTGGACCCTGGACTACGCAAGTCAGTGGCGCGGTAACCCATATGTCTTACGCAGCTGCACGCTGATGGAGAGGATGACTTGAGGAAATGAAAGCAGGGACTGCACTTTGACAGTGCAGCGTGTGTGATGGGCTTACACTATGCCTGGGCGTGTGCATCTTATGCCACTCACACCATCAAGCAGCTTGGTCGAGTCCAGCGTGCAGCATGGGAGGAGGGCAAGGTGAGGGTGAGCCCCTCCTGGATACGCTGGCAGCAGGGGCTGTAGCTGGGGCACTGAGGCACTGGGCACTGATCGCCTGGTCACATTGGGGAGGGTACTCACGCACGCACCCCTGTGCCGTGCCCACACTGCGGTGCTTGCAAGCGTGGCTACAGGTTTCAGCCCTGAGCTGCTGCTGCTAGGAAAAGAGCTTGTTCTCCAGACTGGCTAGGTTACAGAACGCAGCAGTTGGTACGTGTGGCGCGCTGAGGTGTGCAGTCACACGGCTGGGCAAGGCTGTGAAAGGTCAGGGCAAGGCAGGCTGGTTATGCCCAAAACAGAGGGCGTTTTGAACAACAGTAGGACACAGTTGTAGGGTCAGTGAGCATGCCCATCTCAAAGGATTGGCCTTGTGATGATTTGGGCAGGCAGAGCAGGGCAGTGGTGCATGGCAGGGGTCCATAGCCCCGCAGCGTGATGCACACGGTGACAGTCAGGGCAGGCGTACCAGGCAGTACACCAAAGGATTCACGAGTACGGACTGCGACACTGTAGAACTCATTGCAACCGATCGGTTTGCATGCAGTGGACAGAGGAAACTGGGCCTGTGTCAGTGTGTGGTGCGTGCGTGCAGTGTGTCGGTCGCTTACGCCACATAGCCGGGACAAAACTTCCACGCATATCGCAATTCATGCATCGCACAACAGGCGCAATGACAAGTGCTGCAGTCAACATATCCGTGCCGCAACTGTTCAGTCTTGAATTGCGTAGTCACTGCATGTGCGATTGTCCGGCGGGGATGCCACCGTCCGGCCGGGTAGACCGGGCGATGCCCGTAAAATCTACTCGGCGATCCGTTCGGCCTCACTGTTTGCAAGCAGGCTGCACCAACACTCGCGTCCATCAAACCCACAAAGCTGCATGCGCTTCACTCCAGCTTGGCTGCCTTCGTGCTCCTACTCTTCTTCATCGTCCTGGCATACCGCCGCTTGTCCATCAACGTCTGTGCCGTGGCCTGCGACGGTGGGGACGAGCCGCACGTAGTCGACATGCGAACACAGCGACCATGACTGACTGACCGCAGCTTTGATACCGGCAGGTTAGTCTGCCCTGAGCAGCCAGCCCAAAACAGTTGCACAGCCATGCAAGCCAGGTTTTGCGACACACTGCATACTGCACACATTGCACAGCTATCCAGCTGTCCATCATCCACCTCAGGGCGCCAGGGTGTCGGGCAGTCTGTCCAGCTTTGTGACCCCTCCTCGTGCTTTCCTTTGTGCCATCGTATCCTTGTGCCCATCTCCCTCCTGCCCAGCCCCTGCCCCTGTGGCTGCACTGACCAGGAAGTTGCGGATGGCCATGTAGCAGAAGGTGCAGCCAACCAGGCAAACGCCCCGCATGCCGCGCAGGTCACTGCCGGCCGCCTCTACATCCAGCCAGCCCTCACTCGCAAACAGGGAGTGACCAGTGGCCACGATGACCCCGGCGCCAATCAGGCCTTGTGACAGCTGCAGCACTACAGGCCAACAGCAGCACCACCACCACCACCACAACCACCACTGACCCAGTCAGCTTAGCTTAATAGCAAAGCAGCAGCAGCAGTAGTAGCAGGAGGGGGAAGGTATGGTCCTGCTCCCTACCCCTGCCTCCCTCTCCCTTGCATTCCTGCCCTTATCAGCCAAAAGAAAAAGGGGTTGAAGCGGCTGGTAAGGCGGGACTGGCAGCGAGAGCAGCAGCAGGGGAAAGAGTGAGCCGCCCTCCCAACCCTCTCCCAGGTCTAAGCCTACATGGGTCAAGGGCCGGCGTGTTCCCGTATCTATGGGCCTGCCTCCCCTGGCTGCCCTGCCCTGCCCTGCCCTGCCCTGCCCTGCCCTCCCCTGGCTGGCCTGCCCTCCCCTGGCCTGGCCCACCCTGGCCTGCCCCGGCCTGCTTTCATGCTCACGAGCCTGTGAGAGCGCCCCGGCCCTACACAATGCATCCCTGCAACCTCACACGGCTGACGTGTCATGCGGTGCAAAACAATGCACCGCATGGGCAACATGTGAGCAAGCATGCAAGCATACATGCATGTGAGCATGAAGGCAGGTTTCCTCACTGATCAGCATGGGGTACAGGACCAGCAGCTGGCCGGTGGCGCCGCTGCTCTCCCCGCCAACCACGTCCATGGCGCTGCTCTTGCCCAGCGCTATGCGAGTGTACCTAGGACGAGGCATGGGGACGCATGGGGGCGCATGGGGGCGCATGGGGACGGGTTTGGATCAAACACAATCAGGGGGTAAGAGGATCTGAGTCAGCAAATCCTCTCCTGCTCCTCACATTCTGCAACATATTATAAGACATCCACAATCCCTACACTAGGCCACCTCCTCCTCCCCCTTCCCTCCCTCCCTCTCCTCCCTTCCTGCCGACTACTCAGCAGTGCAGGGACAGGACTGGGCAGGCACCACCAGCCAGTTGTGCCGGCCTGGTAGCTGCCTGGTAGCTGCCTGGTGGTGGCTGGGCTGGACCTTCAGTGCATTGATGGCCATGGTAAAACGGGCGGGGAGTGGAGGTGTGAGGAGGGGGAGTGATGGCCAGGGCAGAGGAGTAGGCACCAGGGGGCGGGTGGGCGGCGGTTGGGGGGGGCAGGGGGGGGGCAAGGGGGTGGCAGTGAGTGCCTTATAGTGCCTTACATGCGGCGGCGCTGGTAGTGGTTCTGCACCATCATGACCAAAGCTTGGAAGCATGACCACATGAGGAAGTACTCGCAAAATGTGTACACAGCTGCAGGCAGGCAGGCAGGCAGGCAGGCAGGCAGGCAGGCAGGCAGGCAGGCAGGCAGGCAGGCAGGCAGGCAGGCAGGCAGGCAGGCAGGCAGGCAGGCAGGCAGGCAGGCAGGCAGGCAGGCAGGCAGGCAGGCAGGCAGGCAGGCAGGCAGGCAGGCAGGCAGGCAGGCAGGCAGGCAGGCAGGCAGGCAGGCAGGCAGGCAGGCAGGCAGGCAGGCAGGCAGGCAGGCAGGCAGGCAGGCAGGCAGGCAGGCAGGCAGGCAGGCAGGCAGGCAGGCAGGCAGGCAGGCAGGCAGGCAGGCAGGCAGGCAGGCAGGCAGGCAGGCAGGCAGGCAGGCAGGCAGGCAGGCAGGCAGGCAGGCAGGCAGGCAGGCAGGCAGGCAGGCAGGCAGGCAGGCAGGCAGGCAGGCAGGCAGGCAGGCAGGCAGGCAGGCAGGCAGGCAGGCAGGCAGGCAGGCAGGCAGGCAGGCAGGCAGGCAGGCAGGCAGGCAGGCAGGCAGGCAGGCAGGCAGGCAGGCAGGCAGGCAGGCAGGCAGGCAGGCAGGCAGGCAGGCAGGCAGGCAGGCAGGCAGGCAGGCAGGCAGGCAGGCAGGCAGGCAGGCAGGCAGGCAGGCAGGCAGGCAGGCAGGCAGGCAGGCAGGCAGGCAGGCAGGCAGGCAGGCAGGCAGGCAGGCAGGCAGGCAGGCAGGCAGGCAGGCAGGCAGGCAGGCAGGCAGGCAGGCAGGCAGGCAGGCAGGCAGGCAGGCAGGCAGGCAGGCAGGCAGGCAGGCAGGCAGGCAGGCAGGCAGGCAGGCAGGCAGGCAGGCAGGCAGGCAGGCAGGCAGGCAGGCAGGCAGGCAGGCAGGCAGGCAGGCAGGCAGGCAGGCAGGCAGGCAGGCAGGCAGGCAGGCAGGCAGGCAGGCAGGCAGGCAGGCAGGCAGGCAGGCAGGCAGGCAGGCAGGCAGGCAGGCAGGCAGGCAGGCAGGCAGGCAGGCAGGCAGGCAGGCAGGCAGGCAGGCAGGCAGGCAGGCAGGCAGGCAGGCAGGCAGGCAGGCAGGCAGGCAGGCAGGCAGGCAGGCAGGCAGGCAGGCAGGCAGGCAGGCAGGCAGGCAGGCAGGCAGGCAGGCAGGCAGGCAGGCAGGCAGGCAGGCAGGCAGGCAGGCAGGCAGGCAGGCAGGCAGGCAGGCAGGCAGGCAGGCAGGCAGGCAGGCAGGCAGGCAGGCAGGCAGGCAGGCAGGCAGGCAGGCAGGCAGGCAGGCAGGCAGGCAGGCAGGCAGGCAGGCAGGCAGGCAGGCAGGCAGGCAGGCAGGCAGGCAGGCAGGCAGGCAGGCAGGCAGGCAGGCAGGCAGGCAGGCAGGCAGGCAGGCAGGCAGGCAGGCAGGCAGGCAGGCAGGCAGGCAGGCAGGCAGGCAGGCAGGCAGGCAGGCAGGCAGGCAGGCAGGCAGGCAGGCAGGCAGGCAGGCAGGCAGGCAGGCAGGCAGGCAGGCAGGCAGGCAGGCAGGCAGGCAGGCAGGCAGGCAGGCAGGCAGGCAGGCAGGCAGGCAGGCAGGCAGGCAGGCAGGCAGGCAGGCAGGCAGGCAGGCAGGCAGGCAGGCAGGCAGGCAGGCAGGCAGGCAGGCAGGCAGGCAGGCAGGCAGGCAGGCAGGCAGGCAGGCAGGCAGGCAGGCAGGCAGGCAGGCAGGCAGGCAGGCAGGCAGGCAGGCAGGCAGGCAGGCAGGCAGGCAGGCAGGCAGGCAGGCAGGCAGGCAGGCAGGCAGGCAGGCAGGCAGGCAGGCAGGCAGGCAGGCAGGCAGGCAGGCAGGCAGGCAGGCAGGCAGGCAGGCAGGCAGGCAGGCAGGCAGGCAGGCAGGCAGGCAGGCAGGCAGGCAGGCAGGCAGGCAGGCAGGCAGGCAGGCAGGCAGGCAGGCAGGCAGGCAGGCAGGCAGGCAGGCAGGCAGGCAGGCAGGCAGGCAGGCAGGCAGGCAGGCAGGCAGGCAGGCAGGCAGGCAGGCAGGCAGGCAGGCAGGCAGGCAGGCAGGCAGGCAGGCAGGCAGGCAGGCAGGCAGGCAGGCAGGCAGGCAGGCAGGCAGGCAGGCAGGCAGGCAGGCAGGCAGGCAGGCAGGCAGGCAGGCAGGCAGGCAGGCAGGCAGGCAGGCAGGCAGGCAGGCAGGCAGGCAGGCAGGCAGGCAGGCAGGCAGGCAGGCAGGCAGGCAGGCAGGCAGGCAGGCAGGCAGGCAGGCAGGCAGGCAGGCAGGCAGGCAGGCAGGCAGGCAGGCAGGCAGGCAGGCAGGCAGGCAGGCAGGCAGGCAGGCAGGCAGGCAGGCAGGCAGGCAGGCAGGCAGGCAGGCAGGCAGGCAGGCAGGCAGGCAGGCAGGCAGGCAGGCAGGCAGGCAGGCAGGCAGGCAGGCAGGCAGGCAGGCAGGCAGGCAGGCAGGCAGGCAGGCAGGCAGGCAGGCAGGCAGGCAGGCAGGCAGGCAGGCAGGCAGGCAGGCAGGCAGGCAGGCAGGCAGGCAGGCAGGCAGGCAGGCAGGCAGGCAGGCAGGCAGGCAGGCAGGCAGGCAGGCAGGCAGGCAGGCAGGCAGGCAGGCAGGCAGGCAGGCAGGCAGGCAGGCAGGCAGGCAGGCAGGCAGGCAGGCAGGCAGGCAGGCAGGCAGGCAGGCAGGCAGGCAGGCAGGCAGGCAGGCAGGCAGGCAGGCAGGCAGGCAGGCAGGCAGGCAGGCAGGCAGGCAGGCAGGCAGGCAGGCAGGCAGGCAGGCAGGCAGGCAGGCA
>JASKMD010000020.1:3979999-4063568 GCA_030144725.1 Haematococcus lacustris | reverse complement strand
AGGCAGGCAGGCAGGCAGGCAGGCAGGCAGGCAGGCAGGCAGGCAGGCAGGCAGGCAGGCAGGCAGGCAGGCAGGCAGGCAGGCAGGCAGGCAGGCAGGCAGGCAGGCAGGCAGGCAGGCAGGCAGGCAGGCAGGCAGGCAGGCAGGCAGGCAGGCAGGCAGGCAGGCAGGCAGGCAGGCAGGCAGGCAGGCAGGCAGGCAGGCAGGCAGGCAGGCAGGCAGGCAGGCAGGCAGGCAGGCAGGCAGGCAGGCAGGCAGGCAGGCAGGCAGGCAGGCAGGCAGGCAGGCAGGCAGGCAGGCAGGCAGGCAGGCAGGCAGGCAGGCAGGCAGGCAGGCAGGCAGGCAGGCAGGCAGGCAGGCAGGCAGGCAGGCAGGCAGGCAGGCAGGCAGGCAGGCAGGCAGGCAGGCAGGCAGGCAGGCAGGCAGGCAGGCAGGCAGGCAGGCAGGCAGGCAGGCAGGCAGGCAGGCAGGCAGGCAGGCAGGCAGGCAGGCAGGCAGGCAGGCAGGCAGGCAGGCAGGCAGGCAGGCAGGCAGGCAGGCAGGCAGGCAGGCAGGCAGGCAGGCAGGCAGGCAGGCAGGCAGGCAGGCAGGCAGGCAGGCAGGCAGGCAGGCAGGCAGGCAGGCAGGCAGGCAGGCAGGCAGGCAGGCAGGCAGGCAGGCAGGCAGGCAGGCAGGCAGGCAGGCAGGCAGGCAGGCAGGCAGGCAGGCAGGCAGGCAGGCAGGCAGGCAGGCAGGCAGGCAGGCAGGCAGGCAGGCAGGCAGGCAGGCAGGCAGGCAGGCAGGCAGGCAGGCAGGCAGGCAGGCAGGCAGGCAGGCAGGCAGGCAGGCAGGCAGGCAGGCAGGCAGGCAGGCAGGCAGGCAGGCAGGCAGGCAGGCAGGCAGGCAGGCAGGCAGGCAGGCAGGCAGGCAGGCAGGCAGGCAGGCAGGCAGGCAGGCAGGCAGGCAGGCAGGCAGGCAGGCAGGCAGGCAGGCAGGCAGGCAGGCAGGCAGGCAGGCAGGCAGGCAGGCAGGCAGGCAGGCAGGCAGGCAGGCAGGCAGGCAGGCAGGCAGGCAGGCAGGCAGGCAGGCAGGCAGGCAGGCAGGCAGGCAGGCAGGCAGGCAGGCAGGCAGGCAGGCAGGCAGGCAGGCAGGCAGGCAGGCAGGCAGGCAGGCAGGCAGGCAGGCAGGCAGGCAGGCAGGCAGGCAGGCAGGCAGGCAGGCAGGCAGGCAGGCAGGCAGGCAGGCAGGCAGGCAGGCAGGCAGGCAGGCAGGCAGGCAGGCAGGCAGGCAGGCAGGCAGGCAGGCAGGCAGGCAGGCAGGCAGGCAGGCAGGCAGGCAGGCAGGCAGGCAGGCAGGCAGGCAGGCAGGCAGGCAGGCAGGCAGGCAGGCAGGCAGGCAGGCAGGCAGGCAGGCAGGCAGGCAGGCAGGCAGGCAGGCAGGCAGGCAGGCAGGCAGGCAGGCAGGCAGGCAGGCAGGCAGGCAGGCAGGCAGGCAGGCAGGCAGGCAGGCAGGCAGGCAGGCAGGCAGGCAGGCAGGCAGGCAGGCAGGCAGGCAGGCAGGCAGGCAGGCAGGCAGGCAGGCAGGCAGGCAGGCAGGCAGGCAGGCAGGCAGGCAGGCAGGCAGGCAGGCAGGCAGGCAGGCAGGCAGGCAGGCAGGCAGGCAGGCAGGCAGGCAGGCAGGCAGGCAGGCAGGCAGGCAGGCAGGCAGGCAGGCAGGCAGGCAGGCAGGCAGGCAGGCAGGCAGGCAGGCAGGCAGGCAGGCAGGCAGGCAGGCAGGCAGGCAGGCAGGCAGGCAGGCAGGCAGGCAGGCAGGCAGGCAGGCAGGCAGGCAGGCAGGCAGGCAGGCAGGCAGGCAGGCAGGCAGGCAGGCAGGCAGGCAGGCAGGCAGGCAGGCAGGCAGGCAGGCAGGCAGGCAGGCAGGCAGGCAGGCAGGCAGGCAGGCAGGCAGGCAGGCAGGCAGGCAGGCAGGCAGGCAGGCAGGCAGGCAGGCAGGCAGGCAGGCAGGCAGGCAGGCAGGCAGGCAGGCAGGCAGGCAGGCAGGCAGGCAGGCAGGCAGGCAGGCAGGCAGGCAGGCAGGCAGGCAGGCAGGCAGGCAGGCAGGCAGGCAGGCAGGCAGGCAGGCAGGCAGGCAGGCAGGCAGGCAGGCAGGCAGGCAGGCAGTTCACAGCCAATCCTTGAATTGCTGATGGCATCTGTTTCATCTGCCGACGCAGCCCCAGGCCAGCCCGCAGTCCCCCTCCGCCCACATCCACACCCACACCCACGACCACACCCACCCCTTCACACCCACACCACCGCCTGCCCAGCAGGAGGTCCTGGCATCTGGCAGCAGGTCAGGACATCGTGAGCCATGCAAGACCAGGCTGCATGAGGGCACCGCACCGCCTCCTCACCCACCCCTACCCCTACCCTGACCTACTGGACTGCCCCAGCACCACACCGCCCAGCACCGCCCCTCTTCCCCCTCCTCCCGCCTGGCCCCCCTCCTCCCCCTCCCCCTTCCCCTACCAGGGCTGTACACAGGCAGGCCCAACAGCAGCAGCGCACAGCTGGCGCTCCAGTAGTGGTGCTGCAGCCACACACCACAGACACCACAGCTAGGGGGACCAGCAGGGCCGAAGAGGCCAGCGGGGGCAGCGGGGGTTCCATGCGCTAGCGCTGTTTTGGATGACGTGTTCTAGTACTGCTTCTTCTTACAATTCATTACTCGCATTTTCATCTACTCATTCCTTGCTTCTTTTGGTGCTGCTGCTTGTTTGGGTACTGTGCTGCGGGTGCTGTGCTGGGGACCTGGACTGGACTGGACTGGCCCAACCGGGTCGGGTCGGGTCGGGTCGGGTCGGGTCGGGTCGGGTCGGGTCGGGTCGGGTCGGGTCGGGTCGGGTCGGGTCGGGTCGGGTCGGGTCGGGTCGGGTCGGGTCGGGTCGGGTCGGGTCGGGTCGGGTCGGGTCGGGTCGGGTCGGGTCGGGTCGGGTCGGGTCGGGTCGGGTCGGGTCGGGTCGGGTCGGGTCGGGTCGGGTCGGGTCGGGTCGGGTCGGGTCGGGTCGGGTCGGGTCGGGTCGGGTCGGGTCGGGTCGGGTCGGGTCGGGTCGGGTCGGGTCGGGTCGGGTCGGGTCGGGTCGGGTCGGGTCGGGGTTGGGTGTAGGGTCACCTGAATCCACCAGGGCTTGATGGCGCTGCCGTTGACCAGCAGCACGTTCTCCCGCAGAGCCAGCGCCAGGTAGAAGTAGCCCAGCCACAACAGGTACAGCTGCGTCACTGACACCAGGCAGCAGGGGCAGGGGCAGGGGCAGGGGCAGGGGGTGGGAGCCCAGGGTCAGGGTCAGAAGCAGGGGCTGGCCATGGGGCAGGGGCAGGAGCAGGGGCGCAGTCCGATTGCAGGCCTCCCCCGCTGGACTTAAGCTGTGAGATTTGAAGTGAAGGCTAGAGGAAGGCCTTGAGTGGTTTCCTGCCTGCCCCTGAACCCCTGCCCTGCCCCCGCCCACATGGCCTCCGCCCTGTCTCCTCTCCCCTGCCCTGCCCTTCCCTCCCCTGCCCTCCCGCCCCACCTCCCCACCCCCGCCCCTACCCTCTGCCCCCCCCCTGCCCCAGCCCCTGCTCCCCCCCGCTTGGGCCCCGCTCCGCCCCGTCCCCCCCCTCACCCGTCATCAGCCCTGGCGTGAAGGTGAGCTGCGGCACGCCCCCGCGGCTGCTGCTCTGCGCCTGATCGCGCAGCGTGTCGGCTCGCCGCATGCCCAGCACCAGCAGCAGCGGCACGACCAGCATCACCAGGGCAGCGCGGTCCCGGAACCTGAAGGCCAGGGGAGCAGGGGGTTGGGGGAGAGGGCAACGTCAGCCCAGGCACAAGGCAGGGCCAGGGCAAGGGCCTGAAGGCAAGGGGAGCAGGGAGCAGGGGGTGGGTGGGTGGGTGGGGGGTGGGGGGAGAGGGGAGAGGGCAACGCCAGCCCAGGCACCCCGCTTCCCCGACCCCTCTGAGGGGGTGGCCTGGGTGCTGGTCGAGTGAGGGTCTACAAGGAGGCCTTGGCCCAGACGCCTTGAGAGCGGGCAGGTGTCAGCAGCAGCCGAGCGGGTGTGACTGTGTGACTGTGGACATTGCCTGCTGGGGCCTGTTGCCTAGATAGGACGGCAGTGTGGAGGGGCCTGGGGGCCAGGCAACACTTCCAAGACCAGGCTGCAGGGGCAGCAGCTGCGTAGGGTGGTGGTGGTGTGGGTGGCCTGAGTAGCTCTGACGCTGGCCCCAACCAAGGAGTAACGTTCTTGGGTGGGTTGCGGGGTCTCAGGACCAAGGTTCACTTGTGTTTTGATACGCTGCACAGCTTATGCTAGCTTTGCAGTCCAGCAGTAGCAGGGCCAGGGCCAGGGCCAGGGCCAGGGCCAGGGCCAGGGCCAGGGCCAGGGCCAGGGCTAGGGGGCAGGGCCAGAGCCCGGGGGCAGGGCCAGGGCCAGGGCAAGGCCAGGGTCAGAGGCTGAGCCAGGCCAGGGGCATGGTATTCAGGGAGTGGCAGCGGCTGGCTTGCTCTCACTTGTGATACTCCTCCTTCATGGCGGCGCTTTGGTCAGCTCTGAATGCCACCACGCTGACCTGATGGGGCAGCAGGGGCGCGGCAGGGCAGGGCCAGATCAGGGTTTGTCATGGTTGCAGGTGGGAGGTGAGTGTTCACATCAGATCAGATCAGATCAGGCCAAACCGGATCAGGCCGGATCAGGCCAGATCAGACCAGATCAAGCTTATTCAGGTCAGAAGGGACCAGATCAAAGCAGATGAGATCAGATCTGGGTGGCGATAACAACGATACTATGTACAATCAATGCAATGGTGACACCAGATGCCGGACCAGCTGCGATGAGGTGCTCTGGCACACCGGGTGATGAGGGTGAAGGCGATGACCCCCCACCTTATCCCCCAGCAGCAGCTGCAGCAGCAGGGGCACCTTGGGCTTGCAGAACTTGCGGCTGCACAGGCAGGCGGGCCGAGTGGAGCTGAGAAGGTGCCAAGAAGGTGAGGAAGACGAGGAGAAGGGGGAAGGAGGAGGGGGAGAGGTGGGCGGGCGGGCAGGTGGGCGGGCGGGCGGGCGGGCGGGCAGGCAGGCAGGCAGGCAGGCAGGCAGGCAGGCAGGCAGGCAGGCAGGCAGGCAGGCAGGCAGGCAGGCAGGCAGGCAGGCAGGCAGGCAGGCAGGCAGGCAGGCAGGCAGGCAGGCAGGCAGGCAGGCAGGCAGGCAGGCAGGCAGGCAGGCAGGCAGGCAGGCAGGCAGGCAGGCAGGCAGGCAGGCAGGCAGGCAGGCAGGCAGGCAGGCAGGCAGGCAGGCAGGCAGGCAGGCAGGCAGGCAGGCAGGCAGGCAGGCAGGCAGGCAGGCAGGCAGGCAGGCAGGCAGGCAGGCAGGCAGGCAGGCAGGCAGGCAGGCAGGCAGGCAGGCAGGCAGGCAGGCAGGCAGGCAGGCAGGCAGGCAGGCAGGCAGGCAGGCAGGCAGGCAGGCAGGCAGGCAGGCAGGCAGGCAGGCAGGCAGGCAGGCAGGCAGGCAGGCAGGCAGGCAGGCAGGCAGGCAGGGTGGGCGCTCCAACCAAGCGCCACTGTCCTGTAGCTGTGTCTCACCCCCCTATCCCCCCTGCACCCCTCACTCTCTCACTCACAGATCTCCGCCAGGGCCCAGGCCCTCCACCACACCCCTGGCCGCCTTGAGCTCCTGCAGCACGTCTGCCGCCACACTGCTGGCGTCCCGCCCTGACCCCTGCGCCCCCTCAGCCCCCACCCCTGCCCCCGGCCCAGCCCCTGCTGCTGCTGTTCCTGCTGCCAGCCCCCCGGCCCCCCCATAGCCAGGGTCCTCTGGATGGGTGGTGGAGGTGGTGGAGGTGGTGGTGGTGGTGGCCTCCCCCCCAGCCCCCTTGGGCCGCCGCTGGCTGGAGGTGTTTGCACACAATGCCCGGGCGGCCTTCTCCGCACTGCTGATGGCCTGCTGCAGGGACTTGATCTGGGGGGAGGCGGAGCAGCAGGGATGACAGCAGCAGCAGCAGCAGCAGCAGCAGCAGCAGCAGGGGCAGCAGCAGCAGCGGCAGCAGCAGCAGCAGTAGGAGGGGCAGCAGAAGCAGCGGCAGCACCAGCACCAGCACCATCAAAAGCCATAAGCAAAGTTGCGTATGGGTATGGTGATGGTTGTGATTATGGCAGACTGCTAAGGGCAGCGTGGGCAGCAGCACATTGTGGGCTGACGGGGCGGCCAGGGGGCGGTTAGGGGGCGGTTAGGGGGCAGCCAGGGTGTGGTGAGCAGCATGCTGTGCTGCTGAGTGAGTGTTGAGGGCCGTGTGTGGGCAGTGTTGAGGGCAGAGTGTGTGTTGAGGGCCGTGTCTGCACGCAGGTGGTGACACCGCCCGCACCTCCACTGCCAGGGAGTCACTCTCCCCCACCAGCCGGTTGCTGTAGGTGGCTACACGCTGGCTCAGGCCACGGCTGCACACAGGCCAGGGGTGGGGGTGGGGTGGGGGTGGGGGTGGGAGTGGGGGTGGGGGTGGGGGTGGGGGTGGGGGTGGGGGTGGGGGTGGGGGTGGGGGTGGGGGTGGGGGTGGGGGTGGGGGTGGGGGTGGGGGTGGGGGTGGGGGTGGGGGTGGGGGTGGGGGTGGGGGTGGGGGTGGGGGTGGGGGTGGGGGTGGGGGTGGGGGTGGGGGTGGGGGTGGGGGTGGGGGTGGGGGTGGGGGTGGGGGTGGGGGTGGGGGTGGGGGTGGGGGTGGGGGTGGGGGTGGGGGTGGGGGTGGGGGTGGGGGTGGGGGTGGGGGTGGGGGTGGGGGTGGGGGTGGGGGTGGGGGTGGGGGTGGGGGTGGGGGTGGGGGTGGGGGTGGGCGGAGGCTGGCTTGAGTCCTGGGTGAGCGTGATGGGCTGTGCTGTGCTGGGCTAAGCAAAGGAGGGTGGCGCAACTCAGCGAGGGGGGGCGAGGGTGTCACAACACAATGCGTCACTAAGGACCTGGCCACAGCGCATGCTCACAATGCGACATGGGGCTACATGGAGGCTTGGACAACACACTGGTGTGGAGCTGAAGGGCAGGCTGACCAGTGGGAAGGCTGGGACAGTACAACATATCCAGGAAGCTGCACTTGGCTGCAAGCACAGCTGGAGACATAGCTGTGATGCACACCGTGGTGAAGTAAGTGAACCCTGCTGCTGGATTTCGGCTGGGGCTGGGGCTAACTTTGTCGAGAGTTGCAAAGGATGGAGTCGAAATTGATGTGCACGTGTCGGGCGAAGTGCTGGACGCGGACTTCCGGCGTGCACACCTTTTAGACAGCAGAGCTGAAGCCTCCGCCAAAACCTTGTCGTGCAGTTCTTGCGTCGCCATGCGTGAATGCGAAGAGATGGAGGTGGAGGAGTCGGGCGTTAGTAAGCATATCGGGCGACCATGTTTACACAAGTCATGGGCCGTGATCAACGCTCTGCTACGCTGCTTGATTTACGATACTCCAGACAGGTTTCCCTGCATCCTTACACTGTCCCTGCACTTCTCCAGGAGTCCCTATACTTCTCCACTTGAGTGAGAGACCGGTGTGTGGCCCTAACTTAGGTGCGACCCTAGGAGTTGCAAGGGCAGTCTGATTGCTAGTGTTGTTTATTCATGGCGTGATACACATGACACTAGTCTAACGTTAGAGGGCTCGGGAGTCGGGACGATCCCCATGTAAGATACACGATACCAATAAGTAAAGGGGCTGTGGTGCATTCTGTAGGTACATGTTGAAAGCCAGACTCGCTTGTAAGCTGCGCGCTTCTTTTAGCGACGCGAAACCAAAAATGTAAACGAAAAGAGCACGAAGAAAATATCATGAGCATGGCGCGCCTTCAATGTGTTTCCCCGCACGCATCGCACACACGGGAGCGAGATAAGATGGCGCCTCGTCGCAAGAAGGTCGAGTCTGACGATGAGGACGTCGACGACTTTGACTCCGAAGACGAGGCGCCCGTCAAGAAGGCCCCCGCGAAACGGAAAGCCCCCGTGAAAAAGGAGGTGAAGCAGGAGGTGAAGCAGGAAGTGAAGCAAGAGGTGAAGCACGAGGTGAAGCAGGAGTCCCTGCATGACGACGTCAAAACCGAGGCAAAAGGCAAACAATCCGCAAGGTCGCCCGCCGCGAAGAAGCGCACCCCAGCGAAGAAAGCAAACGACGACAACGACGACGGTGACGGCGATGACAGCGATCTTGCCCCTGCCAAGAAGAAGGCAGCGCGCAAGTCTCCCGCCAAAGTACGTAACTGAAAGGGAGAGGTCGCCTTGTGTTGCACAGCCTTGCATAAACCAGCTGCAGTATGCACCAGCATGCGGCATACTTGCTAGAGTGTTCATGTGCTAGCTGGCCAGGAGCCAGGGCAGACAGGCAGTGGCTTGACATGACCGAGGCTTGCCTGTAGCCTGACGCAGCACTCAGCGTTGAATGTTCAGCCCATCAGCCCAGGCAGCATCACTTGTGAGGTGGGTTCTGTTCCCTGCTCCTGCCTTACCCCTCATCTCCGTTGTCACATGGCCCATTGGCCCCCACACCTGGAACCCAACCCACTGCATGCAGCCCAAGTCAAGGACCTGGACGGAATCTGATCCTGTGACCGTGCTGGCAGATGGCTGGACGTTACGCCCCCTGAACCTCATGTACAAGTCAGTCCCACCGCCGACCACCACACCGCCATGAATACTAATCTCCATGCACTCCAGGCACTGTTACTAATGCCTGCGTCAGGCTGGGGGAGTTTACTGACGGGCCTAGGAAACAGGCTTTGAACCTGCGGCACCTTCTATGACGTTATAATGCCCTGACCTGGACAGCACTGCACTTCAGGACTCTGATCTGCATTGCCCTGGGGCACACTCTGCCTGCTCTGCTGTGGCCCCTACCGCCACGCACGTATTTCGATCCCAAGCTGTTCATGCGTGAGTCTGGGCAGTTGTTAGTCACACTATTGAATAGCCATCACACCCTAATTGCATCATCTCAGTCAGGCCTAACTCGCTGATCCTTACAATACCTGCCCTGCAAGCAGGGACTTTGGCGCTCCTCCCTCCAAAAAGATCGCCGCATTTGATTTTGTAGGTAGTGGGATTCGATCCAGGGTGCTGGGGCCAGCCAGTGGGGTCCTACTGGTTGAGGGCCTGAGATGTCCTGGGTGTTGCTTGTCTGGCCTGAGTGCCAAGCTGGTGTGCTGTGGATTCTGTGGACACTGCGCCAGCCTGCTTGGTCACATTGCCACTGTGAGGCAAGCTATGGCACAACTGGACTTTTAAAGGACATGTGCCAACCCTGGTTCATATGTGACTGTGAAGATGGTCATCGCTGAGGGCCCAATCAGGACACAGCTGGATTTGAGCCAAGCCCACACCCCTGTTCAGTTGGGCATTCTTCAGCATTTCTTAGCACCTGCCAACCCCATGCTCAGCCTGTGTGCACCATGTGGTGATGCAGGATGGTACACTGGCGTTGACCATCGAGCCTAAAAGCACCTTACCACTGGTGAGTGAGACATGAGTAAGAAGTGAGTGAGAAATGAGTGAGAGGAAAGATGTGACCTGGTTAGGGAGACGTTGAAGAGTCAGAAGCGCCTTTGCCCCGACCTTCACCCAGGAGCTCTCACCCTTGCCTCTATGCCTACCTCTCACCCCTCATTCTCACCCCTTGAGTGAGACATCAGAAGCGTGTTTGCCCTGGCCCTCACCCATAGCCAGTCATCCTGGCCCTCACCACTCACCCCTCGTCCCTTCCCCTTGTCCCTCTCCCTGCCTCTTCGCTGGCCATGCGCGCCTCAGACCCCTCACGCCTTGCCCCAACCCTTGCTTCACCCTCCTCATACTCCCAGTACCCTCCACCCTGACCCTGGCCCTGCCCAAACCCTCTCTCACACTTGTTGGGCCCTGGCTGCGCAGGATGCCAATGACTGGCGCGTCTACTCCCGTCAGGTCTACACCAAGCTGCAGGCTTACCATGAGCAGGGCTACCGCATCGTCATCTTCAGGTCAGGGCCATGGCTGTGGCCGGCAGCGGATGTAAACATGCAGCCCAGCCCCCTGCCTTGCTGAGCTTCCACCCTCTTTAGCCACGGCCTGCAGCCCTTTGCCAGGGGCACGCTGCCTGCCTGCCGCTGTTGCTTCCAGCTCCCCTTCAGCCTCGCCTAAACTGTTTGCCGCCCTGCTGCCAGCTGACCTGCTGCCAGCTGACCTGAAGCTTGCCGCCCTACTGCCAGCTGACCTGAAGCTTGCCGCCCTGCTGCCTGCTCTCCCCCTACCTTGCTGCCGACCCTGATGGCGAGCCTCGTCCTGCATGGCACCTGGTCTGCAGCAACGCAGGCACCGTGAAGGGCGCACTGGACGGGGCCATGAGCGCCACTGTGCGCGGCCGCATCAGCGCACTGGTGGAGGAGGTGCGGGAGCAGGGGAGGAGGGCAGGGGGGGAGGAGGGCAGGGGGTTCCTCAGGGTGGAGTCATCATGTGGGAAGCTGAGCCCTGGGCGCCTGTCCCCTTGTTGCTGGCAGCCACAGCGCTTGTGACCATCAATGCCCTGGCTGCTCCAGATGCGCACCCTGCCCCTGCCCCTGCCCCTGCCCCTGCCCCTGCCCCTGCCCCTGCCCCTGCCCCTGCCCCTTTGTCCCCCTCACCACCGCCACGATAGTCAGGCCTGAGTGGCTGCAGGTGGGTGTGCCGGCAGTGGCCCTATGCGCCACCCAGATCAACAGCGCTCATGACCCAGATCAGTGCCGCAAGCCAGGTCGTGGCATGTGGGACTACTACTGCGCAAACCTGGCGGGTGGCGTGCAGCCAGGTGAGCTTGACACCCATCCAAGGGTGCGACACCCACCCAAGGGTGTGACACCCACCCAAGGGTGTGACCACTCCCCCAGGGTTTGACACCCAAAACCCAACAGTGTGTGACCATGGCTGCCTGCTTGCTGCCAGCTGCCAGCAAGCCTTTGAACATCTGAACAGCCTTTTGGGGCTGCTGCAGCCATCTGTCAATGGTGCTGTTGCTGCTGACTATCTGGCATGTTGAATGATACCGAGATGAGGGGTCAGGCAATGATACGGAGATGAGGGGTCAGGCAACTCTGTAAGGCAAGGTTGAAGCCGTTGCAACCCACCGCGGGTGGTGCTGTCTCTGCTGCTGGTATTGTCCCCACCTGCAGATGTCTCCAGCTCCTTCTTTGTGGGCGACAGCTATGACGGTGGCGATGAGGGCTTCGCTCGGGCGGTGGGGCTCACCTTCCGCAAGGAGTCTGAAGAGTTCGGGTGGGTACGGCAGCAGCAGCAGCAGCAGCAGCATGGAGCCAGAAAGCAGCACCCTCCCCTCCCCACCCCCCTCCTGTGATTTCACCCCTGTGAGGCAGGCAGTGTGACTCAGAATCCCACCTCATCACACCTCATCACACCTTCTTGAACAATACCACATCTTGTCCTGAGTACCCATGGGCCATCACAGTCCCTCCCCCTGACCCTGGATGTGAGCACTCCTGTAGATGGTCACAGACGATAGATGGTAGATGTGAGCCACACCCACCCCAGTCAAGGCTGCTTGGGGCAGCATGGGAAGCAGCAAACTGTGGGGGAAGGGCGCGCCTATTGGGTGTTCTGGGGGCCAGCGAATGGGGCAGCCATGCGGCAGCTTGGGGTTGCACTCTGGTGGCCCAGCTCACGAGCGCGCGGCCAGCATGCAAGCGTAAAGCATGCTTGCATCATGCATCCAGCATGGTCTCATTGCTGGCATGCACATGCATGCATACCCACCCTCCCTACCTGAAGGCTGAGCACCACTTACCCCATCTTTAACCTTTGTGCGTCCTTCCCCTCCCCTCCCCCTCCCCTCCTGACCCCGCCAGTCCCCACCCTCCCTCAGCACCTCTCACCACCCACCTGTTACCCGCATGCTTTTCCCCTCCTCACCCCTCCGCAATGCTCCCCACCCAGCCCCTCCCTCCCAGCCCCTACCCACCTAGCCCCTCCCCTCCCCTCCTCTCCCTCTTCCTTCTCCCCTCCCCTTCTCACCACACCTTACTCGCCCCCCCCAGGCCGTCCATGTATACCTCCCGACTCCCCTCTACTCCCCTCTCCGTCTCGCCCCGCCTTGGGTGCCTCACCCCACCCCACCTGACCCCTCTCCGCCCCTCCTCACCCCGTGTCCCTGGCCCCCTCCAGGCCGCCCATGTACGTAAGCACCTGGCGGGAGTGGATGGCCCAGCACACCACAGTGGGCAGCCGCCGGGCCGACGCAGCGGCTCGCAAGGACAAGCAGGCAAGGCCTGGTGGCCTCCCACCCCCCTCAAGGTCATTGCCTGGTCACACCAGTCAGGGGGGCTGCCCATGCTGGCCATGCAATGACCTCATGGCCCTGGACCCCCTCTCCCCTGGCTGCTGCTGCCGTTGCTGGGGAACTTGTCCTCGGGGCCTTTTGGGCTGCTGCTGGGTAGTTACACCCCTTGCCCTCTTCCTTCTCTGTAGCTGCTGGGTTACCCCACCCCTCTTATTGCCACTACTGCTGCTGCTGCTCCTTGCCTCCACCTACAGGTTGTCCAGCTGATGGGTGGTCTGCCTGGCCGCCTGTGCTTGCTACTGGGCAGCTGCTGCCCACATGCTGCTGCCCAGTGGCCAGTGCCCTGACCAAGTGTGGTTGTGTGATGATTGACTGTGCAGGAGGAGCATGTCGGTTGTGCCAACAGCGAGCTTGTGGACGTGTTCAAGCAGCTGGCCCAGGTGCACAAGAGCGACTTCTGGAAGAAGCGGTCACTGGACAACGTGAGGGGGGTAGCAGGGCCAGGGCCAGGGCCAGGAGGCAGGGCTAGGGGCAGGGCTAGGGGCAGGGCCAGGGCCAGGGCCAGGGCCAGGGCCAGGGCCAGGGCCAGGGCCAGGGCCAGGGCCAGGGCCAGGGCCAGGGCCAGGGCCAGGGCCAGGGCCAGGGCCAGGGCCAGGGCCAGGGCCAGGGTCAGGGCCAGGGCCAGGGCCAGGGCCAGGGGGCAGGGCCAGGACCAGGGCCAGGGCCAGGGGGCAGGGCTAGGGGCAGGGCCAGGGCCAGGGCCAGGGCTAGGGGGCAGGGCCAGGGCTAGGGGGCAGGGCCAGGGGTCAGGGCCAGGGGTCAGGGCCAGGGCCAGGGCCAGGGCCAGGGCCAGGGCCAGGGCCAGGGCCAGGGGGAGGGCCAGGGCCAGGGGGAGGGCCAGGGGGAGGTGTGTGGCCAGGGGCATGGAGGGGCAGGGCAGTTGCAGGGCCAGTGCTGGTGTAGCAGGGGCAGGTAAAGGGAGTGGGGTCTGGTGGAGGGCTGGGGCCTAAGGACATTGATCAGGAACATTAAGCGCAGGGACCGGGGCCGCTGCTGTGCCGCCTCCTACCCTCCCCCTGGCCCCCCAGCTGGCTCCCTGCAGGGCCCCACCACCTTAGCTGCTCAGTTGACCCCCAGCCTCCTAACCCCCCAGCTGACACCCTGTGTGCTGCTGCAGGTCTCCGGCATCCTTGAGACCCTCCCCTACAAGCTGGTCAACGACAAGGATGTGCTCGCCGCTTTCGGTGCTATCAAGGGCGTTGGCAAGGGCTCCTTGGCCATTGTGGGTGGCCAGCGTGCTGCACTTGGGTCAGAGCCAGGCAGGCTTGCAGCTCAGCTGCTTCTGCCTGCTTGCCTGCCTGCCTGCCTGCCTGCCTGCCTGCCTGCCTGCCTGCCTGCCTGCCTGCCTGCCTGCCTGCCTGCCTGCCTGCCTGCCTGCCTGCCTGCCTGCCTGCCTGCCTCTCCCCTGCCTGCCTGCCTGCCTCTTCCCTGCCTGCTGACACCCCCCCTCACTTGCCTGCGGTTCAGGTGAAGGAGTTTCTAACCACCGGCAAGTTGGTTGAACTGGACGCTGCCAAGACGCCCTCGAGCAAAGCACATGAGGGGGGACTTCAACACCCAGGGCGGGAGGACGCTTTGATGTACATGTGAGGTGTGACCAAAGTGTGTGGGAGGGTGTGAGGTGGGGTGGGTGGATGGGGATTGTGAAGGAGGGGGGCAGGGGGTGGAGGGCGGAAGTGGGAGCTGGCCTATAGCGCCCCCAGCTGTGCCCACCCCTGATGCGCCCTCCTCCATCCAGCCCCTTTTCACTCTTACTAACTGCTCATCAGAGTGACCCGACAGTCTGGCTGTGAGGGGGGTGAGGAGGCAGGGGGGGTGCTGCGAAGGCAGCAGCAGCTGCCCAGCTGGGCAATGTGTGGCTGAGGCCAGAGGAGAGGGGTTTGGACGTTATTGTTGGCAGCATGCATGGCACTGCCCTGCTGCTTTGTGTGAGGAGGGGTGAGATTGGGTGGGGTCAGGTTGTGGTTGTGACTGCGTCTAAGGCACGGGGTTGTTGCAGTTGCTGAGTTGGGTTGTTTCAAGCTACTTGATAGGTGGGTGGGTGTTAAAGTTAGTGAGGTGAGGGATGTGATGCACGTTTGGTCACACTCAGGCCACAGCCTAGGTATATCACAGCAGTGCCAACATTCACCTGCAACCATCCATGGCAGCCATGGCTGTGAGAATGGGCAAGGCAGTGGCTGCCTGTACTGGAGCAGGAGGGGCAAATTCACAATGTCCTTGGGACATCATAATTGCATGCATATATGATCAGGTGTACTGCGTGGGCTTGCAAGTCTGCAGATCGAGAATGCATCTCGGCCATGCAAGTTATGCTTCCGTGTGTGTCATGGCAAAGGGTGAACAGCACAGGTTGATGTGCACGCAGGGCAGCGCACATGCAATAACATGTGAGAATGAAGCTGCTGTTCACTGTAGTTCAACAGCTTATGACGGGGTTTCCGGACCCGAGTTCGTTACATTTGTGTGGTTTGTAAGCTGTTGCATGCTAACCTTGACCGTGACAGGCTGCCAGTCGTGCTTGCCATGACATGAAGCAGTCAAAGAAAGGTCAGCTCCGCAGCTGACAGAATGACAGATTACAACGCATTAGGAGCACACGTCTTGCGTTACATATCTAATTGTGGAACGCTCTTCAGTGGTGCACGCCACACTCTAAATTTCTAAAACATCACTCGGCACATGTCACCGCTCAGCTGTCGTGCAACTTTGCAACTCTATGCTGCGAAACCTATCGCGAAGCCTCCTTCGGCACCAACACTATCAACCAACTCAATATTGATCAAATCAACATGTCAGCCACCGAACAACATATCTCTTGTCTTCAATCTTCTCACACGCCGGCCACGACAGACACTGCCTTGGCTGGGCCATGCGTAGAGATCCACTTGTACGCCGCAGCACCAACGGCAAGTGCGAGGGCGCTGAACAATGCGATGATGCGAGAGGTGGTCTCGTGAGCCCGTCTCACCACTTCGCGGTAGGGCAACGTTGAGTCCTGCACAACGTGACGGCCAGGTTCAACGGTCGTGGTCACTAAACACTGATGCTGTGCACTGCCAGCCCTTCAACATAAGCACAATGAGCACAAACACCCCACGGTCAAACGTACCGCCACGAGATCTATGTACATAATTCCAATGTTTCATGGCATTGAATGAAGCACTTGGCCCCTCCCTCCCTCCTCCCTCTAGCCCCCCTTCCCCCCCCTTTGGCCTCCTCCCTCCCTCCCTCTAGCCCCCTTTTCCCCGCAGCCCTCTCACCTGGACCAAAAGGAAGGAGTGCGGGTGAAAGAATGCCGGCGCCAGCTTGTTCAGCGCAGTGCGGATCAGCAGGTTGAGCGACCAGCCCAGCGAGCCCAGCTTACTCTGCAGCCACAATGGCCAATGGCTGTGGACTCAGCGCTGCGCCAGCCTTCTTGGTCAAAGTGCTGCACCTTCCGACGTTGTTCAGCCCATGAGCCCAGGCAGCATCACTTGTGAGGTGGGTTCTGTTACCCCTCATCTTCGTTGTCACATGGCCCATTGGCCCCCACACCACTGCATGCAGCCCAAGTCAAGGACCTGGACGGAATCTGATCCTGTGACTGTGCTGGCACTCTGCAGCCATCAGACCGGCAGCACCAACCAACTCCGCCACCAGTGATCATTGCCAACCGCCTAGCCAACTGCCTAGCCAACTGCCACCAGTGTTGTCATAAGATACTAGGAAGGACACTGGGCAAGGGCACTAAGGTGAAGGCCTCACACAGGAGCCAGCCACACTGCTCGACTCAGCTCAGCGTGCAAGCAACTCAGATCAGACTCGGATCAGACTCAGACCATAGCCAGTCTGGTCTTCTCCCAACCCACTCCAGGCACCCACACAGGAGTTAGCCAAACAGGTTGGCTCAGCTCAGAGCAGTGGCTAGAGCAGGTTGTGAGGAGTGCAGGGCGGGTGGCTGCCTGCAGGCCAGCTTTATCCCGCCGCAGCCAGCAGCAAAGGCATCAGGCGCAGGCATCAGGCGTAGGCAGCAGGCGCAGGCAGCACTCTGCAGGCATCAGCTGCCCACCTGGCTGTATTGCCAGGGGTAGCTGAAGGTCATGAGGGAGATGAGGGCAGCCACGTCAGGGGCGCGACGGGCCTGATAGGCGGGCAGGGCGCGGCCTAGATCGTCCCCACACTCCTCAAGGACCTGCGCCAACACACCGCATGGCAATAGCCTCGTGCTGGGGCCTCATCCATCCTCGGCCTTGCCACGCCAACTCTGCCTGAACTCTCCCACCAGCCCCCAAGGCACCCACCCCACTCCCTGATGCATTGAGCCATTGACCTCCCTTCTGACTGCCACTTCTCCCTCTGCCCCTCTGCCCCCCTGCCCCTCTGCCCCTCTGCCCCTCTGCCCCTCTGCCCCCCTGCCCCTCTGCCCCCCTGCCCCTCTGCCCCTCTGCCCCTGTATGCTGCACCTGGTCCAGCTCAGCCACGTCCTCCAGCGCTGAGTTCACCCCCTGGCCTAGGTCTGGGGGGAAGGCAGCGCGTGCGTCCCCCTGCACTCCCCACCACCAACAGCAGCAACGGCAGCAACGGCAGCAGCAGCATCTGGTGGGGGCACAGCTTCATTGAATAGGGTGGGCCATACTGCCAGGCTGGGTGGTGAGGTAGGTAGATCTGGCTAGTGCCGAGGAACTCGCCCCCGCCCCTGCGCCTGTCCTTCTGGCTCCGCTCTCAGCCCCAGCTCCTGCACCACCCCCGCCCTCTTCTGTGCTCCTGTGGGCTATGCAGCATCCACTCACCAGCAGCACCACGCCACATGACCCCGCCCCCCCAACCCGGGCCCCTGCTGCTGCAGCTGTCTCCCCCCCTGCTGCTGCTGCTGTCCGTCCTGCTGCTGGCGACGACTCAGGCTCCTGCTGGTCCAGGCTGGACAGGGGCAGAGCCGGCAGGCTGAGCTGCAGGCCAGGGCAGTACTGAGGGGTGGGGAAGCGGCCTCCCCGGCTGGCTGCAAAGGACACAGCCTCTGCCTCAGGCACCAGCTGCCGCACAGGTAGCTGCAGGCAGGCAGGCAGGTAGGCTGTCAGGCAGGTGGGCTGTCTAGCAGGTGGGCTGTCAGGCAGGTGGGCTGTCAGGCAGGTGGGCTGTCAGGCAGGCAGGCAGACAGACAGGCAGGCAGACAGGCAGGCAGGGCAGCAGGTGCAGGGATGAGGCAGGCAGAGCGGGTAAATTGAAATAGCGGGTGGGCGGGCGGGCAGGCAAGCAGGCGGGCGGGCAGGCGGGCTGAGAGCCTAGTCAGGCCAGTGCGTGGCGAGGCAGGCCAGCTGGCTTGCACCCCAGCCCTGGGAATGCTGTTTGGCCCCACAGCTGCAGCCAGGACCTGGGTGCCTTCACTGGTAATGCCGGGTAGTCTAGGCACAGGCACTAGGCGCAGTGGGACCCCCCTTGGGTCCTGGCACTGCAGTCTCACTGCAGGCTCAGAGCTGGCACCAAGGCCCTGCCTCCAGCCTCTTCTCAGCCTCCAGCCCAGCCCAAGCAGCAAGGTGGGCAGCACTGCAGGGGGCTGGGGAGTCTTGCGAAGCTGACATGCACGGCTGCGTCAGCCACTTCCACCCCACCCCTGCCCTTCCCACAACCCCTTCTTCCCACAATCCCCCTCATGACGTCTCCCTGGCTACTAGCCCTTTCCCCCCTGTCAGGCCGTGTGTTTTGCTGCAACGTTTAACTCCATCACAACCCAGGTAACACAACACCCCTCACCCCACCCACAGCCCCTCCCCCCGACCCCTACCCTTACCATAGAGAGAGCAATCCCCTCCCCTCCATGACCCCCCTCATGACCCCCCTCATGACCCCCCTCATGACCCCCTCATGACCCCCCTCATGAACCCCCTCATGACCCCCCTCATGAACCCCCTCATCACCCCCCTCATCACCCCCCTCATGACCCCCTCATAACCCCCCTCATAACCCCCCTCACAAACCCCCTCATGACCCCCTCATGACCTCACCATCACAGGCAGCTCACCCCTGTCCCACAACACCCCCTCATGGCCCCTTGCTGGCGCCCTCTGCTGCCCTGCACCTCATGGCCCCCTGCTCCTTCAGGGCTGGCACCTCACAGCTGGCGCTAGGCAACCGGGTTGTGATCTCACACCCTGTTGCCTGGAGCTGCAGGGTCACACTCTGGGCAGTGTGATCAGCTGCATTTTCACACCTGGGGCATCTGCTGCTCTAGGAAGCGATACAGCTGCTCGGCGGTGCTGGCCTGCCACAACGGGTGATCAGGCCGGGTGATGAAGTTGGCGGTGCGTGGGGCGCGCCTGGCGGCAGGTCAGGGCCAGCAGCACAGGAGTAAGCGAGGGCCAGGGCAGAGGCGAGGGCGCTAACGAGGGCGGGGGCGCTAACGAGGGCGCGGGCGGGGGCGTAAACGAGGGCTCGGACGAGGGCGCGGACGAGGGCGCAGACGAGGGCGGGGGCTCGGACGAGGGCGCCGACGAGGGCGGGGGCTCGGACGAGGGCGCGGGTGTACTAGTATTGAATCATTGAGACTGGAAACGGCGCGGGACTCACTTGTCGCGGATGGGCAGTAAGCCCATGCGCAGGCTGCGTCCCACCACCACGCCAAAGGTTGCGTTAGGGAGGGGCGGAGAGCCAGCTCTGCTGCTGAGTACTGGATTGGCGCCCAGGGACAAGACCTTGTACCTGGGCGGTCAGGGAGTCAGGGGCAGCAGGGGCACGGGCAGCAGGGGCATGAGAGGCAAAGGGGCAGGGGGAGGAGGGGCAGCTGTGGGGGGGGCCCAGCAGCAGCACAGGGCTAGGTGCCGCAGGGTGACCAAGCGGTGCAGTGATGGCCGTAACGTATAGGAGCACAGCAGCAGCAGCAGCAGCAGCACAGCAGCAGCAGCTTAAGCAGCAGCAGCAGCAGCACAGCAGCAGCTTAAGCAGCAGCAGCAGCAGCAGCACAGCAGCAGCAGCAGCAGCAGCAGCAGCAGCAGCAGCTGAAGCAACAGCAGCAGCAGCGAGAGCGGGGGGCCTTGTGTAAGGCAGGGAGGAAGGGAGGGTGGTAGGTGAGCAGGTGCGGCCTGGGACTGCAAACAGTGAGACAGCCACCATGTACCAGTGTACCTCCATGTCACCTCCATGTGGCTAAGCAATATTCATGACAATATTAAGCACCTGATGTATCTCGGCATCAGAGACTTCCACAAACTCCGAATTTGGGTGAGGGACGTAAAGCTCTTCATGGCATCCTCCCCTTCTTCCCCTGCCCTACCTAACCCCCATCCCCTCCCCTCCGCACCCCACCCCTCCTCCTCCCTCCCCCCCTCACCTTAACCACGGTCATCAATGCTTTTTCCCTGCTCCCCATCCATTTTCCTGCACCACACTCCTCCTTTCCCCCTTTCTCTACCTAACCCTCCTCACCCCTCACCCCCTCACCTCAACCCTGCTGCAGGCGATGCCAGCTCAATCATCTGAAAGTCACCACCAGGCCCTACCCCTGCTGCACCTGGCTCCTGGCCCGCCCCCTGGGCCCCGCTGCCCAGGCCTGGCCGCCCCTCCGCAGCCCACTGCTGCAAGGTGCTGCGTACAGCAGAGCTCAGCCCATCAGCCGCCACCACCAGGCGGGGGTACAGCACCACCTCCTCAGCCTCCACCTCCACCGCACCACTGCCTGCTGAGCTTGGGCTGGGCGGGAGGTCGGAGGGGGGGCTGGGGTGGGGCAGGGTGCGCAGGGTGACCTTGAGTCGGCTTTGGGACAAGGGCGGTAGACCACCTGACAGGGCACAGCACAGCACAGCACAGCACAGCACAGCACAGCACAGCACAGCACAGCACAGCACAGCTTGCTGCTGCATATAGTCCCCGAATGGCAGGCATCAAGTCAGAGGCAGCAAGTCAGTCATACCGCCCTAACCCCCTAACACTCTTCTCCCGGGCCCCTGCTGCCCCTGCCAGTCCTGCTGCCCCTGCCAGTTTCATAGCCACTCCTGCCTGCTTTAGCCCCCTCCTCCCCCCTCTTGACCCTACAGCCCCATCCTGCCCCCTCTTGGCCTCTCTCGCCCCCTCCTGCAATCTGCTGACGCCGTCCGCCCCTGGTGGCCTCTGGGCCCCTGGGCCCCTGTGCCCCATCTGGCCTGACCTGGAGCAGCCTTGGCCCTGGCCCGCAGCGTGTCGGTGGCCTCAGCCTCCCCCAACAGCTCCAGCTGGGCCAGCTCTGTGCTGAGTCGCACCTTCACGCCTGCAGCCAGGCACTTGTAGCCACGCAGTTTATGGGAGGGGAGGAGGGGAGGAGGGGAGGAGGGGAGGAGGGGAGGAGGGGAGGAGGGGAGGAGGGGAGGAGGGGAGGAGGGGAGGAGGGGAGGAGGGGAGGAGGGGAGGAGGGGAGGGAAGGAGCGACAAGTCTGCAAACAAGCCCCTGCTCCCAGCCGCCCCTTGCTCCCTGGCCCCTGCTCCCTTCCCTTCCATCACCCACATGCGGCCCAGCCATCCTGCTGGCCTGGCACCAGGCCCTCATCACGCAGCATGCGTAGGAGTACGGGTCGAGGCAACCAGTGGGAGACTCGGCTGCTGTCCTTAAACACTATCTGACTGCAGCAGCAGCAGTGGTAGCAGCAGCAGCAGCAGCAGCAGCAGTGGTAGCAGCAGCAGCAGCAGCAGCAGCAGCAGCAGCAGCAGCAGTGGTAGCAGTGGTAGCAGTGGTAGCAGCAGCAGCAGGAGCAGCAGCGGCGACTGTGGGAGTAGCACCAGGAGCAGCGGGGTTGTCCATGTCAGGAAGGCACATGGCAGGCATAGGCTATAGAGGGTAGGCCCCAGTTCACACCCTGATTCTCTCACAGGCTAATAGTGAGCAAAGGTGGAGCTTGCATCGTGCTCAACCCATGTCTAACCTTGTTATGCAAACCCACCATCACGCATGTGGGGGACAGGGGTGGGGGCTACGAGGCTGCAGCAACACCCAACATTTGAGCAGGGGCACACTGCACAGGGGAAAGAATCAGCAGAGCCAGTCAGGGCAGCAGCCTGGCTGATGAGGTCAAGGCCATGGTGCGCACTCGGGTTACCGTTTCTGAATGTCACACAGCAGTTACACATACAGCAGCATGTGGCACTTCTTATCACCTGGACTTCACAGCACCGTCCAGCTTGACCCGGCTGATGTCAATACGGGCGGTGGACACTCCAAACCTGCAGCCAAGCAGCAAGCGGGTTGAGACCCCTTGATGAGGAGGGAGCGAGCACCCTGGTCAGCAGCAGGTTCCAGCTTGTGCAGTTGTTCAGTTGTTCGGTCGTTCAGCAGCTCCAGCAGGCACACCAGCCTACGGCATCATGATGGCTTGCTCTAATGGCAGGCAAGAGAGCATGCGCTAGGTCTGTGGGTCGTTGGCTTTGCTCCTAGCTGGTCAACAGCCCTGGCCAGCTCCCAAGGTAGGGAGAGCAAGCCTGGGCCCTGATCCCTTAGCCCCATTTGGAGGTGAGGGTCCCATCTCTCCAGCCCCACACCCCTTTTCCCAGCTCTGGCCCTGGTCCCCAACACCCATCTAAAGGTCAGGGGGTCCCATGTCTCCAGCCACACCCCTCCCCCCTCTCCACCCTCACAGAAGACCCCTGCATCCACCCCTCAGGGCCCCCCACCTCCTAACCCTACCTCTCACACCCCACCCACACACACCAGGGTCTCCCACCTCTCCAGGGCGTCTTCCAGCCCAGGCACTTTGCGCAGGAACTTGCGGCCGCGGCCATCAATCATATAGCTGCCGCCAGGTCCACCATGCCAGCAAGACAGGGGCAGGCGGGGGTCAGTGGCCAGGGGTGCTCATGGGGGTGCAGGTGAGGGAAGGCGAGGGGAGGCTGCAGGGGGGCGTGTGAGGGGTGGGTGTGGCGGAGGAAAGAAGAGGGTGACAAGAGGCAGGCCCCCTGCCGCCCCTGACCTGCTCAGCAACACCTTGGCTTACAGCTCCCATGAACTCTGTCCTGCAGCCTGTCCCCGCCCTGTCATCAGCTCCTCCCGCCCCTGACCCCGCTACCCTTGCTGCCACTGAATGGCCCCCTGTTCCCGCCCCGCCCCGCCCCGCCCCGCCCCGCCCCGCCCCGCCCCGCCCCGCCCCGCCCCGCCCCGCCCCGCCCCGCCCCGCCCCGCCCCGCCCCGCCCCGCCCCGCCCCGCCCCGCCCCGCCCCGCCCCGCCCCGCCCCGCCCCGCCCCGCCCCGCCCCGCCCCGCCCCGCCCCGCCCCGCCCCGCCCCGCCCCGCCCCGCCCCGCCCCGCCCCGCCCCGCCCCGCCCCGCCCCGCCCCGCCCCGCCCCGCCCCGCCCCGCCCCGCCCCGCCCCGCCCCGCCCCGCCCCGCCCCGCCCCGCCCCGCCCCGCCCCGCCCCGCCCCGCCCCGCCCCGCCCCGCCCCGCCCCGCCCTTGCCCTGCACGCCCGCTGCCACGCCTCACACGTAGCTCCGCTCCCGCTCTTCATGGTCCAGGGCCGGCCGCCGCTCCAGCAAGGTGATGTCGGTCCAGCCCCTCTTCGCCAGCATCATGGCGGTGGCCAGGCCAGTGGGCCCACCCCCCACTATCACCACCCCGGACTTGTGATCTGCAGCCGGCAGGCCAAGGGCCTGGCACAGCTGATCGACACTGGCTGACAAGGTGGCTGGATAGTGCCCCAGCTGGTCAACTGGCTGGCTGCCTGGCTGGCTGCCTGGCTGGCTGCCTGGCTGGCTGCCTGGCTGGCTTACTGGCTGCCTGGCTGGCTGGCTGGCTGGCTGGCTGCTTGCCTGCCTGGCTGGCTGGCTGGCTGGCTGGCTGCTTGCCTGCCTGACGCACCTTGGCCAGGGGCAGGGCACGGCATGGGGAGGGTGGCCTCCCAGGGCCGGGCAGGTGCAAGCGTCTTACGCCTGTTCACCGCCTTGTAGGCCTGGTCCTCCCCACTGCCGTCCGTGCCAGGGGGCACAGGCACCTCGGACAGCAGCGGGTCGTCCAGAGGCAGGGAAGCAGGCCCGCCCAGGCCGTTTGGGCGGGTACTCGAGGTGGGGTGGGGCCGTGGTGAGGGGAGAACGCGCGGCAGATATGTGCGGCTGGTCGCGAGGCAAAGCGAGCTGTACGGCGAGCTATGATTCACGGACTTAATGTACTGTGTGCGCATTGCTCACGCTTGCGACGTAGAGTTGAGTTTCCGACCACTAGTTTAAAATCGTAGAAGAGTGCGCTTCATTGCAACATCCATCGGATGCTGTTGTGTAACCACTAGAGGTTTGTTTGGCAATCCGACACCACAAATTGACGAGTGTGACAAACTGAGCGAGCTTCCCTGTGCTCGTTCTTGTGTTTGTGGCTCTTGTGACCAGATGACCTGGCGACTGGACCCCCCCCCCCCCCCTCTCCACATCCCTCCCTCCTTGCGCCCCGTTTGCATCGTTGCAGCCATGGACACATGATCGTCGGATGAAGTAGAAGGTAACCCTTGGGATTTGCAGCGTCATCCGGTCTTGTTTGAGGTGACTTCATCAGTGCCACAGTAACGCAGCATGTCCACGAGCGCACACCAGATAATAACATGTCACCGATCCGTCGCTGTCGTTTCGGATATCCATTCAGCTGACTAGAGCTTGGTACGCGCTATAGCTAGCGCAGGTGAAAATGCCCAAATCACGACAATTGACATGTCTGGCTGCGATTCAACAGGCCTGACTACCTGCGATCCAACAGGCCTGTAGGCCTGTAGACCACCTGTATGACAGTAGATACTTCTGAATGGATGTACCTACACCCCTGTATCCCTATCCTCCTGTGGAGCTCCTACACTTCTCCACAGCAGTGAGAGACCGGTGTGTGTCCCTAACCTAGGAGTCGGGACCTACCCTGCGTGTCCCTGACCTATTCGCTAGAGCCCTACCCTATGCATGACTCTAGCGCACACACATCCCCTTTGTAAGGGGCAATCTGATTGTTTGTGGATTGATTTGGGTTATGGCATGACACACATGTCACTATCGCTGCCGGTGGTGCCGCCGCTGCCACTTCAGGAGCAGGCCCTTGTCGCGCACTTCCACCCACTCCTGGCCTGGTCTGCCTGGGTTAGGCACGGCGGGGCGGCCGAGCCAGCTGCTGAGCTCATCGACAGGCCTGGGGGCTCTGGGTCAGGCGACCCCAACTAACAGAAAATGACAGGAAACCGACCCCTGGTAATCAAAACGACGCCGCGTCTCAGCCGCGTGGTTTCTATTTAAGTTTCGCACATCACTGGATAGAGGACTCCGTCAGCTATGCGTTGCAACATGTATCAGTAAATACTGTGCAGTGTGCTGAGTGCTATGGCGGCTCAAATCTTGACATTCAAATTCATGCCAATTTTGCTCATGCGGGCCTCGCCGCGAGAGACCACCGCGACCGACGTGGCCCAGGAGCACCTGCACACAGTGAGGAACAGTCGCCGCAGTCAAAACGATCACATGGCACGCCAAACCGATGTAACGACGCCCCTCCACCCCTGTTCGGAAGTATACAAGGTTGCTGCATTGCTTGACCGCTTCGTGAGTAGTACCTACTACCTGGCCACTCGGTAAGGCCACACAAGGTGTGTAGGCCATTGCTACGTTACCTTGCTCGACATGTTGGGTCCGATCCCTCCTGCCCGCCCTCCGCTTGCGTGTCGAGCTTGTGTCCAGCTCCGCCCTGACCCCCAGCTCCTCAGCTGGAGGGGTGAGCGGGTCAGGGGATGCGCAAACACCAGTTGCCAGCCGCTGCCAGGGGGGTGCAGCAGGAGGGGGGGGCAGGTCAGGGGCGGCACCAACACCAGCTGCCTGCTGCTGCCAGGGGGGTGCAGCAGGAGGGGGGGGCAGGTCAGGGGCGGCACCAACACCGGCACCTGTTGCTGCCCCCAGCTCATCGCCATGCAGGGCGGCTACTGTGTTGCAGATATGGGCCATGACAAGACCCTTCAGCTTGGGCTTCAGCCACCCCTTCATGACCTCCTGCTGGTGAAAGCGCAGCTCCCTAACAGATAGCTTATGAGCCTCCTCGACAGTGGTGTGGCTGTAATCGCGCCCATCATAGGTTAAAGCATATGCTGCTGACAGTCTATGCTGCCCCTCATAGTCCCCCACATCAACCACCACCTGTCCCACCCTAAGAGTTGCTGCTGCTGCTTTCATCTCCGCCTTTGCTATCCGTCGGGCCATAGCCGCTGCTGCCTCCTCACGCCGCACTTCCTTGCGTAGCTCTGGCAGCCGTTGTGCAAAGTCAAGCACGTCCACGCCGTCGATGGGATTGATGTGGGTACGCATGGACATGAGCTAAAGCAGAGCTGGTAGCTCCATGAACATGCCCGTCCCATGCTTGAGTAGCTGCAGCAGGGACTCCACAGGGGCATTCGATATTGGGCAGGCCGGGTAATACACCTCCAGATGCACTTGCAGTTCTTGCTGGTCCTGCTCACTCAGCTCGTGGTCGTCAGCCATGGCACGGATCTGCTCTTCATGCTTCTGCCATGTGCCAAGCGCGTCCCACACACGAGGGTCACACATTGGCAGCCGCTGCCCCCGTTGTTGCTGCATCCTCTCTGCATGGCTACCAACTCTTGGGCTGCCTCCCAATGCGCTGCAGGGTCAGAGCTGCCAAGAGCTGCAAAGAGGCCGGGCAGGGCATTCTGTATCCGGACGTGCTGTTCGTAGTAGCTTGACATGGCCTGGCAATGCACCTGCAGGTAGGTGAGCAGCTGATGCTCCTGTTGCTGTCGCTGCTGAGCTGGCACCGAGTGTTGCAGCTGGCCTTGCATGTCTGACAGGAGCTGCGAGCTGTTGGTCCATGTCTGTGACAGGCTGGTCTGCACAGCTTGGGTAAACTCAAAAGCATGCAAGCCATCATGCTGACTTGCCCACAGGAGCTCCGGCTGAAGCAGAGAACTGCCCACTACCGCCACCACGCAAATCTTCAGCAGCAGGTCGGTGTCCTTGAAGTAGCCACTGAGCGTGACCGTCCAGGGTGGGGACTGCTCCCTTTGGCCCTCCACCACACTTGCCACAGCCTCCCCGGCAAGCTGCCATACACGAATCACCGATGCAGCAGCTGTGGTGTAGCTAGCCCACCGGGCATCACAAGGAGTCTCTGGCTTGGCACCTGACCTAGCCAAGGATAGCTCACCCCAATGCTGAGCCAATAGGCTGGCTATGTCCTCAATTGCTGCCTTGATGCCGGCACCTAGAGCTGTCAACCCTGCCATGAGGGTGTTGTGAAGGCTATGGCTGTAGCAGGGCTGTGCGTGGATGGCTGTGTTGTGCAAAGACATGAGCACATCACTGAGTTGTGCGATCACTCCGCTGTGACCCCCATGTTGACAGATGTGCTGTCTGCTGTCATGCTAGCAATGTGGACGCCCTGCAGACCATTGCGTTCAAGCTCGCGCATGATGACCTGGACGTGGGCCTCAGCTGTGGCACAGAGGAGGGGGACAATGGCCAACACGTCTGTGATCTGGGCGGTAAGGCTTATGCTGGCCAGCGGCTACTGAACCTGGTATTGAACCAGCACCCACAGCAGCTGTCACTCTAATGACGAGCACCTTGCCATGCTTCTTGCATGTGCAGCCATCAAACTGCACGTGGATCACTTTGGCTTGTCGTAGCTTATCTGCATGCACAATACATGAGCAACATTGCTGAACCCTGTCCTTCACCATGGGCTTACCACCACCGCCTTCCAATCCTTCCAGCCCAGCCCAGCCCAGCCCAGCCCAGCCCAGCCCAGCCCAGCCCAGCCCAGCCCAGCCCAGCCCAGCCCAGCCCAGCCCAGCCCAGCCCAGCCCAGCCCAGCCCAGCCCAGCCCAGCCCAGCCCAGCCCAGCCCAGCCCAGCCCAGCCCAGCCCAGCCCAGCCCAGCCCAGCCCAGCCCAGCCCAGCCCAGCCCAGCCCAGCCCAGCCCAGCCCAGCCCAGCCCAGCCCAGCCCAGCCCAGCCCAGCCCAGCCCAGCCCAGCCCAGCCCAGCCCAGCCCAGCCCAGCCCAGCCCAGCCCAGCCCAGCCCAGCCCAGCCCAGCCCAGCCCAGCCCAGCCCAGCCCAGCCCAGCCCAGCCCAGCCCAGCCCAGCCCAGCCCAGCCCAGCCCAGCCCAGCCCAGCCCAGCCCAGCCCAGCCCAGCCCAGCCCAGCCCAGCCCAGCCCAGCCCAGCCCAGCCCAGCCCAGCCCAGCCCAGCCCAGCCCAGCCCAGCCCAGCCCAGCCCAGCCCAGCCCAGCCCAGCCCAGCCCAGCCCAGCCCAGCCCAGCCCAGCCCAGCCCAGCCCAGCCCAGCCCAGCCCAGCCCAGCCCAGCCCAGCCCAGCCCAGCCCAGCCCAGCCCAGCCCAGCCCAGCCCAGCCCAGCCCAGCCCAGCCCAGCCCAGCCCAGCCCAGCCCAGCCCAGCCCAGCCCAGCCCAGCCCAGCCCAGCCCAGCCCAGCCCAGCCCAGCCCAGCCCAGCCCAGCCCAGCCCAGCCCAGCCCAGCCCAGCCCAGCCCAGCCCAGCCCAGCCCAGCCCAGCCCAGCCCAGCCCAGCCCAGCCCAGCCCAGCCCAGCCCAGCCCAGCCCAGCCCAGCCCAGCCCAGCCCAGCCCAGCCCAGCCCAGCCCAGCCCAGCCCAGCCCAGCCCAGCCCAGCCCAGCCCAGCCCAGCCCAGCCCAGCCCAGCCCAGCCCAGCCCAGCCCAGCCCAGCCCAGCCCAGCCCAGCCCAGCCCAGCCCAGCCCAGCCCAGCCCAGCCCAGCCCAGCCCAGCCCAGCCCAGCCCAGCCCAGCCCAGCCCAGCCCAGCCCAGCCCAGCCCAGCCCAGCCCAGCCCAGCCCAGCCCAGCCCAGCCCAGCCCAGCCCAGCCCAGCCCAGCCCAGCCCAGCCCAGCCCAGCCCAGCCCAGCCCAGCCCAGCCCAGCCCAGCCCAGCCCAGCCCAGCCCAGCCCAGCCCAGCCCAGCCCAGCCCAGCCCAGCCCAGCCCAGCCCAGCCCAGCCCAGCCCAGCCCAGCCCAGCCCAGCCCAGCCCAGCCCAGCCCAGCCCAGCCCAGCCCAGCCCAGCCCAGCCCAGCCCAGCCCAGCCCAGCCCAGCCCAGCCCAGCCCAGCCCAGCCCAGCCCAGCCCAGCCCAGCCCAGCCCAGCCCAGCCCAGCCCAGCCCAGCCCAGCCCAGCCCAGCCCAGCCCAGCCCAGCCCAGCCCAGCCCAGCCCAGCCCAGCCCAGCCCAGCCCAGCCCAGCCCAGCCCAGCCCAGCCCAGCCCAGCCCAGCCCAGCCCAGCCCAGCCCAGCCCAGCCCAGCCCAGCCCAGCCCAGCCCAGCCCAGCCCAGCCCAGCCCAGCCCAGCCCAGCCCAGCCCAGCCCAGCCCAGCCCAGCCCAGCCCAGCCCAGCCCAGCCCAGCCCAGCCCAGCCCAGCCCAGCCCAGCCCAGCCCAGCCCAGCCCAGCCCAGCCCAGCCCAGCCCAGCCCAGCCCAGCCCAGCCCAGCCCAGCCCAGCCCAGCCCAGCCCAGCCCAGCCCAGCCCAGCCCAGCCCAGCCCAGCCCAGCCCAGCCCAGCCCAGCCCAGCCCAGCCCAGCCCAGCCCAGCCCAGCCCAGCCCAGCCCAGCCCAGCCCAGCCCAGCCCAGCCCAGCCCAGCCCAGCCCAGCCCAGCCCAGCCCAGCCCAGCCCAGCCCAGCCCAGCCCAGCCCAGCCCAGCCCAGCCCAGCCCAGCCCAGCCCAGCCCAGCCCAGCCCAGCCCAGCCCAGCCCAGCCCAGCCCAGCCCAGCCCAGCCCAGCCCAGCCCAGCCCAGCCCAGCCCAGCCCAGCCCAGCCCAGCCCAGCCCAGCCCAGCCCAGCCCAGCCCAGCCCAGCCCAGCCCAGCCCAGCCCAGCTTACCTAGGGTTGGTTGCCGCAGGTACTTGCAGACCACACGCAGTTGCCGGCTCACAGAGTTGTGCTCGCCAGGCCGGTGAGTGTTGGCCACCACACACTGCTCTGTGATGAACAGCCGCCGGCATGTGGGAAGTCGGCGACGGCTGACTTGTGTTATCAACATCAACCTGGCTGTGCTGAGGTACTGTTGAGCTGTGTATGCTGCTGTCCTTGCTGTTGGCTGTCCAGGTGAGGCCTCTTGGGTGGGGATGAAGAGGTCACAGGGCTCCGGTGGGCTCGGCCCCGGTGTGGGCTGCACTGTTGTGCCACCTGGTCTGCCATGGGTGTCAAGCCGGCTGCAGTTGCTGTCAGCCCACCGGCGCAGAACCTCAATGGAAACATTTGTCTGCTTCAAGATCTGCAGTTGTTGCCTTTGCTTGTGGGTTAGTTGGGAGCGGCGCTGATACTTGCGCAACTGGGCTTTGAGGAGGTGCTGAGCACGCTTGGCAGTAGTCATAATCATTTCCTGTTGCTTGACCACAGCCTCAAGAGACTCGTTATCCAACCTCTGTTGCCTGTGTGATGCCTGCAGGTGCTTGTGCTTCTCCTCCAGGTCGAGCAAGGCAGCCTCAGGGACCTCCTCACAAGCCTGTTGCAACTGGGCCTCGGTCATCAACAACTCATTCTCGGCCTGCACCTCTTGGGCAATGTCATTCGCCCTCCTTGCTGTGGCTTTTAGGCCGTTGGGGCAGTGCAGATAACCAGCTCTTGGTGAACTATTCAGGGCTTGAAGGTGAGCACGCTGCAGGCTGCGCCCCATTTGGGTGGGCTGGAGTTGCTAGGGCCGGGACAAGGAGGGAGGGGGAGGTGGGTGGAGGGGGGGGCTGGGATTGGGAGGGGGTAGCAGGGGTGGGAGGGCAGGGGGGGGGGTTGGGAGGGGGTGGGAGGGGGCTTGGAGGGGGGGTTGGGGTTGGGAGGGGGTAGCGGGGGTGGGAGGGCAAGGGGGGAGCTGGGAGGGGGTGGGAGGGGGGGTGGAGTGCGTGGCTGGGGTTGGGAGGGGGTAGCGGGGGTGGGAGGGCAGTGAGGGGGCTGGAAGGGGGTGGGAGGGGGTGGAAGGGGGGGTGGGAGGGCCGGGCTGGGGTTGGGAGTTGGTGAGCGGAGGTAGGAAGGCGATGCTGGGCTAGGGAGGTGGGGGGGCTGCAAGGGGCAGGGTCGGATGGGCTAATCATTCCTGCAAGGCAAAGTCGGGTCACGCCAATGTCATTTTGAACAGGCCTGATTAACTAATTGCCATGCTTTCTTCTCCAGCAGCTGTGACGTTGAGTAAGGAACAGAGTTATGTATCGAAAGTCTGGAAAGTCAAAGTGGTCAGCTCACAACATGCCATTTTGTGGCTGAGGGTCTCCATTCCTGTGAGAGAGACGCACGTTTCCCGCGTATGCAACAATGCCGATTAGTAACTTGCCCAACGATGGCCCTCCAACACCGCCTGCACCAATAGAAGGCTCGCGGAGCGAGCCTGGCGGGCTGAAATGTGATTGTACTACCGGCTCGATAGCAAGCGCAGTTCTGTCATTGATGCCGTTACTCACCACTAGAACAATCGATAGTGAGCAGCTGAGGTGGGTCCGCGCTCGCTTGCACCGGCAAGGACTTTGATGCAATGATTAACGCGCCGCTTGCCAGGAGACGCGCACATATTCGCAGCTCCCAATGCGATAAAACCTACCGAAAACGGTGCACTTTGTAGAGAGTACTTGCATGAAGATTACCAACCCCATGTTGGTGACTCCTGACTGCAAGACATCGTCATATGGCAATATATTGGCGGCAACCGCATTGCGTTGTTCGAGAATGTTCTTCCATGCCATTGTGCTTCCATGCCATTCCCAAACTCTCTGCAATGACTTGACCATTGACTCGCGACATCTGAAATGGTTGGGTTCGCCTCTCTGCAGATGATTTTGCTGCTAAAAAAAGAATCAAACTAACAGTAAAACCAGGAAAAAACAGGAAAACCCGCGCAGGCCACAGTTAGCGCCACAGTTAGCGAAGCGCGTTAGGAAAATGCAGCGAAACAGACAGCGTAGACGTAACCGTAATGCCTCGGACAGTTAGGTCGGCCGCCAGAACCAAGTCAGCGGAACATGCAGGCCAACGGTGCAGCGCACTGGGCCCACAACCACAGTAACACATGGCACGCAAAGAAGTGTAAAATGCACACCTTGATGAGGGGTGTGGCCGCTGCGGGGTTAGAGGCGGGCGCGGTCGTGCCGTCCGAAGTAGTGGAGGCGCGGCTCCACGACCAACTTGTGCTTTGGGTGGAGGCCTGCACCAAGAGGGCGCTGCTCGCCAGCTTGTTGTTGGGCCTTATGGTGCGCGACTCCTTCACACGCGTCACTGCACTTGCGGATGGCCAGGAGATCTTAGAGGAAATCCCTGCTGAGGTCGCGGACATCCCGGACTTTGCGGAGCGCAACCTGTTCCTGCAGCTCGGCCGCGGTCTGCCCCCTCCCGGAATACACTCTCAGCCCAGCGCAGCTGTGGAGGATGTCCTGACCGCGTACCCGGACCTCCACGCCGAGCTCGACGCAATACCTCGCTATCCGCAAGACTCCAACACCGTCGACGACGTGGGCCAGAAGCTGGAGACCAGCTTTGCCAACAGCCTCACCGAGCTGTTCAAGCGCAGAGTTGGGCAAGCGGTGGCTCTGGCTGGAGCCAGGGTCATCGCTGGCTCACACGAGCACCAGCGCCGCTTTGGGCTGCCCGTGGATGGCAGTCCAGCCTGGACTGAGCGTCAGCGCAGCTGGGTGGTGTGGAGTGTGCGGGGGAAGGTGGTGACCTGGCTAGAGGGTCAGGGTCAGGGTCAGGGTGGGGTGGTGCCTACTGAGGCCATGCGCTATGAGGTGGCGAGGCAGCGGAGGTTGCTGGGGGTGGGTCAGGGGGTGGTGGTGAACAAAGCCTGGCGGCAGAGGAGGGTCAACCGGGGCAGCCTGCTGCGCCATGCAGTGGACACCAGCAGGCAGTTGGAGGCTGCCCACGTCAGCTGGCAGGCTGACTGGGCGGACTGGCAGGCACTTGGGGGGCAGCCCAACTCCAGGCCCTACCGCCCCCCCTCCCCATTTGCTATCACACCCGGCTGCAGCTGCAAGGCGCACCACATCAAGCTGGACACCAAGGCCATTTATGGCCTGATGCGGGCCGCTGGCATGCTGCCAGCGGACATCACCTCCTTGACCAGGTTCAGGAATGGTGTGGCCGGGCCCAGGGACAGTGAGGTGAGTGAGTCTTGAGCTGACCAGCCTGGCATGTTGCCTGTGGCATGGTGCTTGAGGCATGTTGCTGGTGGCATGTTGCCTGTGGCATGGTGCTTGAGGCATGTTGCTGGTGGCATGTTGCCTGTGGCATGGTGCTTGAGGCATGTTGCTGGTGGCATGTTGCTTGTGGCAACGTTGACTGATGGTGTTTGGATGGCTCCAAGTGTGCTGAGTCGGCTGTGTCGGCTGTGTTGGGTTGCAGGTGGCCAACCGGTGGATCGCCTTCCTACCATCCAGCCTCCCGCCAGCCATCCAGCCATCCATCTGGCCAAACGACGTGCAGACCTTCGCGCAGGTGGTTCACACGGACGGAGTCACGGTCAGCTTGCTGTTCACGCGCCCCAAGCCAGCAGGGCCGCCCGCAAAGCTGCCAAGCATGGGCAAGCAGGAGGGCGCTGTCAACCCGCTCGCGCACCTGGGCGCCGACTGGCTGGGCTGCGAGCCAGGCAAAACCAACATGGCGACCGTGGCCCACAAGGAGCGGTACCCCTCGGGCGTTGTGGAGTCCGTGTGGCAGCGCAGCCTCACTGCGGGGCACTACTACCGGCAGAGCGGCATCACGCAGCACGCCAAGGTGTCCAAGGCCTGGATGGCCGGCATCCAGCCCGCACACGTTGTGCTGTCGCAAGTCACCAACTACACCGCCTCGCTGCAGCGGTACCGGGAGTACGTCGCCATGACGCTGGTGACCTGGCCCGCCATGTGGGCCGAGCTGTCCAAGCCGCGCTGGTCCAACGCCAGATTCCGGTTGTACCGGCACAAGCAGAGCACGGTGGCCAAGTTCTGGGCTGATGTGAGTAGGCCGTACCCAGCCAGTGTGTGTGCTAGTGTGTGTGCTCATTATGCTTGTCTTTGCCAGGGCTGGACCTGAGCTCACAATGTGTCTTTCCTTGTGTGCCTTGGCTGCAGACTGTGAGGGGTGCTAAGGTACGCTGCAACTCGGCTGCCACAGGTCGCCTCCTGGCCCTGGCCTATGGGGCAGCAGGCTTCAGCGGTGCCGGCAGCATTGGCAGCAAGGGTGTGCCAGTCAAGCAGATGCTGAGGGAGGCATGCAAGCAGTTCCCAGGGCGTGTGGTGCTGGTGCATGAGTTCCGCACCAGCCGGGTCAGCTCGGCCCGCACCGACGTGGTGGCAGGCCAGGCAGAGTCTTTCAGGTAAGAGACCTCAGGTGCATGTGCATTGTAGGAGTGGACTCATTACATATCTGGTCACCCCCGCACCTCTCACAGCTGTGAAATAGCCTCACACACCAACCCCTGACTGTGCCCAGCACCGTTTAGACTCAACATGGCTTGACTTAACACTTGGTTAGGCAATCTTGCAAATGTGCATTGACATGTATGTCGCCTTGCAGGTGGCTGCGCCCGGTGCGCAGCATGGCGACGCGGTCCCGCATCCGGGGCCTGATGTGCTCAACAAGCAACGTCATCAGGTTCTACGATCGGGACGTGTCAGCCGCGCTGAACATCCGCCGCATTGCAGCCGGGCCGGGCCGCCCTCGCGAGCTCAGCAGCTGGTTGGGCCGCCCCGCCATGCCTAACCCAGGCGGTGCTGGGCACAGTCAACCCCAAACGGTGCTGGGCACAGTCAGGGGTTGGTGTGTGAGGCTATTTCACAGCTGTGTGAGGTGCGGGGGTCAGACCATATATGTAATGAGTCCACTCCTACACTGCACATGCACCTGAGGTCTCTTACCTGAAAGACTCTGCCTGGCCTGCCACCACGTCGGTGCGGGCAGAGCTAACCCGGCTGGTGCGGAACTCATGCACCAACACCACACGCCCTGGGAACTGCTTGCATGCCTCCCTCAGCATCTGCTTGACTAGCACACCCTTGCTGCCAATGCTGCCGGCACCGCTGAAGCCTGCTGCCCCATAGGCCAGGGCCAGGGGGCGACCTGTGGCAGCCGAGTTGCAGCGGACCTTAGCATCCCTCACAGTCTGCAGCCAAGGCACACAAGGAAAGACACATTGTGAGCTCAGGTCCAGCCCTGGCAAAGACAAGCATAATGAGCACGCACACACACTAGCACACACACTGACTGGGTACGGCCTACTCACCTCAACCCAGAACTTGGCCACCGTGCTCTGCTTGTGCCGGCACAGCCGGAATCTGGCGTTGGACCAGCGCGGCTTGGACAGCTCGGCCCACATGGCGGGCCAGGTCACCAGCGTCATGGCGACGTACTCCCGGTACCGCTGCAGCGAGGCGGTGTAGTTGGTGACTTGCGACAGCACAACGTGTGCGGGCTGGATGCCGGCCATCCAGGCCTTGGACACCTTGGCGTGCTGCGTGATGCCGCTCTGCCGGTAGTAGTGCCCCGCAGTGAGGCTGCGCTGCCACACGGACTCCACAGCGCCCGAGGGGTACCGCTCCTCGTGGGCCACGGTCGCCATGTTGGTTTTGCCTGGATCGCAGCCCAGCCAGTCGGCGCCCAGGTGCGCGAGCGGGTTGACAGCGCCCTCCTGCTTGCCCATGCTTGACAGCTTTGCGGGCGGCCCTGCTGGCTTGGGGCGCGTGAACAGCAAGCTGACCGTGACTCCGTCCGTGTGAACCACCTGCGCGAAGGTCTGCCCGTCGTTTGGCCAGATGGATGGCTGGATGGCTGGCGGGAGGCTGGATGGTAGGAAGGCGATCCACCGGTTGGCCACCTGCAACCCAACACAGCCGACACAGCCGACTCAGCACACTTGGAGCCATCCAAACACCATCAGTCAACGTTGCCACAAGCAACATGCCACCAGCAACATGCCTCAAGCACCATGCCACAGGCAACATGCCACCAGCAACATGCCTCAAGCACCATGCCACAGGCAACATGCCACCAGCAACATGCCTCAAGCACCATGCCACAGGCAACATGCCAGGCTGGTCAGCTCAAGACTCACTCACCTCACTGTCCTTGGGCCCGGCCACACCATTCCTGAACCTGGTCAAGGAGGTGATGTCCGCTGGCAGCATGCCAGCGGCCCGCATCAGGCCATAAATGGCCTTGGTGTCCAGCTTGATGTGGTGCGCCTTGCAGCTGCAGCCGGGTGTGATAGCAAATGGGGAGGGGGGGCGGTAGGGCCTGGAGTTGGGCTGCCCCCCAAGTGCCTGCCAGTCCGCCTTGTCAGCCTGCCAGCTGACGTGGGCAGCCTCCAACTGCCTGCTGGTGTCCACTGCATGGCGCAGCAGGCTGCCCCGGTTGACCCTCCTCTGCCGCCAGGCTTCGTTCACCACCACCCCCTGACCCACCCCCAGCAACCTCCGCTGCCTCGCCACCTCATAGCGCATGGCCTCAGTAGGCACCACCCCACCCTGACCCTGACCCTGACCCTCTAGCCAGGTCACCACCTTCCCCCGCACACTCCGCACCACCCAGCTGCGCTGACGCTCAGTCCAGGCTGGACTGCCATCCACAGACAGCCCAAAGCGGCGCTGGTGCTCGTGTGAGCCAGCGATGACCCTGGCTCCAGCCAGAGCCACCGCTTGCCCAACTCTGCGCTTGAACAGCTCGGTGAGGTAGGGCCTGCGCCACATCGGGCACCTACCGAGGTGTCTAGAAGGGGCTGACTCGCGCGCGTTCCGTGCTGCAGCGGCGCAAGCGGCACCTTAGTTGCCGGGAGGGTCAAAAAGTGCGTGACAGGCGGGGGCCAGATCTCATCCGTCGGAACGTGACGCGCTGCCCCATGCTGCCCCACACCACCAATACGCACGCAAAGGACGGTGCATGGAAGGAAGCGCGCGTGTTCAAGCGCGGAACCGGGAGAACCGCCGAATCAGGCCTATCAGATTTTGGTCACCCTCTGTGTACAATGCACATGCACCTGAGGTCTCTTACCTGAAAGACTCTGCCTGGCCTGCCACCACGTCGGTGCGGGCAGAGCTGACCCGGCTGGTGCGGAACTCATGCACCAGCACCACACGCCCTGGGAACTGCTTGCATGCCTCCCTCAGCATCTGCTTGACTGGCACACCCTTGCTGCCAATGCTGCCGGCACCGCTGAAGCCTGCTGCCCCTGTGTACATATCTGGTTACCCCCGCACCTCACACAGCTGTGAAATAGCCTCACACACCAACCCCTGACTGTGCCCAGCACCGTGTAGACTCAACATGGCTTGACTTGGTTTGGCAACACTTGGTTTGGCAATCTTGCAGATTTGCATTGACATGTATGTCGCCTTGCAGGTGGCTGCGCCCGGTGCGCAGCATGGCGACGCGGTCCCGCATCCGGGGCCTGATGTGCTCAACAAGCAACGTCATCAGGTTCTACGATCGAGACGTGTCAGCCGCGCTCAACATCCGCCGCATTGTAGCCGGGCCGGGCCGCCCTCGCGAGCTCAGCAGCTGGCTTGGCCGCCCCGCCATGCCTAACCCAGGCAGGCCGGGCCAGGAGTGGGTGTGCGTGCGCGACAGAGGCCTGTTGCGGAAGTGGCAGCGGCGGCACCAGCGGCAGCGATAGTGACATGTGCATCATGCCACGAGCCAAACACCAAACAATTCGATTGCCCCTAACAAAGGGGATGTGTGTGCGATAGAGTGTGCATAGGGCAGGATAGGGCTCTATCGACTCCTAGGGTTAGGGACCTAGGTTAGGGACACACACCGGTCCCTCCTGTGGAGAAGTGTAGGGGCTCCACAAGAGGATAGGGATACAGGAAATCCTGACAACCACCTTGGGATGCAAAGCCTTGTAGCTGGCAGACCAGCCGCTGCAGCCCGTGGGACGAGGTGCTCACCAGGGTCAGGTCATCAGCATACATGAAGTGGGTGACAGGTGTGCCTTGCACCCTCACAGCATCAACAGGACCCAGGAACTCCTTACTAATGTCGTGAACATAGAGAGCAAACAAGAGTGGGCTGATGGGGCACCCTTGCTTGACACCTTGGTCCGGAGTCACTGGGGGGGTGCGGTGGGGGCCATCTATCAGCACATAGCTATCATCCCTATATAGACCCTCCAGGCAGGCAAGCAAGGGTTGTGGCAGCTTAACCCCTACCCGCAAATGCTCCCACAATTGTTGTCGAGGTATGTGATCATAGGCTTGTTTGAAGTCAATGAAGGCAGTGAAAAGCTTGCGGTGCTTGGCATCTACGCTTGCCTTTTGAGCGTGGACAAGATGGCGCAGAATGAACATGGGGTGCATGGTGCTGCGTCCCAGGATGAACCCAAACTGCTCAGCTGGCAGCACTTTGTGTGTCATGCACCAGGCGGTCAGCACGTGCCGCAAGACGTTAGCATACAGGCGGTACAACACACTACTCAAAGCAAGCATTCTGTACTTGTTGGGTCTGTGAGGTCTGTGTCCTTGAAGAGGGGGCTGATTTTAGCTACCTTCCAAGCCGCTTCCCCGTGCGCATCATGCTGTGCAAGCAGAGGGAGCAACAAGTATGTGGTAACACCCTCCTCAACTGTGCGAGCGTGCTTGATGAAGGGGGCTGAGAGCCCATCCAGGCCAGGTGCTGTGTCATTGTTGAGCTCACGTAGTTGTGCTTGTACAATGGATGTGATGTTGTCAAGATGGGGCAGCTCATAGGCAGGCGGATGTGTTGTGACAGGGGCAGGGGAGGGACAGAGTGAAGTCTGCCTCTCCCAAGAGGGACGGCTTGCAAATGGGCAGGCACAGCTTGCCTAGTCCTGGCTGGCTCAGGGATCACATCAAGTGCTTCATGTGTCGTAGTGGTGGTTGCGAAATAGGCCTGCAGATGCTGATGCCACTTGTCAATGGGAACCATGGACTGCTGGCGTGCGTGCTTGACTCGGAGCATCTTGAGTGCATCCCCGGGGTTGTGCTTGAGCATGTCTAGAAGCTTGGCAGCTCTGTGCTTGGACCACGCAGACTTAGCTCTAGCAATCAGCCTCCTATAGGCCTGCTTTCTAGACTTGTAAAGGTGCAAGGCCTCCCCGCTACGCAAAGCCTGCCAGAGAGCGTCTTTAGCCTCCTTGCATGACCGGTCAAACCAGACAGGCTTAACTGTGGTGTGCTTGTCAACACGCGCCAATGGGCAGAGCCTTGGCTTGAGCATCCCCGCACTGCCCACAGCCCGTGATATGATGTCATGCACAAAGCGGTTGATGGAGTCAGGGTGTGTGCCTTGCTCAACAGCCTGCTTGACAGCCATGACCTCCTCTTCCAAGGCAATAAGAGCATCCACATACCGTGCTGCATGATCTGGCTTCCATTGAAACTGTGGGCCAGTGTGGCAGTCAGCATTGCAGGTGTGGACGGGTGTAGTGGCTTGTGCTGGTGCCTTGACTGACAGGGTAATGGGGGAGTGGTCAAACTCATGGCAAGCGTCAGGGAAGGAAGATGTGTGGCTCAAAGAGTAAAACGATTCACTCATGATGATGTGCTCCGTGCGAGTGCTAGCTCTGCAGGTGCGCTGTCCCATGTCCCCATGTCCCCTGCCGGTGGTGGCAACAAGGCCTGTAGCTGATAGCACGTCAACTAGCTCCCTGCCAGCTTGGTTAGACTTGGTCGGGCCAATCCTAGGCACGCAAAGCTCGGGGTGAAGCACGGACCAGCCATGGACGCATGTGCAATATCAGTGTTGTGCATGGGATCTACAGCCTGACGACCACCACCAGCTGTGAAATAGCCTCACACACCAACCCCTGACTGTGCCCAGCACCGTTTAGACTCAACATGGCTTGACTTAACACTTGGTTTGGCAATCTTGCAGATTTGCATTGACATGTATGTCGCCTTGCAGGTGGCTGCGCCCGGTGCGCAGCATGGCGACGCGGTCCCGCATCCGGGGCCTGATGTGCTCAACAAGCAACGTCATCAGGTTCTACGATCGAGACGTGTCAGCCGCGCTCAACATCCGCCGCATTGCAGCCGGGCCGGGCCGCCCTCGCGAGCTCAACAGCTGGCTGGGCCGCCCCGCCATGCCTAACCCAGGCAGGCCGGGCCAGGAGTGGGTGTGCGTGCGCGACAGAGGCCTGTTGCGGAAGTGGCAGCGGCGGCACCAGCGGCAGCGATAGTGACATGTGCATCATGCCACGAGCCAAACAAACAAACAATTCGATTGCCCCTAACAAAGGGGATGTGTGTGCGATAGTGTGCATAGGGCAGGATAGGGCTCTATCGACTCCTAGGGTTAGGGACCTAGGTTAGGGACACACACCGGTCCCTCCTGTGGAGAAGTGTAGGGGCTCCACAGGAGGATAGGGATACAGGAAATCCTGCAAGACATCAGTACACAGGCACCGATAAACAATGTCGGGTCCATACGATGTATTGACAGCCTCGTTGGGACAGCTCGTGCAAGCTCATCGAGCAGCCGCGCAGGCCACGCAGGAAGTTGTTGCCGCTCTTCCACCACTGGACTTACCTATTCAACAGCAGGTTCTCTCATCTCACGAGCTGCGAGATCAGCTGCAGGAGCACCAGCGATGGATGCAGAAGCAACTGCAGGAGCACGAGCAACGTTTGCAGCAGCAGCTGCAGGAGCACGAGCGACGGATGCAGAAGCAACAACAGGAGCACAAACTGCATATGCAACAGGCATTTCAGGAGTTGAAGACTGACATTCGCTTTGTTTCAAACTCTGTAGCCCGCATTGACAACAAAGGAGCTGCTTCTGGCAGAAGCAGCCAGCAGCAGCAGGAGTCACCAGAGCAGCAGCAGCAGCAGCAGCAGGGGGAGAGGGGCTTGCCTGAAGATCAGTCTACTGCCACGGCCCTGACAGCAAACCAGCAGCGGTGGCCTGCACTGCATGTCCCTGGGGCAGCAGGGGCAGCAGTAGCAGTAGCAGGGGCAGGGGCAGCAATGGCGAACGCGGGGGCAACAGAAGCCACTGCGAACGGGGGGGCAGCAGAAGGGGAGGTGGCGGCCCCCCAATTCCAGGCTGCTGCAGCATTCACAGGCGCCCGCCCTGGCACTGTGTTCAAGCTGGGCGCCCTTGGCATGGGCTACTACTTGGACCCCCTCCTATCCCGCCCCGTCGTGCGGTGAAGTGGCTCAGTTGGTTAAGGGTGACTCCTACAACTGAGAGGTCGTGGGTTCGACTCCACTACGACGAAAAAATAACTCTGGTGGGATAGTGTCGGCGCCCCATGCCGGAGTCCTCCCTTAATGCACGCTGGTGATAAACCGGAGTAGCCTTCCTTTTTTTTATTTTTTTTGGACCCCCTCCTGCACACACGGGTGCAATTGGGCCTGCAGTTTAAGCAAGCTCTATAGACCATGACCTGCAGGTAAGGTCAGCCTAGCAGGTAAGGTAATGACCTGCCGGCCCTGCCAGCGGCGCCGTTTCAAACCCAGGTGACACCACAGCACATCAGAGTGCAACATCAGTGGAGGGTAGCAAGGGCATGCCTTGAGGCTTCTTTCCTCCCTTGATGCACGCCTGATGGCACGGGCAAACACTTTCTTTCTTGCAGAAAATACCCTGTCACAATGCCACATTCTTCCATGCAATGAGTAGCTCTTTTTGTTGCAATGCATTGCTTGTAGCGGGTAAAGTAGGACCTTATGGAGGGCAACCTTGTCTCTATCATGTCACATTTCGTCAGTCAGGTGCTTGCAGGCATATTGCAATGCTGGGTGTGTGGAGCTGAGCATGCAAGGCTTGTGCATGCACGCTCTATGCCAAGGTTGGGCATGGTATAGCAGTGGCAGGCAGGCTTATTGGTGCTCTTTGGAAGGCTAGCAACATGTGTGAAGACGCGGTTGGATGTAGGATGGTCCATACAATTTATGATTCCAATGATGGACTCCGTATTTGCCATGAACTACTAGCCATAAATCAGTATCGGCTGATATGATGATGTGGCTTAAGCCGTCAGCCGTTAGGCTGCTAGGCCGCCCTCCCCCTCTACGGGTTCGGGACTTTCTGTAACAGACAACGGTCGCTTGTTGTGTGACTGGCGAGAGAGAGACGCAGATTTCTCGCGTTTGCAGCAATGTCAATACATAACATGCCCAGCGATAGCCCTCCAACACCGCCTGCACCAACAAGAGGCTCGCGGAGCTACTTCCGGCTGGATGCCAGGCGGAGTTCCCTCATTGGTGCCACTACTCACCACTCGAACAATCGGTGCTGAACAGCTGAGGTGTGTCCGCGATCGCTTGCACCGGCAAGGACTTTGATGCAATGATTAACGCGCCGCTTGCCAGGATACAAGCAATATTGCGCAAGTGCCAATGCGATAGAAGCTACTGAAAATGGTGCACTTTGTAGAGAGTACTTGCATGAAGATTACAAACCCCATGTTGGGACATCCTGACTCTGGGGGCTCTGGGGGAGAGGGTGGCCAGGGGGGGTGTTAAGGGATCCAACAGACACAGGCATCGGCGCAACAAACGGGACAGTGAAGCCTCGAGAAGCGAGGTATACCGCGAGCTCGATGCACAGCCAGTTCCACAGTAGTAGGGATCGTCCCGACCCATCTAACGTTAGACTAGATTAGACGGTTCTAACGTTAGATTGGCTTGTTAGATCTAGTCTAACCATCTAATCTAACGTTAGATCTACGTAGATCTACGTAGATGGGACGATCCCTACACAGTAGGCGCAGCAGAAATTAGGTCATGGCACCGTGGACCGAAGCACATGTCTCGGTGGTGATGTCCCAAAACGATGTAGCGACACAACGAAGGCTTCGCACCTGCGCATATGCTCTAGCTACAGCGAACAAAGCACATAGCCAGGGGAACGAGCAGAAAAGGCTCAAATATGAAGAGTCCCGCGGTCAGTTTGACTATCAGGCCACATAGTCTACTGTAACAAGAAGTGAAGGGTGCACATAGTGTCTTAATGAATCGCTAGAGCATACAACCACTCCGTCTCTCGCTTGACAGCGCGAGCGACACAAATAACGAGGGAAAGCTAATAGATGTTAAGAAATATGCGGCTGTTCTAGACGCAGCATCAGCAGTGGTGTGGGTGCGTTAAAGAAGCATTTCAGCCTCTTAGGTTTCAAAATCGCGAAACCGGCCATCGCAACGCAAAGCGCGACTACACACATACTTGCGGTTGCTTCATCACGGCGTCATTAAGAAGGTCGAGGGTGGAGGAGGCGTGCATGGTGATATCTGCCCACAAAATGTAGGCCGGGTTCACGCCTAAGCAGTGCATCATATACATAGTCATGGACGCTCAGGACAGCCGTAGCGTGTAGCCAAGCGAGCCCTCTACATACTGATGTGCTTCGTTCATCATTCCGCAAACTGTGCGGGAAGTAAACCGCGTGAAACGGACACACCCCATTTTCAAGGGAGTTGGGAGGCCCTGACTGGGGGAGAGGGTGGCCAGGGGGGGTGTTAAGGGATCCAACAGACACAGGCATCGGCGCAACAAACGGGACAGTGAAGCCTCGAGAAGCGAGGTATACCGCGAGCTCGATGCACAGCCAGTTCCACAGTAGGCGCAGCAGAAATTAGAGGCCGACGGTTCAGCGCGTAGTGCCAGGAGGGCATGCTCACAGAATGCAAGCTCCACACCTTGCTTCACTGCAAGCAGTCCCAGTCAGTGAAGACCCAGTGGGTGGAAAAGTGCAGCGGTTGGGAACAATGACCTTGAATAGTATCTATAGAGACCGCAAATAAGGCTAGCACGCGCCGCGCTACTGACTGCCGCCGCGAAGCGTTGCAATTGCCCAGTTTCCACTCATCGCTACTCCGGAATGGGAGTTTCTGACGAGGATCGGACGAAGCTTGACGAGACGCTGAAGGAGCTAAAGCTCTCGAATGAGGTGGGACAGCCCTGCTGCCCGGACATGCCGTACTCTTCCTCATCAAGCAGCACTGCAATGGGTGGCGCCAACACAGGAGTGCGACAAGTTCTCCAAGGCATTTAAGGACCCGGAGTTCATCAAATTGTTCGAAGAGTATGCGAAGGAGGTGTCGGACCCGAAGGTCGGGCAAGAGCTGCTCGTCTTCACACAAGCACGCAGCCCATTTGAGTGTGTTTGAATACCATGCATGCAGGTGAAGGATGAGACTGACCTGTACTTGCGCCAGCTGGAGTCTGAGGGCCGCGCTGAGGAGGTTTACGGCAAAGGGACCGTGCTGGTGGTCCCCAAGGAAGGCTACGTCATCCGTACGCTGGAGCAGCCCAGTGGTCACAAGGTTTACATCAATGTGTGCACTTCTGACAAAGTTGACAAGATGCGAATGGAGCCACGGCCAGGCCCTGACGGGAAAGTGGGGCGCCATGTGGAGCTGCCGCTGACCCTGAGCAGCAAGAAGAGCGGGGTGGACAAGCAGGGCAACCCCTGCTGGGTGTGGGACTTTGTGGTGCACCCGGACGTGCTTGTGGTGGCAGCCCAGACCCCAGCCATCAGCAAGCTGGTGGCGGAGACGGTGCGAAGCCAGCCTTGACGGGGGTGGGAGTGGCCAGGAGTACAGAAGGGAAGCAGGGGCAGCGGAGGTGTGGGGAGTAGTGGAGTGTGAGTAACAGCCGCGTGGTTGTGTGCGTGTGCCCTCATGCATGCAAGCGCAGGCCATGGAGCAAATTCAGGGCGCCCATGGGGTGGTCTGCAGCCGGCAGTACAAGCAGCTGGGCATGAAGTACAAAGGGGCGGACGGGGCACCTGCGTGAGTGCCTGACCCCACCCACATTTCACTTTTCCCCACTCTCCTGCCGGCCAAGAGCAGCCCTGATAACCCATGCCTGCCTGTGCACCCGCCTGCCTGCCCACTCCACTCCACCCACCTGCCCGCCCACTTAACCCACCTGCCTGCCCACCCCACCCACCTGCCTGCCCACTCCACCCACCTGACTGCCCGCCAGGCCGCATGTGCTAGGGGTGAAGGCCAGCAATGCCCCCTGCACCTCCACCAGCCCTGGCAGCGGTGCAGCACCCAGCAGCCGGCTTAAGCCCATGGCGAACAACTCCTCCCTCCCCCCCACCCCAGCAGCTGCAGCAGGGGCAGCAGGAGGCGGCAGTGCAGGGAGTGCAGTGGGAAGCGAGCCCAGCAAGGATGTGGAGGGGCAGAGGGGTGCGGGGAAGGTGTCCAGGAGCGCCTTCACGTTTGGCAGGGGCAAGGCAAGCAAAGCGGCAGCTCAAGGTTCTTCATCGACTCAGGTGAGGCCAGCATCAGAGGAGAGGTGGCAGGGGCTAGTGGGCGGATGAGGTAGGGTGGGTGCCAGTGTTTGTGCTGTCGTTCGCACACGTCCCTGATTTGTAACTCAAGGGTATCATATACTCAGCGGTTTATAGCTTGGCCCCACTTGTTAATGTGAGGCCAAGACAAGGTGGTGGGGCCTCATGCAACATTGAAAGTAGCCATGCCGCAGCAATTCCTCTTTCTTGTCAACATGCTACCTTGGTGGCAATCATGGCAGGGCTGGCACCACATCCACTAGGGTATAACCCAGCACCTCAGTCCCAACGACTGTGACAGCAGCAACGCTGGTGGCAGACAGCTGTGGCAGCAGAGCTGTGGTGGCAGCAGAGCTGCGGTGGCAGAGCAACTCTGTTTAAAGGGTGCGGCAGGGGTGGGCGTAGGGAGGGAAGAGCGGAAAGGAGAGGGAGGGAACTGCTGCAGCTTGTTGGGTTACCTCATACTGCTCCGGCCTGCACCAGCTGCCCAGCTGTGTGGCCTGCTGCCTCCCCAGCTGCTGCTGCTGCTGCTGCTGCTGCTGCTGCTGTTGCTGCTGTTGCTAGGGGGACTGCTTGGCCCCTGGCTACTTACACCCTGGGGGGGAGGTTACGCCCCGCTGGGAGGTGCTACACCGGGACCAGGTGCGGACAGCAGCAGCAGCAGCAGCAGGTGTGACATCATGGTAGGGTTTTCTGTCAGGGAGGGTTTCGCAGCAGGAGGTGCTGCAACATGGGTAGCACACAGCCCTTCAACATCACATCACAGGGCTCATCTCAGGGCAAGGGGCCTCATGCTGAGATGCTGTCATGCTATGTTTCCATGCGCCTCCGTTGTACACTGTTGGTCATGGCAACGGCAGTGGAGGTGCTGCCTGCCTAGGACTTCCGCACACCTTGGCATGTGGAACTTTGTAAAAGCATTGGGAGCATGGGCACATGGCCACGAGTGGGACATGCCTACTGCGCTTGCTGCGAGTGCTGCCATTGGCTGGGAAGGTGCTACCTGCCTAGGGCTCCAGCCCAACACAGCAGCAAACATCAGGATTCTGGCTCAGAGGCTCCACAGCAAAGTACAGTGATGCAGCGTGATGCAAGAAGCAGAGCAGGCGCTTGCGGGGTGCATAGGAGGAGGCTGCACACGGACTGGGCTGGGTCAGTTAGCCAGGTGTCCAGGCTGGCACCCAGACCATTAGGCAGCCCGGTTAAGTCTTGGGAGACCTTGGTCCGGGTTACCTCTGTCTGGGGAAGGGGGTGTTGGGCAGCAGCAGGTGGAGGTTGCCTGGCAAGATGGCTGTGTGCTAGTGGTGGTACGCTGTGCAGGTGGACCTGGGTGACAGCTGGGGGGATGCAGGCCGCGGGTTGCCTGCCCCTTGCCCAGGGTCCCGCCCTGCCTGCCTGGTGCTGCGTGTGCTCCTGCCGGGCCAGACATCGGCCGCAGGGTTGGACCTAGATGTGGCTGGGCGCAACCTTAAGCTGCTGCTGCCAGGACGGTGAGATGCTGCTTGGGGCACTGGTTACTGCTGCTGCTGCTGTTGTCGCCGCCGTAGCTGCTGCTGTCGCCGTCGCCGCAGTTGCTCTGTCAATCTGCTGGAACTGCTTTGATATGCCGTGGATTGTTTTGCTGGTTTTGTGACGCAGCTCCGCAGATTGCCATTAGCCTTAATCTCAAGCCTTACCCTTATCCCAGGCCAGGTCACTGTTTTGCTTTCACTAGGATTCGAACCTGTGCTGGCAGTACACTGACCCATGTAAGCCTGTCCTTGTGTTCCAGGTATAAACTGGACTTGGAGCTACCTTATGCGGTGGATGATACGCGCGGCAAAGCTAAATTTGATAAAGTGAAGCAGCAGCTGGATGTCACACTTCCTACCCTTCTTCCTCCTGCATGTGCAAGCAAATCCATTGCTGCTGATCTGGATCAAGGCCCAGGGGAGGCCTGTGCAGCGGGTGGAGCTACACATAGGCAGCGACAGGAGCAGCAGCAGCAGCAGCAGCAGCAGCAGGAGGAGCAGCAGCAGCAGGAGGAGCAGCAGCAGCAGGAGGAGCAGCAGCAGCAGGAGGAGCAGCAGCAGCAGCAGGAGGAGAAGGAGGAGCAGGAGGAGCAGCAGCAGCAGGAGGAGCAGGAGGAGCAGCAGGAGGAGAAGGAGGAGCAGGAGGAGCAGCAGCAGCAGGAGGAGCAGGCCACACAGCAGGGAGGGCAGGGGCAGCAGCAGGGGCATGCACAACAGCAGCAGGGGGAGCTGCAGCAGGGAGCACTGCCGCAGGAGCAGCAAGTGCATAGGGAGAGGGAGCAGCCACAGCAGCAAGACCAGCAGCAGCAGCAGCAGGGGGAGAGGGGCTTGCCTGAAGATCAGTCTACTGCCACGGCCCTGACAGCAAACCAGCAGCGGTGGGTTGCACTGCATGGCCCTGGGGCAGCAGGGGCAGCAGTAGCAGTGGCAGGGGCAGCAATGGCGAACGCGGGGGCAACAGAAGCCACTGCGAACGGGGGGGTAGCAGAAGGGGAGGTGGCGGCCCCCCAATTCCAGGCTGCTGCAGCATTCACAGGCGCCCGCCCTGGCACTGTCTTCAAGCTGGGCGCCCTTGGCCTGGGCTACTACCTGGACCCCCAGCAGCTCACCCACCCACCCCGGTCAGCTGTCAGGCCTGCTCCTGTCACAGGTCCACCAAGCTCCACAGACCACAACTTGCATGGAGCGCCAGCCCCTGCTGCTGCCGGCCCTGCCACTGGTTATGTACAGCCAGGCGTGCTCCAAGATGCCATGCCTGAGAGGTCGTACCCTACCAGCTCAGCTCCAGGGTCAGGGCCCTGGCCCTCCTCCGCTGCTGCTCAGGCGCTGGCAGCATTGGCAGCAGCTGGGGTGGGTGGGCATGGGGGGCTGGGAGGGGCCGTGGGAGGGGCCACGGCAGCAGCCGGGCCACATGGCGCATCAAGCCAAGGGGTGGGGGTCCGCCTCAAACCCCGCATTGCCCGTGCTGTGGCTGAGGAGCTCGACTGAGGGCGGGGTAGGGCAGGCTGAAGCAGCATTTTGCAGGCTGAAGCAGCAGGGCGGGGCAGGGCAGGCTGAAGCAGCCAGAATCCCAGCAACACTACCGTGGTTGTGTAATTGTGTGATTCTGTAATCGCCCCACTCCGGTTGCCGGCACTCCGGTTGAATGGCGACCTGATGCCCGCCCTAGCACGCTTGGATGGTGTTGCTAAATCCCTGAGATGCCGCCGAAAAGTAAACGCAAGCGCCCCGTCTCCCCCGTAGGTAAGCCACTAAGCTTGACGGAAGGCTAGGCCCCCCTCACGACGCGACTCAGTGTGGTCCACGCGACATTCCGCCTCCGCGCATCAAGTTCTGCGCGTGTGCTGTGCCGTCCCATGTAATGCAGGTGCCAGTGGCAGCGGGCAGCAAGAGGATGAGGGGCAGGGGCAGGGTGAGCAGGAAGTGATCGCAGAGCGGCGCCAGGTTATCAAGGCAGCCTTTCGCGGCCTTGTGGAGGCAGCGCAGCCTGACCTGAGCCCAGAGGAAGTCGACGCAGTGGTGGCACAGGCCAACCAGCGCATGACCATGGGCAGCATGCAGTGTTGCCTGGCAGCGGTCATGTCGCTGACCATGTTGCTCCAGTGCTTCTTAGGCCAGCCCACACCAGGCTTCCCAGCAGCAGGTCCAGCCCCATGCCTCCCTCCCCCACCTGACCCAGCCTGCCCTCCCTACTCTCACCCCCGCCTCCCCACACGCCACTCACCCCGCAGTGCAGCCCCCCCAGCCCAGCTGCCCCCCCCAGTTCAGTTGGACGTCGAAGACCCCAGCCTGCTGCCACAGATCAAGGCTGCCATGGACCTGCTCACCAATGCAAGTGTGCAGGAGCACCTAATGCATGGCCCCCACCACAGCCGCATCAGGCTGCTGCCCGGTGAGGTGGCCGTGTTCGAGCAGCCCAGCAGTGCCTGGCCAGTTGCCAAGCTTCAGGAGCTGGACCAGGTGCATCTGCAAGGTGACCTCAAGGCCAGGTCAACCACCGGCTGTTGCGCCCAGCCTGGAGCGTGCGTCACGCTAAGTGTGTGCGGGGCCTGAAGTGGTGCCATGAGGTGCCGCCCAACCCCCCTCCCCCTCCCCCTCCCCCAGCCCCCCTTGCTCAGGACCCCCCTGCCCCAGCCCAGGAGCCACCACCTCCACCTCCCCCTGCCCAGGACCAGCCCCCTGCCCAGCCCCTACCTGGCCCAGTGCCACCACCCCAGGCCACCCCATGGGGCAGGTGGCTGGACCGGGACACCAACCCCTGCCTGAACTTCCAACGCATTGGGGAGAGCAAGCAGCGCCCCTTGGAGCTGTGCCGCTGGACTGACCTGAGGGCCCTGCCCCCCGTTGGCAAGGAGTACCAGCAGCGCTACAAGCTGGTCAATGACCGGCTACCCAAGGTCAGGCAGAGGCTGCACCGGGCTGCAGAGTACCGGCGGGGCATTGATGGTCGGGCCCGCAACAATGCGTAGGCCCTAGTAGTTTGCACAGGCTGTTAGCCTTACAAAAGCATTAAGCTGTTAGGTTTGATGAGGTGCCCAGTGGTCAAGGGGGATTAGCCTGCTAGCCTGCTAGCTAGCACAGCATGCTGGCCTCCCGGGTGACACCTGTCCTCAATGTCTTCAGCACTTGCACATATCCTTTTAAGCGTTAAGCTGTTAGTTTTGATGAGGTGCCCAGTGGTCGGGGGGGTTGCCCCCGGAACGTGCCATCGACTTGGGGTTTGTGTCCATCAAGGGTGCGACCGAGGATGCTACAACTTGTTTGTAGTAGCTGAGTGAGATTACCCACAGCCCAACATGTTGTTCCTTGTTAAATGAGTTTTGTTGGCCTGAAGCAGCATTTTGATCCACACAACTTACACAACTTACACATCCACACAACTTACACAACTTCTCCACAGGAGTCAGGGAGCCGGTGTGTGTCCCTAACCTAGGTCCCTAACCCTAGGAGTCGATAGAGCCCTATCCTACCCTATAGGTGCTCAGGCCAGGCCAGTGCTCAGGCTCAGGTGCCCATGACGTCATCCAGGCAGCCATGCCAGGCAGGGCGGCAGGGGGGGCTGGTGCAGGTTTTGGCGCATGGAGGGTGAGATCAGGGGTTTAGGAGGTCATGTCAGGGGTCAGGGTTGATCAGGTCATTTGCTTTTGTGACGATGGCAGTCAAGGCTGCAAAGCCCTTCACACCCGACCCGCCTGCCAAGGTCAGCCAAGCAAGGGCAGGGGAGAGGCTGCCCAGTCAGCAGGGGTAGCACCCTCCCCCGCGACTGAGTGGGGCAGCCAGCTGCGCTGGGCGCCTGCTGTGCTATTCTTAAGGCCAGCCGTCGCAATAAACAGCTGCTCAAACCAATCACCAAAGGTCCCTGGCGCAGCGTTGACCACGGAGCGCATAGGGGCAACGTGCTGCTGGCATGCTTGCAAGGTGCTGGTGGTGACACTAATGCTGGTTGTAATGGTGGTGTTGTGCTAGCTCTCGGCTGCTAAGTACGCCATTTTACGCCACTGAACTTCATTTGTCTCGCTCCGCTACGCCGCACTGTAAGCTGATGACTCCGCTGAGGTCTCCGCTGAGGTCTCCGCTGAGGTCTCCCCTGCAGGTCTCAACTGTCAGCAGCTAACTAGCAGCTAAGGACGCGTCAGCAAATGCAACGGCTGTCAAAGGACAGCGCACAGTGTGACAGCGGACACTATGAAAAGGCTCCGTTTGCCACAGGTTGCCATGTTACTTGGAGCAGGCGTGGCGGCCTGCTCTGATTACCGCTCGGGCCCCAAGCTGCAACCGCGGGTTAAGGTAAGCTCCGTCTCAAAGCAGCAGCCCCGCACTATAGCAGCCCGCACTATAGCACTTAGCCTTCTAAACCATTGCTTGTGCTTGTGTTCGCAGATCGACGCACTAATTCGTGACCGCGCAGTAAACAATGGTACACGGCCCCGTAGAACACGGCCCCGCAAACGGCCAGGCACCTCTCTGAAAGGTAAGCCCCTTGCCCTTGTTGCCCCGCACATAGCACTTGTTGCCCCGCACATAGCCCCGCACACAGCCCCGCACATAACCCCGCACATAGCCCCGCACACTAAGCATATGTCGTGGCCCTATGTGCTTGCAGGTATCGCCAAAAGCAGCAGCGATTAATAAACTTGTAGCCACAATGGAGCTTCCTAGTGGAGCAGTCCATCACTACCCGAGCCCTAGAGCCATGGCTCACTCTAGGGCTCTTAGCTAGTTCACTAGTGTTTTTTCTAGTGCAACGGGCTGATATCCTTTTAAGCGTTAAGCTGTTAGTTTTCATGATGTGCCCAGTGGTCAGGGGGTTTGCCCCAGGAACGTGCCATCGACTTGGGGTTTGTGTTCATCAAGGGTGCGACCGAGGATGCTACAACTTGTAGTAGCTGAGTGAGATTACCCATAGGCCGACATGTTGTTCCTTGTTGAATGAGTTTTGTTGGCCTGTCAAGGGTGGTGGTGGTGACACTAATGCTGGTTGTAATGGTGGTGTTGGTTAGTGTGCTGACCATGAATGGCATGCTGGGCATGACAGTGGAAGCAGCAGGGAAGATGGCCTGGCGGGTGGTTGTCAGTTGCGCTTCCGGGGGCTCTTTGCTGGCGGTCGCACAGATGCCGAAGGCCGGACCGCCGTAAGTGCATATGAGCAAATGAGCTTCAACTAGCTGCAATAGTGGTCTGCGAGGCACTTGCCAGTTTGGGGTGCTGCTCCTCTATCTGTTGCTTTCTTATTCAAAATGAAATTTGCTCACCTAGTTGCAGATGGCCTATATTGCATGAGACAATGGTTACCATGCAATAGGAGGGTAAGTTACCCTGGGTAACGTCGTCGTCTGACCTAGTCCGTTGAACTCCTATGCAATCTATACCCATACAGGTGCTTGGGTGCTTGGTCCCATACAGATGCTTGGTGCCTTGGTTAGCGCAAATACGCAGCTACAAAGGCCTACAGCATCACAGCCATCATAGTGACCCTACAAGGCCTGACAGCTTCATGCTGAGCTTCTTGGTCTTCGCCTCAACCTTTAGTTGCTCTGCTACTGGCCACGGGCTGGCACAGGACCGGCATGGCGCTCTTTGCAGGCACGACAAGGCCGCCATAACCAGGGCTGACCTAGTCAGTGCAAGCCATGCGTCGTGCCAGCAGTACCCGGTACAGAAAGCTGCAAGCTTGGCGCATCACGATGTCAAACGATGCATCACAGCATCACGTCGTCGTCATCCCAAACATCGTCGTGGGACCCAGGTGTGACAAATGTGTGGCACACAAAATCAGCTGTCAGGCTTTAAATGTTGCAAGTCTGTGCGCAAGACTGTCAACTGCGAGGCCGAAGGACGAAGGCACCGATAACTTATGTCCGGTCAAAACGTGGTGTTGACAGCCTCGCTGGGACAGCTCGTGCAAGCACAAAAAGCAGTCGCGCAGGCCACGGAGGAAATACAGCAAGCTGTTGCCGCCCATCTACCGCCGGATGGTACATTTCAACAGCAGGTTCTCGCATCCATCAACGGCATACGAGATGAGCTGAAGGAGCACCAGCGGTTGATGCAGCAGCAGCTGCAGGAGCAGCAGGGCATGCAACAGGGAATTCAGGAGTTGAGGACTGACATTCGCTCTATGTCGAACTCTGTAGCCCGCCTTAACAACAAAGGGGCTGCCCCCAACCAGTTGTTACATTGGTTACGAAACGAGGAGGGTGCTGAGCCTACTCACCAGCGCGTTACACTTCAGTCAGCCCTCGCACTTCGGGCACCGCAATTGACAACCTTGTTGGAGCACTACGGCCTTGGCCAGAGTGCTCAGGGCCTGAACGTCCATGCTAAGTGCTGCCTATTGATAACACATTTGGGCGCTTGGGCACAGCCGGTCCAGGACCCAGGGGACACCATGTAAGTATATTACAACACCATGTGGACGTTCTTCACATTCTTCAATGTAGCGAACAGTGCATCTTGTTACACTTGCAGGTAGCGGGTAAAGTGCGACCATCTGAATGGCAACCTTGTCTCTATCATGTCACATGTCGCTTGCCGGGTGCTTGTGGGCAATCCGCAATGCAGCTGCTGAATGTGTGGCATTGAGCATGCGAGGCTTGTGCATGTAAGGCTTATGCCATGGTTGGGCATGGTACAGGAGTGGCTCCAGTGCGGTGGCAGTCCTTGTCTGTTAAAACAAATGCTAGTGAGTCAAAGCAGGCGTGACATTGAATGACGCTCTGTGTAAGATGCGTGAAGACATGGTTTTAATCATGGTTCATCAACAGTCGCTCTAATGTTTCAACACAGTCAGACCTTCTTTGCCTTCAATTACATTTGAAGTGGCACATGCAGCAACGATGTCCCTCCCGTGACTAGGGACTCCCCTCTACCATGCATTGTCGTGGAGCGTTGTTGGTCAACTCATAGCCCCACCACCACAGCATTCGCGGAGCCAGCTCTAAAGCTTGACCACCTTGGGGCTGATACTAAGCGCTACAGTGCTTGTGGGGGTTGCCACGTGCTGGGCTTTGGAATGCTTTAGAAACCTCATGGCAGTGACTGTCTCTGGCTGTTTGCATGTGTCACTGGGACAAGCCATGCAGTAGTTACTTTGTGTGTGGCCGGTGACCTTCCTTGGTGTGCGAGCAGGTCAATACGCCAGCTGCCTTCGCTCACCCCACAGCCCTCCAGTGCTATCTGGTGAGCGTAGCGCCAGCCAGACCGGGGTGTCGGCTCCCTCTGCTGCGCTCTTGTTGCCGCCCTGGCTGCTCATGTCCGTGCGGCACCACCTGCACAGCGCGGGGTGTGGGCGCCTGTGGGCAAGAGGCCACTGTGGGCACAGCCCAGCTGCTGACTGTAATTGGATTTCACTTTGAGTGTTGGGGTTGGGGCCTGATCATGATGGTGGTCATAACCCTAACTCAACATTGCGTGGGTGTTGGTGTCTGATTGTGATGGCTGGGGCTGCATCAGCTGCAACCCCAGTACTTGCTCCACTGGTGCAGGCAGGGGTGCCCTAACCACCACACATGCCTGACCCCGGCACAGGAGGAGCAGGCTGTGGTGCCCAGGGCATTGGCGCAGCACTTTCAACACTCTGACAGAACAAGCCGGTGGCAATTGTGATGAAAGATAAGCAATCGGCAAGAACAACGAAGTCAGTGTCAGCGATGCAGGTCAAGCAGGCATGAGCACAGGCTAGGCCAGCAGACAAGACCAGGTTTTTGTCGCAGTCAGGCCCAAGAAAGGGTCCTCATCCAGGGCAGCATGCATTGACGGTGATGCCCCGCTGCTCCATCCGCGCTGCCAGGGTGCGGCAATACGTGGACAAGCATAGCTTGGAAACGCCGTACATGGAGCGGGGCCAGCCCTGAGGCGCCAGCAGCTCAGGGCGCTGCACTGCGGCCAGGAACTCCTGCGCTAGGGCATCCACCTCGGCTGTGGTGCGGGCACTGCTGAACCTGAGGGGCATGATGAAGGGGTGTAGACAGCAAGGAAGGGGATGGAGAGTGCAGGGCAAGGACAGATATGGCGGCGGCAGGGGCGGAGGCAGGGGCAGGGGCAGGGGCGGAGGCAGGGGCAGGGGCAGGGGCAGGGGCAAGGGCAGGGGCAGGGGCAGGGGCAAGGGCAGGGGCAGGGGCAGGGGCAGGGGCAAGGGCAGGGGCAGGGGCAGGGGCAGGGGCAGGGGCAGGGGCAGGGGCAGGGGCAGGGGCAGGGGCAGGGGCAGGGGCAGGGGCAGGGGCAGGGGCAGGGGCAGGGGCAGGGGCAGGGGCAGGGGCAGGGGCAGGGGCAGGGGCAGGGGCAGGGGCAGGGGCAGGGGCAGGGGCAGGGGCAGGGGCAGGGGCAGGGGCAGGGGCAGGGGCAGGGGCAGGGGCAGGGGCAGGGGCAGGGGCAGGGGCAGGGGCAGGGGCAGGGGCAGGGGCAGGGGCAGGGGCAGGGGCAGGGGCAGGGGCAGGGGCAGGGCAGCACCCACCTCTGTCGCAGGTTCGGATACCTGATGATGGAGGTGAGACCAGCCCGGCTGCTGACTGTGACGACCCGGCCCTGGTGGTCAGGCATCATAGGCAGCAGCGCCTCTGTAAGCTGTACGGTGCCAAAGTAGTTGGTGGCCAGGGTGGCAATTCATCATAGTGACCCAACAAGGCCCAATAGCTTGATGCTGAGCTTGTTGGTCTTCGCCTCAACCTTTAATCGCTCTGCTACTGGCCACGGGCTGTGGCACAGGACCGGCATGGCGCTCAGTGCAGACACGACAAGGCCGCCATAACCAGGGCTGACCTAGACAGCCCAACTTCGGTGCAAGCCATGCGTCGTGCCAGCAGTACCCGGTACAGAAAGCTGCAAGCTTGGCGCATCACGATGTCAAACGATGCATCACAGCATCACGTCGTCGTCATCCCAAACATCGTCGTGGGACCCAGGTGTGACAAATGTGTGGCACACAAAATCAGCTGTCAGGCTTGAAATGTTGCAAGTCTGTGCGCAAGACTGTCAACTGCGAGGCCGAAGGACGAAGGCACCGATAACTTATGTCCGGTCAAAATGTGGTGTTGACAGCCTCGCTGGGACAGCTCGTGCAAGCACAAAAAGCAGTCGCGCAGGCCACGGAGGAAAAACAGCAAGCTGTTGCCGCTCATCCACCGCCGGACGCTGCTTTTCAACAGCAGGTTCTCGCATCCATCAGCGGGATACGAGATGAGCTGCGGGCGCACAAGCAGGGCATGCAACAGGGATTTCAGGAGCTGAAGATTGACATTCGCTCATGTCGAACTCTGTTGCCCGCCTGAACAACAAAGGGGCTGCCCCCAACCAGTTGTTACATTGGTTACGAAACGAGGAGGGTGCTGAGCCTACTCACCAGCGCGTTACACTTCAGTCAGCCCTCGCACTTCGGGCACCGCAATTGACAACCTTGTTGGAGCACTACGGCCTTGGCCAGAGTGCTCAGGGCCTGAACGTCCATGCTAAGTGCTGCCTACTGCTAACACATTTGGGCGCTTGGGCACAGCCGGTCCAGGACCCAGGGGACACCATGTAAGTATATTACAACACCATGTGGACGTTCTTCACATTCTTCAATGTAGCGAACAGTGCATCTAAGTGCACTTGCAGGTAGCGGGTAAAGTGCGACCATCTGGATGGCAACCTTGTCTCTATCATGTTACATGTCGCTTGCCGGGTGCTTGTGGGCAATCCGCAATGCAGCTGCTGAATGTGTGGCATTGAGCATGCGAGGCTTGTGCATGTAAGGCTTATGCCATGGTTGGGCATGGTACAGGAGTGGCTCCAGTGCGGTGGCAGTCCTTGTCTGTTAAAACAAATGCTAGTGAGTCAAAGCAGGCGTGACATTGAATGACGCTCTGTGTAAGATGCGTGAAGACATGGTTTTAATCATGGTTCATCAACAGTCGCTCTAATGTTTCAACACAGTCAGACCTTCTTTGCCTTCAATTACATTTGAAGTGGCACATGCAGCAACGATGTCCCTCCCGTGACTAGGGACTCCCCTCTACCATGCATTGTCGTGGAGCGTTGTTGGTCAACTCATAGCCCCACCACCACAGCATTCGCGGAGCCAGCTCTAAAGCTTGACCACCTTGGGGCTGATACTAAGCGCTACAGTGCTTGTGGGGGTTGCCACGTGCTGGGCTTTGGAATGCTTTAGAAACCTCATGGCAGTGACTGTCTCTGGCTGTTTGCATGTGTCACTGGGACAAGCCATGCAGTAGTTACTTTGTGTGTGGCCGGTGACCTTCCTTGGTGTGCGAGCAGGTCAATACGCCAGCTGCCTTCGCTCACCCCACAGCCCTCCAGTGCTATCTGGTGAGCGTAGCGCCAGCCAGACCGGGGTGTCGGCTCCCTCTGCTGCGCTCTTGTTGCCGCCCTGGCTGCTCATGTCCGTGCGGCACCACCTGCACAGCGCGGGGTGTGGGCGCCTGTGGGCAAGAGGCCACTGTGGGCACAGCCCAGCTGCTGACTGTAATTGGATTTCACTTTGAGTGTTGGGGTTGGGGCCTGATCATGATGGTGGTCATAACCCTAACTCAACATTGCGTGGGTGTTGGTGTCTGATTGTGATGGCTGGGGCTGCATCAGCTGCAACCCCAGTACTTGCTCCACTGGTGCAGGCAGGGGTGCCCTAACCACCACACATGCCTGACCCCGGCACAGGAGGAGCAGGCTGTGGTGCCCAGGGCATTGGCGCAGCACTTTCAACACTCTGACAGAACAAGCCGGTGGCAATTGTGATGAAAGATAAGCAATCGGCAAGAACAACAAAGTCAGTGTCAGCAATGCAGGTCAAGCAGGCATGAGCACAGGCTAGGCCAGCAGACAAGACCAGGTTTTTGTCGCAGTCAGGCCCAGGAAAGGGTCCTCACCCAGGGCAGCATGCATTGACGGTGATGCCCCGCTGCTCCATCCGCGCTGCCAGGGTGCGGCAATACGTGGACAAGCATAGCTTGGAAACGCCGTACATGGAGCGGGGCCAGCCCTGAGGCGCCAGCAGCTCAGGGCGCTGCACTGCGGCCAGGAACTCCTGCGCTAGGGCATCCACCTCGGCTGTGGTGCGGGCACTGCTGAACCTGAGGGGCATGATGAAGGGGTGTAGACAGCAAGGAAGGGGATGGAGAGTGCAGGGCAAGGACAGATATGGCGGCGGCAGGGGCGGAGGCAGGGGCAGGGGCAGGGGCGGAGGCAGGGGCAGGGGCAGGGGCAGGGGCAAGGGCAGGGGCAGGGGCAAGGGCAGGGGCAGGGGCAGGGGCAGGGGCAAGGGCAGGGGCAGGGGCAGGGGCAGGGGCAGGGGCAGGGGCAGGGGCAGGGGCAGGGGCAGGGGCAGGGGCAGGGGCAGGGGCAGGGGCAGGGGCAGGGGCAGGGGCAGGGGCAGGGGCAGGGGCAGGGGCAGGGGCAGGGGCAGGGGCAGGGGCAGGGGCAGGGGCAGGGGCAGGGGCAGGGGCAGGGGCAGGGGCAGGGGCAGGGGCAGGGGCAGGGGCAGGGGCAGGGGCAGGGGCAGGGGCAGGGGCAGGGGCAGGGGCAGGGGCAGGGGCAGGGGCAGGGGCAGGGGCAGGGGCAGGGGCAGGGCAGCACCCACCTCTGTCGCAGGTTCGGATACCTGATGATGGAGGTGAGACCAGCCCGGCTGCTGACTGTGACGACCCGGCCCTGGTGGTCAGGCATCATAGGCAGCAGCGCCTCTGTAAGCTGTACGGTGCCAAAGTAGTTGGTGGCCAGGGTGGCAATTCATCATAGTGACCCAACAAGGCCCAATAGCTTGATGCTGAGCTTGTTGGTCTTCGCCTCAACCTTTAATCGCTCTGCTACTGGCCACGGGCTGTGGCACAGGACCGGCATGGCGCTCAGTGCAGACACGACAAGGCCGCCATAACCAGGGCTGACCTAGACAGCCCAACTTCGGTGCAAGCCATGCGTCGTGCCAGCAGTACCCGGTACAGAAAGCTGCAAGCTTGGCGCATCACGATGTCAAACGATGCATCACAGCATCACGTCGTCGTCATCCCAAACATCGTCGTGGGACCCAGGTGTGACAAATGTGTGGCACACAAAATCAGCTGTCAGGCTTGAAATGTTGCAAGTCTGTGCGCAAGACTGTCAACTGCGAGGCCGAAGGACGAAGGCACCGATAACTTATGTCCGGTCAAAATGTGGTGTTGACAGCCTCGCTGGGACAGCTCGTGCAAGCACAAAAAGCAGTCGCGCAGGCCACGGAGGAAAAACAGCAAGCTGTTGCCGCTCATCCACCGCCGGACGCTGCTTTTCAACAGCAGGTTCTCGCATCCATCAGCGGGATACGAGATGAGCTGCGGGCGCACAAGCAGGGCATGCAACAGGGATTTCAGGAGCTGAAGATTGACATTCGCTCATGTCGAACTCTGTTGCCCGCCTGAACAACAAAGGGGCTGCCCCCAACCAGTTGTTACATTGGTTACGAAACGAGGAGGGTGCTGAGCCTACTCACCAGCGCGTTACACTTCAGTCAGCCCTCGCACTTCGGGCACCGCAATTGACAACCTTGTTGGAGCACTACGGCCTTGGCCAGAGTGCTCAGGGCCTGAACGTCCATGCTAAGTGCTGCCTACTGCTAACACATTTGGGCGCTTGGGCACAGCCGGTCCAGGACCCAGGGGACACCATGTAAGTATATTACAACACCATGTGGACGTTCTTCACATTCTTCAATGTAGCGAACAGTGCATCTAAGTGCACTTGCAGGTAGCGGGTAAAGTGCGACCATCTGGATGGCAACCTTGTCTCTATCATGTTACATGTCGCTTGCCGGGTGCTTGTGGGCAATCCGCAATGCAGCTGCTGAATGTGTGGCATTGAGCATGCGAGGCTTGTGCATGTAAGGCTTATGCCATGGTTGAGCATGGTACAGGAGTGGCTCCAGTGCGGTGGCAGTCCTTGTCTGTTAAAACAAATGCTAGTGAGTCAAAGCAGGCGTGACATTGAATGACGCTCTGTGTAAGATGCGTGAAGACATGGTTTTAATCATGGTTCATCAACAGTCGCTCTAATGTTTCAACACAGTCAGACCTTCTTTGCCTTCAATTACATTTGAAGTGGCACATGCAGCAACGATGTCCCTCCCGTGACTAGGGACTCCCCTCTACCATGCATTGTCGTGGAGCGTTGTTGGTCAACTCATAGCCCCACCACCACAGCATTCGCGGAGCCAGCTCTAAAGCTTGACCACCTTGGGGCTGATACTAAGCGCTACAGTGCTTGTGGGGGTTGCCACGTGCTGGGCTTTGGAATGCTTTAGAAACCTCATGGCAGTGACTGTCTCTGGCTGTTTGCATGTGTCACTGGGACAAGCCATGCAGTAGTTACTTTGTGTGTGGCCGGTGACCTTCCTTGGTGTGCGAGCAGGTCAATACGCCAGCTGCCTTCGCTCACCCCACAGCCCTCCAGTGCTATCTGGTGAGCGTAGCGCCAGCCAGACCGGGGTGTCGGCTCCCTCTGCTGCGCTCTTGTTGCCGCCCTGGCTGCTCATGTCCGTGCGGCACCACCTGCACAGCGCGGGGTGTGGGCGCCTGTGGGCAAGAGGCCACTGTGGGCACAGCCCAGCTGCTGACTGTAATTGGATTTCACTTTGAGTGTTGGGGTTGGGGCCTGATCATGATGGTGGTCATAACCCTAACTCAACATTGCGTGGGTGTTGGTGTCTGATTGTGATGGCTGGGGCTGCATCAGCTGCAACCCCAGTACTTGCTCCACTGGTGCAGGCAGGGGTGCCCTAACCACCACACATGCCTGACCCCGGCACAGGAGGAGCAGGCTGTGGTGCCCAGGGCATTGGCGCAGCACTTTCAACACTCTGACAGAACAAGCCGGTGGCAATTGTGATGAAAGATAAGCAATCGGCAAGAACAACAAAGTCAGTGTCAGCAATGCAGGTCAAGCAGGCATGAGCACAGGCTAGGCCAGCAGACAAGACCAGGTTTTTGTCGCAGTCAGGCCCAGGAAAGGGTCCTCACCCAGGGCAGCATGCATTGACGGTGATGCCCCGCTGCTCCATCCGCGCTGCCAGGGTGCGGCAATACGTGGACAAGCATAGCTTGGAAACGCCGTACATGGAGCGGGGCCAGCCCTGAGGCGCCAGCAGCTCAGGGCGCTGCACTGCGGCCAGGAACTCCTGCGCTATGGCATCCACCTCGGCTGTGGTGCGGGCACTGCTGAACCTGAGGGGCATGATGAAGGGGTGTAGACAGCAAGGAAGGGGATGGAGAGTGCAGGGCAAGGACAGATATGGCGGCGGCAGGGGCGGAGGCAGGGGAAGGGGCAGGGGCGGAGGCAGGGGCAGGGGCAGGGGCAGGGGCAGGGGCAAGGGCAGGGGCAAGGGCAGGGGCAGGGGCAGGGGCAGGGGCAAGGGCAGGGGCAGGGGCAGGGGCAGGGGCAGGGGCAGGGGCAGGGGCAGGGGCAGGGGCAGGGGCAGGGGCAGGGGCAGGGGCAGGGGCAGGGGCAGGGGCAGGGGCAGGGGCAGGGGCAGGGGCAGGGGCAGGGGCAGGGGCAGGGGCAGGGGCAGGGGCAGGGGCAGGGGCAGGGGCAGGGGCAGGGGCAGGGGCAGGGGCAGGGGCAGGGCAGCACCCACCTCTGTCGCAGGTTCGGATCCCTGATGATGGAGGTGAGACCAGCCCGGCTGCTGACTGTGACGACCCGGCCCTGGTGGTCAGGCATCATAGGCAGCAGCGCCTCTGTAAGCTGTACGGTGCCAAAGTAGTTGGTGGCCAGGGTGGCGGTTGCCTGCACAGGCACCACGCCATGCTCTCACCAGGCATCTCCAAGGCAAAACAGCAAGCTGTTGCCGCTCATCCACCGCCGGACGCTGCTTATCAACAGCAGGTTCTCGCATCCATCAGCGGGATACGAGATGAGCTGCGGGCGCACAAGCAGGGCATGCAACAGGGATTTCAGGAGCTGAAGATTGACATTCGCTCATGTCGAACTCTGTTGCCCGCCTGAACAACAAAGGGGCTGCCCCCAACCAGTTGTTACATTGGTTACGAAACGAGGAGGGTGCTGAGCCTACTCACCAGCGCGTTACACTTCAGTCAGCCCTCGCACTTCGGGCACCGCAATTGACAACCTTGTTGGAGCACTACGGCCTTGGCCAGAGTGCTCAGGGCCTGAACGTCCATGCTAAGTGCTGCCTACTGCTAACACATTTGGGCGCTTGGGCACAGCCGGTCCAGGACCCAGGGGACACCATGTAAGTATATTACAACACCATGTGGACGTTCTTCACATTCTTCAATGTAGCGAACAGTGCATCTTAGTGCACTTGCAGGTAGCGGGTAAAGTGCGACCATCTGGATGGCAACCTTGTCTCTATCATGTTACATGTCGCTTGCCGGGTGCTTGTGGGCAATCCGCAATGCAGCTGCTGAATGTGTGGCATTGAGCATGCGAGGCTTGTGCATGTAAGGCTTATGCCATGGTTGGGCATGGTACAGGAGTGGCTCCAGTGCGGTGGCAGTCCTTGTCTGTTAAAACAAATGCTAGTGAGTCAAAGCAGGCGTGACATTGAATGACGCTCTGTGTAAGATGCGTGAAGACATGGTTTTAATCATGGTTCATCAACAGTCGCTCTAATGTTTCAACACAGTCAGACCTTCTTTGCCTTCAATTACATTTGAAGTGGCACATGCAGCAACGATGTCCCTCCCGTGACTAGGGACTCCCCTCTACCATGCATTGTCGTGGAGCGTTGTTGGTCAACTCATAGCCCCACCACCACAGCATTCGCGGAGCCAGCTCTAAAGCTTGACCACCTTGGGGTTGATACTAAGCGCTACAGTGCTTGTGGGGGTTGCCACGTGCTGGGCTTTGGAATGCTTTAGAAACCTCATGGCAGTGACTGTCTCTGGCTGTTTGCATGTGTCACTGGGACAAGCCATGCAGTAGTTACTTTGTGTGTGGCCGGTGACCTTCCTTGGTGTGCGAGCAGGTCAATACGCCAGCTGCCTTCGCTCACCCCACAGCCCTCCAGTGCTATCTGGTGAGCGTAGCGCCAGCCAGACCGGGGTGTCGGCTCCCTCTGCTGCGCTCTTGTTGCCGCCCTGGCTGCTCATGTCCGTGCGGCACCACCTGCACAGCGCGGGGTGTGGGCGCCTGTGGGCAAGAGGCCACTGTGGGCACAGCCCAGCTGCTGACTGTAATTGGATTTCACTTTGAGTGTTGGGGTTGGGGCCTGATCATGATGGTGGTCATAACCCTAACTCAACATTGCGTGGGTGTTGGTGTCTGATTGTGATGGCTGGGGCTGCATCAGCTGCAACCCCAGTACTTGCTCCACTGGTGCAGGCAGGGGTGCCCTAACCACCACACATGCCTGACCCCGGCACAGGAGGAGCAGGCTGTGGTGCCCAGGGCATTGGCGCAGCACTTTCAACACTCTGACAGAACAAGCCGGTGGCAATTGTGATGAAAGATAAGCAATCGGCAAGAACAACAAAGTCAGTGTCAGCGATGCAGGTCAAGCAGGCATGAGCACAGGCTAGGCCAGCAGACAAGACCAGGTTTTTGTCGCAGTCAGGCCCAGGAAAGGGTCCTCACCCAGGGCAGCATGCATTGACGGTGATGCCCCGCTGCTCCATCCGCGCTGCCAGGGTGCGGCAATACGTGGACAAGCATAGCTTGGACACGCCGTACATGGAGCGGGGCCAGCCCTGAGGCGCCAGCAGCTCAGGGCGCTGCACTGCGGCCAGGAACTCCTGCGCTAGGGCGTCCACCTCGGCTGTGGTGCGGGCACTGCTGAACCTGAGGGGCATGATGAAGGGGTGTAGACAGCATGGAAGGGGATGGAGAGTGCAGGGCGAGGACAGATATGGCGGCGGCAGGGGCGGAGCCAGGGGCAGGGGCAGGGGCAGGGGCGGAGGCAGGGGCAGGGGCAGGGCAGCACCCACCTCTGTCGCAGAGTCGGATCCCTGATGATGGAGGTGAGACCAGCCCGGCTGCTGACTGTGACGACCCGGCCCTGGTGGTCAGGCATCATAGGCAGCAGCGCCTCTGTAAGCTGTACAGTGCCAAAGTAGTTGGTGGCCAGGGTGGCGGTTGCCTGCACAGGCACCACGCCATGCTCTCACCAGGCATCTCCAAGGTGAGGTGGGCTGGGCAAGCATTACAGCCAGTGGCTGCTTGGCTGGCTGGCTGGCAAGTTGGGCAGGAAAGAGGCTACTTCTGCGGGCAACCCAGGGCAGATACCCTGATGCCCCTCTCCGGCCTAGTGCCCATCGCTGTTCATTTGTGCTCAAGCCCTGCCCCTGCTGGCTGCCTTCACCTCAGGCAAGCCAAACACATCGCCCTTGTACGCCATGCCCGCATTGTTGACCAGCAGTGTCAGGCTGCCGTGCTGGTCCTTTAGCCACTGGGCAAAGTGTGAGATGGAGGCAGGGTCAGATATATCCAGCTGCTGGAACTCGACGCTTGAGGAGGGGCCTGCAGTGCCGACAGCAGGAAGTAGCAGCAATAATAACAATGAACCATTAATGATAGGAAGTGGCAGCAGCAGCAGTCTAAGCAGCATGGGGCGGATTGGAGTGTGAGTGTCAGTGATGATAACAGTCGAGGTGATGGTGATGTCAACTTTGAAGAGTGACGATGAACGAGCATCGAAGCAGCTCAGCCGGCATCACCCTGCCCTAGCTCAGCTACATGCTGTCTTTGCCTCTTGGTGTGGAGATTGCATGGCTGCTGACCGCTTCACCAACACAACGCACCTGCTGCTTGCTTAACTTCATCAGCAGCTCTCTGCCCGAGGTCCCCTGCAAGCACCCTCCCACAAGAAGGCTCACCCGGAACCACCTGCCAGCCTGTTTGCCAAGCCTAACACAGAAGCTGTCCCCGCTGCATTTGGCCCCACCAACAAAGGCTCAGCTTGTACCTCCTGCTGGCTGCTGTTTGCTGAGCCGAAGCCCCAAAGCTGTACCAATTGCATCTGGCCAACGCTGGACAGCTGCTGAGGTTGCTTTGCCCACTGTGGCATGCTGCTGAGCTGCCAGGCTGCCTCTGCCTCACCCACTGTTGCGGGCTGTGAGGATTGTGTGCAGCCCTTGACCCGCCAGGATGCGGGCAATCTCCAGCCCAATGCCCTTGTTGGCTGCGCAGGCACAACCAGGCCGCCAGGACCAGAGCTGACCTAGCCAGCCCAGCTTCTGTACAGCCCATGTGTCATGCAAGCTGTGTCTGGTGCAAGCAATGCAAGCAGTGCAAGGACTGGCTGACGAAGGCTTAGCACAATTGCAATATCGTGCAGCACAATTGGCAGGCGTGTGGAGTCCCACCTCCTGTAACTACGGCCGTGGTCTTGTCAGTCCACCACTTTGGGCCGTAGCTAGGGGACGCCATAGCGAACAACCTACTAGCCAACAACGAAAGCCCCACGGCTCCATGGTCGTCACCTAGACAGATACTTCCCAATGCTTCCCTTGGCCATAACAGAGCGCGACGCTTTACGATACCTGGACACGAGGCCGACGCGGGACGCGACGGGGCGACGAAGAGGAATCTCACTGCGCGCTGCCGCAGCTGCGCATTGTTGCACCCCAGGAGGCAGCCGCAGCGATTGCATCATACGTATGCATGATCACATCAGATCATATTATAGTCACGGTGCTTACACCTGCCGTCCAACTGAACTGCCTCGCCGCACCATGTGTCCTCCCACCTGAGCCTCATGGCTTCCTATCACCCCACGGCAAGGCAAGGCCTCTACACTCCATGGCTGGGCCCCCTGGCACCACTCCCTGGCCTGTCTCCACTCCGAGTGGCTGGGCGTGGACCCCGGCAAGTCCAACACGACAATGGTGGCGCACGAGGAGCGGGCTCAAGCAACCAAAATCGTGAATTGCGTGGTGGACAGGTTCTGGGCTAAGGTGAGGTCCAGTAGCAACTGCCAGGAGCTGGGCCGTAGCCAGTCCGAAGCAGCTCCTGCTCCTAGTGATACTTGCCCTGACATGGGTGCGCCATGTGTCTTAGAGTCTAAAGATTCCCCGATACAGTCGGTTGGGCTGTATCTTACAGTCCGGCCGGACTGTATCATACAGAAACGGAAGCTACAGAAACTGTATCTGTATCGCTGTATCGCTGTATGCCCAGCCCTGTGTGTCTTATCATGGCTGGCGGACCTTCAAATTGCCTCCTTCAAACATGGGCCCAGGGCCACGTCGCACACAGCTATGCAGATGGGATGGCCATCCAGCCATGCCAAAGCCGGGCAGGCCAGGCCAGGATTGGGTGTACGTTAAGGGCGCGTTTCCAATGCACGGAGAGAAAGAGAAAAGAGATCGGAGAGAGAAAGAGAAAAAGAGAGAAAGAGAAAGAGAAAAAGAGATCGCCGCCAGCCCATGTCCCTCTAACTGCCGCCAACGGTCCGGATCTCTTTTCTCCCGTTTCCAATGCGCGGAGATAGAGACGAATAACTCTCCTAGAGTGAGCTCCATTTCATCTCTTTTTCTCCGCTAGGGTCCTCCAGGCCGACCCCCCCAGGAGAAAAAGAGATGTGACCTTTTGCACCGGAGCCGCAGCGAGAGCTGGGTTAGGCTGGGCTGTTTCTCCAGGGCATCGCTGTTTGACGTCCCGTTGCCAATGTCCCGTTGCCGCTTCTGCGTCGCCACCTAAGCCGCAGGAGCTGATGAAGAGGACAAATGCCCAGGAGATATTGTTGCTGAGGGCGCATCAGCTGAGGGCGCATCAGCTGTTTGACGAGCACCGCAATTTCAACGCGGAGCAGTGCCATAGAGAGTTGTAGCCCCCCGGAGCATACTTAGCTAGTCCCGCTAGTGCGGAGAGTGCTTGACTAGTTAGCCTGATAAGCCCCGCAGCCTGACTTGCACAACTGCACGACTGACTTGCACGACTGACTTGCACGGCGCACTTTGTGCACTTGCGCCTGCGATGCTTGACCCCATCATACCTGCCACCATCCCAGCTAACGGGACAATTGCGTCCTTGTTCCCACACCATATAAAAAGATCGCCCCCAGAGCTACAGCCAACCCCCAAAGCTACAGCCGACCAGCCATGGCCTGCTCCAAGCACATTTACATCATAGTGAAACACCAGCCTCTACTTCCGCTGTAACCGCTGCTGCTGCTGCTATCCATGTTGCTGGGCAGCTCGTGTGTAGATCAATGAAGGCGTAGGCGGCGGCTGGAAAGTGGACTTCCATGCATCTCTTTTCTCTTTTCTCCGTCCATTGGAAACGCGTTTGAATTCATGCACATGGGCGATCTCTTTTCTCTTTTCTCCGTCCATTGGAAACGCGCCGTAAGGCGCGCCCGAAAAAATCTTTAAAGATATGACCCAATATGATCAAGCCAGAGAATATGATGAAATATGATCAAGCCAAAACCGAACCAAAGTCAATTGCACATCAACAACAAGCTATAGGCCCTGTTCCCAAGTTTCTAGAATCCCATTTGCTCTCAATCGCTGCACTTTTCGGCAGTGTGCAAAAGTGGCTGGCGCGATGCGCAGTCTGACCTCACACGGTTCTCCTGCACACCTGTAGCTGCTTGGGGAGCGTCTCAGCAGCGCAAATGGACAACCCGTGGCGACCCAACCGTCGGACCAACCGCCGAGCATTTCAAATTTGCTGACCCCTTTTGCTAAAGCAATAGCATGTAACCTCATCATCGCATGCTGCAAGGCTTGTACAGGTTGCTCCGGCCGCTGCAGCTGAGGAGCTTGACAATTTTGAGACAGGAGCATGGACGCGTGTAGCCAATATCAGTTTGCGCATGACCAAGGTTACAAAGATCGATTACAAAACGATACAGAGAACCTCATTGCCGTGGTCTCAACCTTGATGGTTAACTTTGCGGAGAGTAGAGAAGTGTTGCGGCGGTCTAGCTACAACTGAGAGCGATACTGGTACAGTGTTGTGAAAAATTCAGATTTTCATTCAGATTTTCAATGAATATCTGAAAATCTGAAAGTGCCGGGTGCTGCCCCCGGTCAGATCGCAGATCGGGTGTTGCAGAGTGATTGGCTGTGCTGTGATTAACTTGGTTGGCGCCAGCGCGCTACAGCCACAGCGGAAGAAGCGCAAGCCAGAAAACGCCACAGATGGCGGATCCACGGACAGCATGGACGGCTTGCATCTTTTAAAATGGCTTGCATGTCTGACATTTGGCAACCTAAGCATTTCTGCATTTCAAACAGTGCAGGCCTACAAACAAGTTGCGTTTGAAAGGATAGGCTGAGAACCAGCGGCATCCGCTCAGTTTCACTGACGATGAAACTCTTTCATTTTTTCAATGAAACACTTTCATTTTCATTGAAAATCTGAAAATTGAAAATCTGAAAATCTGAAGATTCACAACACTGTACTGTACGGAGGGCGTCAAACCCTCTTTACACTCGGGGTTCCCAGGTGGGCTAGTGTGGTAATCGGCCACATTATCCTCTTGACTACGGACCCGGTCATATCACATCTTTAAGCCATCATATTCAGTCATATGACCTTTTCCTCAGCAAGTCATATGATCGGTCGCGCCCTAGTGTACGTGCGCGGCAAGGCCCTGTTAAGCATGTGGCGGCGAACTGACGAGGTGATCAACTGACGACGGTAGCCAACTAAGGCCAGTCAACCCCAACATGAAGGACGCAACACCTCACCAAGTGTGTGTGTGAGCAAGAGCTATAGGTGTTACAGTAGCCCTTACAACTATGAGCTCGCAGCCTGTGTTTGAGTACAGCTCTTGCTTTGTTTTGAAGTAGCATGAGGGCGGCAGGGATCAGAAACTGCACATAGCTCGCCCATGTTCGATACCTCAACTTTAAACCACGCAACCGACATCAGCATCGGGCGGTGTCAGCGCGTGCAACTGGTAACCCGATGTCGCGCGAAGCGACGACATGAGCTCGGCGACGGGATGGACCATGGAGCAAATGGACGAACCACACTGGGACCCGTTTCAGATGGCGCAACAGCCGTCACTGTCCTGGCAGCAGCAGACCATCAAAAATCCCGAGCCCCTTCTCCTCAAGAACTCGACGCCGGGACAGATGTGCTGTTGCCAAAGCCCGTCATACTCCCAACTAGTTCTCGGCGCCTACACGGGTTGCGCGACTTGAGCGCTTGTGCGGTGCTGGTGCCGCCTTACCTGCTGCTCCGCTTCATCAGGTCCGCGCTATGAGCAAAAAAACTGGTACTTCTAATTGTTGACAGCTAGCACGTGACTGACCAAAGTAACGGAGGTGAAGTAACGAAGTACTTGAATGGTATGCAGGTTGCTTGCCAGGCAGTGTGGTGTGAGCGAGCATCGATGGAAAGGAGTGCCCAATGACATGCCTCTTTCCAAGACAGGCCGATCTCGCCTACATGAGGTTGCAGCTCACCTCTTGTCTGGTTCCTTTGCTGGGCCGGAGCTGCTCCTGCCTGACTCTGCCCTACCTTCCCAGCACCAAGGCAGCCTGCCAAAGACCAGCCTGCCCTCCGACTCCCTGGGTATTGCAGCGCTGGCTGTACTGCGCCATGTGTACGAAGTACAAGAGGCTCTAGAAGCAGTGATTCGCAATCAGGGGCTGCCTCTTGGGCCAGAGCAGACAAGCAGACTTGCCAGCAAGCTGGCGGCTTGCGTGGCGTCCATAGCTCAGCGACAGGCAGTGAACCCCCAAGACGCGTTCAAGGACTTGCGAAGGGTTGGCAAGGCAGGCCTGCACAAGCTGTGCAAGCAAGTACCAGGAGTGAGGTGGGTGTGACCACACACATCCCTGCACTCTCAGCGCTTACTGAGGGTGTGGGTGGTGGGTGGTGGGGTGGCTGAGGTGATTGCCTCGTGTCATCCCTAGACCTGGTGGGCAGGGCTGCGGCCATGATGACTGGCTGGCCCAGTGGGGATGGGCCATAGAGCATTAGTAAGAAGGGACCGTCTCCGGCTCTCATCAGGAGGCCAGAGCCAGGTCCCTACCCTAACCCTACACAGCAACTTGCCTAATCCCGGCAATCCGTTACTCGTGTCTTATTGTTCCACACCCCGTGCCCTTCCCGCCTTTCCCCTGACCCTAACCCTAAACCTAACTCTAACTGAAACTCAGACAAGGCAGACACACCCACGGTGGTGGGTGGGGGGGGCAGGGCAGGGTTGCCCGTGGTGAATGTTGCGGAGGGGCTGGTGGTGCAGAAAGTGGTGCGGGTGCTGAGGGGGGCTGCTTGCCAGGCATGGGTGGGCCAATGAGCCTTGCTTGGATGACGTCAGGGGCTGTGGTCAAAGACATGGAGCTGCTAGGCAAACACTGTCCAACAGCCCAATAGATACTGCCTAGAGCTGACGTACAAATGAAGCCAAGAAAAAACGCAGGGGAAGGAGGTGCCATCGCCAGCTGCCCTCCATGCTGCACTCCACTGCCTCCTCCTCCATGCTGCCCACGATCATCCACCACATGACCGCAGTGCCCTGTTGTGATCAGCCCTCTGGCTCAGCAGGTAGCTGGCTTAGGCGGTCCAATCTCCATGCTGCACTCCACTGCCTCCATGCAGGTTGTTGGCCACATGGCAGCAGCGCAAGCACCGACACCAACCCCACTGGCGGTGCCAGCCAGTGCTGCCTGCTGCCTGCTGCCTCCTGCCTCCTGCCTGCTGCAGGTCCGCTGAGGTGCTGAAGGCTTACGCGTTCCAGTGCCTGATGCAGCAAAGCCTGAGCATGCCACTCCGCCAGCAGCGGGTGGTGTGGGAGGGGCAGCAGGAGCAGTGGGAGGGGGTGGAGCTGGAGGAGGTCTGCAGCCTGGTGCCGCTGGATCTAGGGTGGGTCGGGCGAGGGGGGGAGGAAGCTGGTGGGCAGGTGGTGGAAGCTGGTAGGAAGGTGGGAGCTAGTGAGGTGCTGTGTGGGGGGTGGGGTGCCGGGCGGAGAAGACTGGCAGAGGGGTGCCCTGTGCAGTGGGGGTCACTTGTGGGAAAGGAGTGATTGCTAGGAGTGTTAAGGCCGCAGAAAGGGAGGTGACGACAGTGAGGGGGGGGTGGGGCAGGCAATGGGAGTAGTGAGGGCCGTGGGTATGGGGTGGTGGTAAGGGGGGGGTGGGGGCAGTGGGGGGTAGTGGGGCAGACGTTGGGTGTGTTGGGGCCAGGGAGGAGCAGAGGCACTCCAGGGGCCCACCCTGATGGCCACACAGCCACCGCTGTCAACACTGCGCTGCAGGGTGGTGTGAGATAGGTGTGAGATAGGTGTGATGATGTGAGGTTGATGTGAGATTAGTGTGATGTTGTGTTGTTGTCCCGAATGTGAGCTTGGTGTGAGTTTGGCCTAGAACATGACACTGCATGCTGGTGTGGAGGGTTAGGTGCACAGCACACCAAGCGTGCTGTGTGTCCCCCCATGGCATACTCCCCGCTGATGCTGCCACTGCCACTGCTACTGCCTTGGCACTCTTGCGCCGCCAGGGCTCAGGCTCATCGCCCTACAGCCACAGCCAGCCTAATCAGGACACACAGGCCCCTTCCCTGGGCTACAGCACCTGCACCTGACCCCTGGCACTGGGCAAGCAGGCTGAGAAATTGACCCCCTCCTGCCATCATGCTCCTGCCCCACCCCCCCTCCTGCCCCACCCCCCTGCCCCACCCCCCTGCCTCACCCTCCTGCTCCAGCCATCCCGCCCCTCCCCTCCGCACTCTATTATGCCCAGGCAGGACTACTTGCGCTGCTTTGGGGACCAGTTTGCGGAGCAGCTGGCCTTCATGGCCGAGTTCCCCCGCATGCGGCCCAGTGCCGTGAAGAAGGAGTGGGAGGCGCAGGCAATGACCATCAACGCCACCATCCACGCCATAGCCACCCGGGGCAAGGACGGACAGACTGTGCAGGTGGACCGGGGCGGGGGCGTGCAGGGGGGAGAGGGGCAAGGCAGACAGGGCAGGGGGGGAGGGGGCGGGGGGACGGGCTGTCAGGGGGGGAGCAGCAGCAGGCCCAGGGGCACCTGTGTAGGCCAGCAGCTGTCTTTAAGTCACATTGCCTAAACATTTGTATACAGTGTATTGCCTGGGGTAGGGCAGTTAGCCTTAACCTCATCCTTCCGCTTTGTCTCTCTGTCCTGCCTTTCCCCCCTCCCTCCCTTCTTATCCTCCCTCTCACTCGCCGTCTCCCACCCCCCGCCTGCCCCTCAGATCGCGGCCTACCCCCGCTCTGGCGCCTTCGCGGTCCATGGCCGCCGTCCCCGCGGTGTCGGCCTGTCCGGCCTGCTGTCCGCCCGCACCCGCCTGCTGTCCCCCGACCTGACCCCCCAGGAGCAGGCCACCCTGCTGCAGCGCCTGCAGTACAGCAGCGCCCAGGCCCTGGACCCAGAGATCCACATCCGCAGCGTGTGCTGCATTGCCCAGGCTCTGCCTGTGGTGGCGGCGGGCCTGCGCATGGCCTGCTCGCAGCCTGCCTGCCTGGAGGCTGCTATGAGGGCTGGCAGCTTCCTGCATGTGCAGCAGAGCTTGCTCAGTGACCTGCAACAAGACGAGTGCTCCTACCTACAGGTCAGGGCGCAGGGGGAAACACCCTGCCCCACCCCACCCCACCCCACCCCACCCCACCCCACCCCACCCCACCCCACCCCACCCCACCCCACCCCACCCCACCCCACCCCACCCCACCCCACCCCACCCCACCCCACCCCACCCCACCCCACCCCACCCCACCCCACCCCACCCCACCCCACCCCACCCCACCCCACCCCACCCCATCCCGCCCCGCCCCACATCACCACCCTGCCACGCCACCCCACCCCACCCCACCCCGCCCCGCCCCACATCACCACCCTGCCACGCCAGGCCATGCCCAGCCTCTGTTCACGCTGCCTGCCTTCCAGGACACGAAGGGGGCACTGGACCTCCTGAGCCAGCGCCTGGTCATCAGGTTTGGCCACCGCCCGGCCTTCCCCCTGGCCCTGGACCCAGTGACCCAGACCATCACCTTGACCCTGGACAGGGAGGACGTGCCCCAGGGCCTGCCACTTCAGGGCGGCCAGCAGGCCAGGGAGGAGATCCTGGCAAGCACATTCAAGCTGCAGGCTGTGCTCTTTTCACAGGTCGGTGGTGGGGAGTAGCATGGCGAGGGGTCCAGGGCAGGAGATTCGGGTTGAGAGGGTGAGGGGGTTGGGGGGAGACCGGCTGTGTGGGAGCAGCAGGGCTAGGGGGGTGGCAGGGTGGGGGTCCAGGGAAGGACGTTTGGGTTGAGGGGGTGAGTGTAGGGGTGGAGGGAGACTGGCTTCATGGCTTGATTGTCTGGGGGCGAGTTAGAGCAGATGTGTAGGGTGGCAGGGCGGAGCAGGGCAGGGCAGGAAAGCAAAGTGGCAGGGCAGGGGCATTTGGCCCCTTTCCCACCCCTCCTACTCTGCACCTCAGCCGGTCATATCATCTCCCCCATCCTGCGTGTGGCAACCTCACCTGCCCCGGCCGGGGTCATGGTTGCAGGGGGTCAACATCCTGCAGAGCATAGGCTTCCTGGTGGCAGGGGACCGCACAGAACTGCTGCAGGTGAGCCACCTCAGCTTGGCTTGGCGCCCCTGACTCCCCTGCCCCTGCCCCCGCCCCCGCCCCTGCCCCTGCTTCTGCCCCTGCCCCGTGGCTTACCCCCTGACCCTGACCCCTGACACCCTGCCCCTCCCCCTGCCCCTCCCCCTGCCCCTCCCCCCTTCACCCTGACCCTGACCTCCTGTGGCTGCTGTCATCAGCTGACCCTCCTCCTGCCCCTGGTCGGACCCAGCCAGGCTGCGGCGGCCCCCTGCTCTCTGCAGGACAGCATCAACCGGGCTGGGCTGGACCAGCTGAACGCTTACGCTGCTGCAGCAGGCCGAGCGGGGTCGCCCTCACTGGCCGCCCTCAATGCACACTACCAGCCAGGGGCGGTGCGAGCAGCAAAGGACGTGGAGGCGGTGTGGCTGGTGGGTCTAGGACCTCTTACAGGGAACACTGCATGCATGGTGACTGCCACCACCACAGCACAGCCTCGCTTCTGAACCCCAAACCACGGCAACCAACCATGACAACTACCCCCCCAAGTGTGGCAACTAACCATTGCAATCGTCCCCTAGCCATGGCCAGCATGGCAGCCCACCCCCAACCCGTGCACAGCCCCAGTGCAAAGCATTCCAATACCTGCTTGATGGCAGGGGTAGTGTGCCCGCCACTGCCCTGTGGCCATGATGGGTCTCCAGGCATGCTGGTGGGGGAACCTCGCCCTGGGTCGTAACACTGCCTCCTTCACCTGTCCTCACACACACCGCCTGGCCCCTGCCCTCACCCACCGCCCTTGTCTCACCCACCGCTGCGGCCACGTCTTAGATCTTGTTGACCTTGTAAATGATACCCCTGCCCATCACCCGCCCCCCACACCTTGAACAACACTCACCACCCTCATCCTCTGTCCTGGTCCTTGGCCAGCATTCACCCGCAACCATGCGGCCATGCTGTGGGCATGCCCGGCATCACCATGCGGCTCCTAGCATTGCTGATCGCCGCCAGTGCACAGCCCCAGTCCCATCCCCACCACCTGCCTGAATGGCTCAGGTGCGGCGGGCCACTGCCGAGTGTGGTGGGGTGCGGGCAGTCAACTGCAAGAGCGGCAAGGACCGCACCGCCCTGGAGCTGGCGCTCAGCTTGAGCCAGGAAGTGGGAGCAGCAGGCATGGTGCCGGACCGCCTACTTCACTCCCTTCGCACTGCCCTGCAGGTAAGAGCCTAATCTGAACGGACTTGAACCGATGCAAACTGGCACGACCCAACCCAACCTGACCTGCCTGGCCTCACCTGTTCAAATCTCACTCCCAACCCAAGTCAACTTGAACTCCGAACCAACTCAACAGAAGTCGTTGAGATCCAACCTGTTGCCAGGAGTGTGCTGGCCTGCATGCCAGTTTTTTAAACAGTTCAACTCATGCAACTGGGCAAACAAAAACAAAAAAGGCACTGCTGCATGCCCCACCCCCTGCAGGTGGGCCTGTCCTATGAGTTGACCTCATGGAACAGCGGGCAGCCCAGCTCCTACGCCTTCGAGCTGCTGGAGCTGGCCTGCCTCCCCTCAGGCTGGGCTCCCAGCTGGAGGTACTGCGGCAAAGTGCAGTCATGACGGCTCAGGGCACACTGCCAGCCTGCCCGTGGTGTCGAGCCTCGTGGCTTGTACCCAGTGCTGGCTCGAACCTCATGGCTCGTGCCCAATGCTGGCTCACATAATGAGGACTATGACTGGCCAGTGTTCAACCGAAGCACATGAGTTGGTGTGGACTGGCTACTGCACGGCTGGTGGGGGCTGGGCCCTACACCTGCCTGTGGGTGTGCATGGTGTCCAGGGTGTGAGCTTTGCCCAGGCAGTATGCAGCCCCCTTGCGCTGCTGCTCCTGGCTGCCCCGCTGCTCCACCACCACTGCTCTTCCCCACCCTGCCGCACCCTTTAGTGGCAGACCTGTCAACTCACACAACCCTCGCATCAAGGCCAGGGCCCCACCATCCCGCCATCACAGCAGCAGCAGCAGCAGCAGCAGGAGGAGGGATAGCAGCGGCAGGAGGGACGGCAGCAGCAGGGACAGCAGCAGCGGGGATAGTAGCAACAGCAGCAGCAGCCTGTGGTGCCCTCCAGCAATGCCTTCAGCCAGCGGGTGCCCTTCAGCGACGCCTTCAGTCAGCAGGCTCAGGTGTTGTGTAACCTTGGGCGTGCTGTACCAACAGGCTGTGTTGCCCCTACTCCATACCCTGTCTCAGGTCCACCCACTCCGGTTGTGTGGGCCTTTGTTCTTCTTAAAGGCACATGCACCCAATAGCCATGCCACAAGGGCGTGCTTTATTGCTTGCCTTGCACATGACCACATGTCATGTTGCACATGACAGCTGTGCCCATGACCAATGGCATGACTTGCGCATAGTAGGCATTCAGAGTAGCGGACGCAGCAGTTACCCCGTTAGAGTTTGGACTTCTTACCCCCTATCCCAAACTTAAACCCTGACATTACCTCCCAAATAGCACTTGGCAACATTATATGCGGTAGAATAGTCACACTTGCATGACAGCAGCTGGTGTGTGACAAGCATGTTGTGAGGTGTGTGCAGTGTTGTGAAAATTTCAGATTTTCATTCAGATTTTCAATGAAAATTTTCATCTGAAAATCTGAACGTATTCACTGCAAATCTGAAAGTGCCGGGTGCTGCCCCCGGTCAGATCGCGGCGCGATGGCAGCAGCAGGCGAACAGCAGCTCGCAGGCAACTAGAGACTCGCCCTAGTGTAAACTGCCCGGGCTATAGTCGCTGCCATCGGAAGGAGCCCGGCGCTGCCAATCCCACGGGTGTCGCAGTGCCTTTCGCTTGGCTTGGCTGGCGCCAGCGCGCTGCAGCCACAGCGGAAGAAGCGTAAGGCAGGCAACGCCAGCATGGACGGCTTGCATCTTTTAAATTGGCTTGCATGTCTGACCTTAAGCGAACTGAGCATTTGTGCATTTCTTGAAGTGCAGACCTGCAAACAAGCCGCGTGCATAAAGGGAGGACGGGAAACCAGCTGCAAACGCTCATTTTCACTGGCGTGAAAGTCTTTCAGATTTTCAATGAAACACTTTCATTTTCATGAAAACCAGAAAATCTGAAAATTCACAACACTGGGTGTGTGGTGCTCGTGATGACACGCAGTAAAGCTACATAGATATAGCGTGTAAGGGCCTGTGAGGGCTGTGATGTAAATGCACATGCTCACACGTCCATTGCCCACGGCATTGGCACGACTGTCTAGTAGGGAGCGCAATCTAGAGATCTCGACTCGATTTGACTCGACTAGACGGGTTTTTTTGAATTCTGCCATGGGATGACTCCGCCCACTCAACCAGCTGCAGGCAGGCTAGGTGCATCTATCTGCCCGCCTGTCTGCAAGGCACTATGTACAGTTGTGTTTGTGAGGTCAGAATGCATGTTTGGCTGAGGCATAAGTGCCGCCAAGCATGTTGAGTTGTGCGGCTATTGTTGCCATTGCGAGATGTCTACATACTCATCGACAGTCTCGGAGTCCAGTAGTAGTAATGCAGTGTACTAACATCGTGACGACGTCGTAAAGAACTATAAATTGACGTCGTACAGAGCGTCATGACTTTCTTGTTGTATCGCGCGGTAAGTTCGGGGGGCTGAGGCGGGAGAGGGCCCTCGGGCTCCATTTTGTATTTCAGACGCTGCTGGGCATGTCCGGGCATGCGTATGTCAACCAACTTTAACCGCCAACCCAGCCAGGCCAGCATATCATTCGCTGAGCGGCGCCACAGCGTCCACACAGGTGCCTTAAGCAGGTGCGCTATTCAGAAGGCTCATCTCGAGTCCATCTCGACCGTCTAGTCGAGTCGAGTCAGAACTCGACTCGAAATTTCGAGTCGAGACGTCTCGTCGAGTCGAGTTGCGCTCCTTACTGTCTAGTAGAGGCTGCAGCAGTCCCCTTGTCCCTCACTAGGGCCTCCAATTGAGCCGGACCAGTAGTGGCCACTAGCGGCCACTAGCGGGAAAACTAGGGACCACTAGTGGCCCGACTCAATTGGTGTTGATGAGCTGTGTGGAGTATACTCAGTGCGCATGGACATGGTGCATGGGTGCCTACCACCTACACTATTGCCTGACCGCGAGGGCTATTGTGTAGAGTTGGCATGAAAAACATGCGCTGATTGTAAGCTGATAACAGCTCAACAAAGGAGGCATACACTACTGTGCCTCAGCAAGCTGCTGCTGCTGGTGTTGAGCCTTGGGAGGCTTGTCTCGCAGCCGCTTGTAGCCTAGGCCAGGGTACTCCTTGCCCTTGGCTGGCAGCGCTCCCTGGTCTGGCCAGTAGCACAGCTCCAGTGGACGCCACCTGCTTTTCCCAATGCGCTGCATGTTGAGCGCTGCGCTGCCGTCCCTGTCCAGCCACCTGCCTGGCTGTGGTGTTGGCTTGGCTTTGGCAGCCTTGCCCTTGCTCAGCTCAGCTGCCTCTGACTCAGCCTCGGTGGGCTTGCTGCGCTTGGCTGGAGAGGGAGTGCTGGGCCCTGGTTCTGAAGCTGCTGGCTGTGTGGCTTCCTGGCTGCTGCATGGGGCCTGTGGGGGCTTACGGGGGGCCACTACCGGGCACCACATCAGGCCCTGCACTGGCTGGTCACGTTGCTGGCTCCAGGCTGGGGCGCAGCAGGTGCAGGTCCACTTGCCCTGCTGGGGGCTTCCAGCCTGCACGCCTGGTGGGCTGCTCATGGTCCAGCTCCTCCTCACATGGCTGCTTGCCATTCACTGCTGAGCTTTACTCTCCAGCCCTGCGTCACTGGCTAGGGAACTCAACTGTGGACCCCTGCAGCTAGACCAGTCGTAGCCCTGGCGAGGGTGCCCCATACACGTCCCATATGTCACCTGTGTTTCGGTGTATTCCGGTACCGGCTGGTCACGCACCGCCGGCTGTTGCGTGCCCTGCAAGGCATACATGCGCACATGGAGTCGGAACGGGGATATAGATGGCAATGAAGCGAATCGCATGACGATGATGGTAGCTTCGCCGACAGAGGGCAGTAGAACAATACTGCTTACATCTTTGAAAGTGGCTATTGCGTACATCTTTGAAAGTGTGTTTGTTCATTTGTTAGTTAGTTTGTGCCATATGTGTGCTCAGAACTGTGAGGGCTCGCACCGCATGCCACACTGGGCAGGAATGTGAGCAGTCAGGTAAACGACGGGAATATCTACTGGCTCGGCTCTCGAGGGGGACGCGATGTCCCCGCGAAAGGTATTCCACTTATCCTTCTCATCATGCTTTCAAACATTAGAAGATATCTGGTTGTGGGCCCCAGCCTGCCTGGCTGTTGGTGATAGTTGATGGTGGCCTGGCTGCCTGGGGGAGCAATGTGTGCAAGTTTGTGTTCCTGCTTGCAGCATCGAGTCAGCAGCCATGACTTGAGCCGCAGCACCATACAGCAGTCTGTGTTGAACCTGGTGAATTGCATTGTGGGCGCTGGCGTGCTGGGCTACCCCTACTGCTTCAAGTCATCTGGCTACATGCTGGCCACGGTCATCATGCTGGTCTGCTTGGTGGCGTGCCGCTTCAGCTACCAGCTCATGCTGTACTGCACCCAGCTGACCAGCCGCCGCACCTTTGAAGACATGGCAGAACAGGCCACAGGCCAGCTGGGCAAGCTCACCATCACGCTGTGCGTTGCTGCCCTGAACCTGGGCTCCATCGTGGCCTACCTCAACATCTTGGCAGACGTGCTGTCATCCGTGGCTGGCACCATCATCCCTCCAGGGGCTGAACCCTCTCGAAGCGTGTTCCTGGCTGGTGTGTTGTTGCGGCAGCCAGGGCGGGCAGGGCAGCCAGGGCGGGCAGAGAGGGGCCGGGCAGCCAGGGCTGGGCAGCGGCAGCGTCAACACGGCAGAGGGGAACGATGGTGGGCAACAGTGTGGGGCAGCAGCAGAGGGCAGTAAAGTGGGAGGGCGGTGGTTCAGGCAAGGTGGGGAAGCAGGTCGTGTAGCTTACAATGAGGGCAGTGGCAGATGGCAGATATCAGTGATCCATGCTGAGCAGGTTTAGTGCTTGTGCTTAGCTTGCACTTAGCTTGTGCTCATCTACCTAGCTGGCATGCAATGCAGCACATGCTGCACAGCTCAGTGTCCATGCATCGACCATGCCTGCAGGTGTAACCCTGTTTGGGGCATTGCCGGTGGCCCTCATCGTGCGCGACCATCACGTCATGGCGTCCTTCTCCATGGCCTCTGTCGGCTTCATAGTGCTCTTTGCATGCGTCATCGTGCTCTTTGCATGCTTACCCACGCTCCCCTATGTCGCGGCAGGTGGGTGGGCCTTGGAGCGGCAGTATGAATGTGGGATTGGATAACAGGATCAGCGGGCCAACAGTGGATCAACAGGCTAGCTGTGGATTAGCTGGCAGCTTAAGGGAACAGGCGGCATGGATGTGGGATCAGCACCTCGCTCATCAGCCCAGTGGGCAACAAGTACGAACGCAAAGGCAGATCCAGGTCCCTAACTAGGGATAGCGTATTTGTCTATGGCGTTTAGCATGGGCGCCTTCCACCTACAATGTGGGCTTTGGCCTAGAATTGGCATGACTGACAAGCGCTAGTGAGAGCTGAAAGCAGCTATGGGAAGTGGTATTAGCAAACAGCCTGAGTTGGCGGGTTTTACTGCGATGAAGGTGAGGGGCAGCTCTGCAGTGATGTAGCAACACATGCTTGCATGCATGCAAGCATAGCCTGTGATGATTAGAGGTTGTTTTGCGTTCCCAGACCACGTCACACCTCATATGCCCCATGTCACACCATCCTACATTTCATTGAAGTAGGCCATGCTAGGCGTAGATCATTGTTTTGTAGGTCATGTAGTCATAGTACCCACCTCTGCCATCCTTTTCCCTATCCATCACCTCACACCAATGGCAATGCAAAAGTAATGTGTTGCCGCATGCAGTGTTGCATGCGTGCTGATTGCTGCCCATCCCTGGTGCCTGCATGGTTGCCTGCATGTGCAGCTCATGGGGAGATTCGCATGTGGCGCATGGACGGGCTGCTGGTGGCATTCCCTGTCATGGCCTACTCCTTCACCGCCCACCCCTACTACTTGGGTATCTTCACCAGCATGCAAAAACCGACGCAAGCTGGCATGCTCCATGTCACCGACACGGTGAGATGCTTGGCACCATGCGTAGCATCCAAGCAAAGCAAGCATGCATGCATGTGTGATGCTGCAGAGCTGCCGCTGCTGCCACAATGTGCGATGTCAGCTATCAGATCGCTGCTGCCGCCGCCGCTGCTGCTACTGCTGCCGCCGCCGCTGCTGCTGCTGCTGCTGCCGCCTGCTGCTGCTGCTGCTGCTGCCGCTGCTGCTGCTGCTGCTGCTGGCACTGCTGCTGGCGTAACTGCTACTGCGTACTTTCCTCCCTATCTTGCATAGTGGTCTTGAATGGCCAACATCACGGCAAGTCCTTGCCCTATCAGCGCCCACACCCTTCACCCCTCACCCCTCAGGACCATTTCTGGGTGTTCCTGGCAGTTGACAGTTGCTGTGTGGCTGCCTGGCTGCCAGTCCCTGGCTTTGGCAGGTGGCCTGTACTGGCTGGTGGGTCTGGCTGGCTACGTCACGTTTCGCAGCCGCACAGCCGGCGACCTCCTGAGAAACTTTGGGGCGGCCAATGTTGTGGTGAGGGGACAGCAGGCAGCGGGCAGCAACAATATGTAGCGAGTAAGATGTAGCCATGCACATGGTACTTATGTATGATGAAATGCAAGGCCTGCAACGGTCATAGCTAGCCATGGCTGGCCATCACAGCGCAGGCTGCTGCTGCTTCTCCTGCTGCTACTGCTGCTTCTCCTCCTGCTGCTGCTGCTTCTCCTCCTGCTGCTGCTGCTGCTGCTGCTGCTGCTGCTGCTTCTCCTCCTGCTGCTGCTGCTGCTGCTTCCTCCTCGCTGCTAATGCTGCTGCTGCTGCTGCTGCTGCTGCTGCTGCTGCTGCTGCTGCTGCTGCTGCTGCTGCCTGGCACTGATGGCGTGCCCTTGATGGCGCCCCTGTGGCTGTCAGGGCCTGCGTGGTGCATACGAGCGAGCTGTCAAGCTGTGCTATGGCCTGTCCATCCTGGGCAGCGTGCCGCTGGTCATCCTGCCCTTCTACAACATCGTGCTGCCATGGGTTGGCCTTGAGTCAAGCCACCGCCCTGCTGCTGGCATGCATGACACAAGGTCGTGATTGGAGCTGCGCTGGGGTTTGGGAGGAGCAGGCCCCAGGGGTGAAGGGGCGGCTGAGCAGCAGGGGGAGGAGCGGGGGGCAGGGTGGTGCGGTGAAAAGGGGTCTGAGGGGGCGGGGGCTGTTTTGTGCCATGCTTGGTACCAGGTTGGAAGGGGGGTGAGGAGGGGCTGAGAGAGTGCTGAGAGGGAGCTTAGCTTGGCAGGGGGCTGAGCAGTATGTATGTATACATATATATATAGTGTGTGTGTCAGGACTAGTATGCAACAATACAGTAAATCTGCTACCTGATTACCTTTTAATGAAAGGTCCTGGAAAAGTTATAACTGGGGGCTGTGAGGGGGGCGAGTCTTGGATAGTCTGGGTGTGAGTGTGACACATGGTGTGACCAGGTGCAGCTCACCTTGCTCAGCACCTGACGCCAACACCGCCACCTGCTTCACCTCCTCCACCTGCCTGTACATGAACAGGCCTTGTCCACCTGTCTCACCCACCTCACTGCTGGCGCAGGATGAAAAGCCGGCAGTCAGATGACGAGGAAGAGGTGGCAGCCTCCACCCACCCGCACTCCCCATCTCCCTTAGGCCTCCAGGGAAGCACCAGCAGGAGCGGGCGCATCTCCGACGACCCAGGTTGCTGCCCGGAGGCTGCTGTCAGGCTCATGGAAAGTGTGCATGCTGTGTCCGTAGATGCGTGCATGTGTGTGCACATGCATGCATGCATGCAGACTGCAGTAGGCACATGGAGTAGGTAATGATGTTAATGCCCTTGCACTGCATGCCCTGGGCTGCCTACCAGGGCTAGGGCTAGGGCTAGGGCTCAGGCCTTGCTGTGCAGGTGAATAAGCAAGCGGTGCTTGTCAGCATGTCTGCATGCACACCTTGAGTTGTCCTGTCTCAATGCAGTGGTGCTGTGCCTATGATGTGAATGGAATCTTTGGTTAGCTTACCTCATTAGAGCAGCTGCCGATGAAAATGTTTGAGCAGCGCCCATGCTGGTGTGATGGTGCTGGTGCCATGCAAGGTCACACTTCTATGCACATATTCACACATGGGCATCACACATGCATGTACCGCATGGTGTTGCATGGCTGATGCGCAGTGATGCGTGCGGGACCCCATGCGCTGGGGCTAAGCGGCAGTGGTGCTGTGAAGCGCGGCCACACCTCCTCCGCAGTGCAGCACACAGCTCCTGGAGCAGCCCCTGCCACCCGCCCTTGAGGCCCTGGGTGAGGGGCAAGCCACAGACATTGTGGACCTTCGGCTGCAGCATGATGGTCACCAAGAGGAGGTGAAGGGGGAGGGGGCTGCGGAGGGCTTGTGGGGATGGGGAGGCTATAGGTAGTTCAGGGCTTTGCTTAATGGGAAAGTGGCTGGCTGGCTAACTGGCTGGCTGGCTGGCTGGCTGGCTGGCTGGCTGGCTGGCTGGCTGGCTGGCTGGCTGGCTGGCTGGCTGGCTGGCTGGCTGGCTGGCTGGCTGGCTGGCTGGCTGGCTGGCTGGCTGGCTGGCTGGCTGGCTGGCTGGCTGGCTGGCTGGCTGGCTGGCTGGCTGGCTGGCTGGCTGGCTGGCTGGCTGGCTGGCTGGCTGGCTGGCTGGCTGGCTGGCTGGCTGGCTGGCTGGCTGGCTGGCTGGCTGGCTGGCTGGCTGGCTGGCTGGCTGGCTGGCTGGCTGGCTGGCTGGCTGGCTGGCTGGCTGGCTGGCTGGCTGGCTGGCTGGCTGGCTGGCTGGCTGGCTGGCTGGCTGGCTGGCTGGCTGGCTGGCTGGCTGGCTGGCTGGCTGGCTGGCTGGCTGGCTGGCTGGCTGGCTGGCTGGCTGGCTGGCTGGCTGGCTGGCTGGCTGGCTGGCTGGCTGGCTGGCTGGCTGGCTGGCTGGCTGGCTGGCTGGGGGGTACAGTAATGGTGCCGTGCAGTAAGGCTGCCAGGGCCATGTTGCGCTGGATGGTCTGTCCCTAACCTGTGTTCAGGTGCTGCTGCTGGAACCCACCATGGTGCATGTGTGGAGCAGAAACAGTACGAGTAGCAATCCTTGCCTTGCAATGCCCCAGGCCAGTCCGCCAGTTACCCCTTGCTCCTTAACTATGACTAGCCCACTAAGTACTATTTTGCTAATCAGTTCCTTGACTGTGCAAATCACTGAGTAAGCCTGAATTGCCTACCCCTTGCAGATCGCTGGGAGCCTGTCACAGCATGTGCTGGTGGTCAGCATTGTGCTGGGCATGGCCATGGGCTCCGCCATCTGGGTGCCTAATGTGGAGTTCATCTTTGGCCTGACAGGTAAGCTGACTAGGCCGACCCTGACCTTCACCCGGACCCTGACCCTGGCCCTGACCCTGGTCCTGACTCCGACCCAGACGGCCCTCATGACCCTGGCCATGACCCTGACCCAGGTCAAGTTACAAGGCCCAGCCCTTCCAGGAATGGGATGGCCCGTTGATCTGCATGCCAGACCCCTAGTTGACACGCCTGGCTCCTCCTAGACTGCATTGAGACAGACAGACATACAGACATACAGAAAGACTGCGCCCTCGCTGCTGGGCGCGCGGGAAGGGATGAGAGTAGTCCCGGGGCGTGCTCTTGCCTACCATCCCTGAGTTCAGACATACATGAGTTTCAACCACACAGGTTCAAATCCTGGAGGAAGCACACAATGGTCTGCTTGTTGCTCCGCTGGTGAGCAGGCGCCACCGCCTCTGTGATCATCTCGTACATCATGCCCGCCCTCATCTTCATCCGCCTCGTCGCCCAGAGTCCAGAGCTCACAGCTGCCTCCATAGCCTTCACCAACACCAAGGTGGACCCAGCAGGAGGAGGAGCAGGAGCAGGAGCAGGAGCAGCAGCAGCAGCAGCAGCAGCAGCAGCAGGCAAGACAGACACCAGCAACGCTGTGGAGGTGGGAGGGTTGGGAGGGAGGGGGACCCTGACCAGCCAGCTGGGCTCTGCTGTTGTCAGCGGGATGCCAGGCCTTCCACTACCTGCCAGAGCTGCTGCTATGG